>JAYESA010000014.1:150171816-150266816 GCA_036927795.1 Iris macrosiphon
ATATATATATATATATATATATATATATATATATATATATATATATATATATATATATATATATATATATATATATACACACACACACACACACACACACACACACACACTCATACATATATAAATATATACAAACACACTCACACCTACACATACACATACACAAACACCAACACACACACTCAACCACATTCACCCCCACACACAAAAACACATATATATATATAAAATATATACTCGAAAACTCTAGCACACACTCTCCGAAGCTAAACCAATATGCGCACAAGCCCGAAACCTAGAAACCAAGTCGAAATAGCCATTCGGGTCATTTCGATGAACACGTAGAGTGCGGTTCGCGAAATCTCGTGAAACGCACACCAAACATACTCGGAATCGGCCTAAAATTTACCCACGAGTTCTAATCGAGGTCTAGAACCTAGAAAAAATACTATCTCTCCGATTCTAGGTCCGTGGCAAAAACACGCACGCACATAGAACCAAGGACGACGAAAACTCCCAAATCGCTCAAAATACCCATTTCTCCGCGACACGACCTCACGTGTACGAACAGAGACACGTACTTACCCTCAAGACACCCAAGCACGTCTACCTAGGTCCGTCTAACCTAGGGCAACACCAAAAATTGGCCCAATCTCGGATTTTACCCAAAATTGACACAAAACCTAATATCAAAGTCTCCAAACACATCCAAACAAGCTCCAACTTTCTCCCACGGGTATCCCTAAGGTCTAGGAAGGTTCTAAACTACTAATTACACAATATTAGAGTAATTACAAGGAGAAAAATTAGGGTTTACCTCTTGGGAGTTGGAATCCCAAGCCAAAGTCTTCAAAAAGCCCCAAATCCACCACACCAAGCTTCCAAGCTTCCAACCCAAGCTCCAACACCAAATCTAAGCTCTACACACCTAGGTTAGGGAAAAGCAAAGGGTTAGGGTTGCATTGATAGAAGAAAATAGAAGAAGGAAGAGAAGAAAGTGAAAAAAACTTACTTGGATGAGAAATTTGGAAGAAGAAAGGAGTGGAGAGTGGAGAAGAAGAAGAAGAAGAAGAAGAAGAAGAAGAAGAAGAAGAAGTGGAAATGAAATAAAAAGGGGGGCTGCTGGTTGTATCCGGCCAAGTAGGAAAATGGGTTAGGTTTTGGGTTTGGGTTAAGTGAAATGACTAAAATGCCCTCCAAATCAAGTCATCCTAAATGGGGTTTGGGTTTGGGGTTCCAAATGCACTCAAATAAATTCCTAATCACTCTAACTAGCTAATTAAAATATAAATAACTATTCTAAGCCAATAAATAAGTCTAACAAGGGTGTTGGTTGGGTCTGACATAGGTCCAGGCTAGCCAAAACACTAAAATAATTAATAAAAAATAATACAACCAACAATTAAATATTAATACAAATATTTATGATAAATACACAATTAACCAAATTAAAAAAATACTCTGCTCTGGAAAAGGGGTAGTGACAAGCCTATCCTCCTTAGAAAATTTTATCCTCGAAATTTAAAGTCGATCGTACTTCTTCTAGGTCAAACCCTCAACAATCACAGTCAAAAAATTCTACCTAAACAACATGCAAGATCATGGTCCTACTGGTCGTGTTATCACAGTCTCAATCAGGGTCACTATACTATCTACCACAGCACAAAGAAAGTCTAACAGGTACTAATGAAGCATACCACAAGGAATAGAAAAGGACAGGAAGAAGAACAAAGAGACAGACCTGCTAACCCGACACCCGTAGCATCGGCCTCCTCGACCGTCAACGCATAAGCCCTGCCCTGCTGGGGTATCTCCCTCTGCTGGTGCGGGGCATGATGTTATGCCACAGATGGCCTAGCTCCAACTCTCTGATCCTGTGCTCCACAAAATGGAGCTGCAGTAGGGCAATCTCCCATCTGGTGAGCAGCGGATCCACAAAACAAACATACCTTCAGCCTCCTACAAACATCCCAAGTGTGTCCTGCCTTCCTGCAGTAGGCACAAGTGGGCACTCTCTAATCCAGACTCTTCTGCGCTGCCTTATGCACATAAGGACGCTTAGTCGGTCCCGCACTACCACTGGCACTACCTGAATCATCCCTGCCTCTCTTGGACTTGAGCTTTAAGTCATCCTCTGCCCTCTGAGCGTCTCCTACTATCTGCTCGAAAGTCGCCTCGCGGTCGCTCCTAGTCAAGAATTTGACCGCCATTACCAAGCCCTTGCGAAACTTTCTCGCCTTTGCTGCCTCACTCAAGCCCTCCACAAATCTGCCCAGACGGCAGAACTCCGCTGCGTACTCGTCCACTAGCATGCTCCCCTGGACGAGTGCCTCAAACTGGCTATCCAAAGCACTGAGCGCCACATCTGGGAAATTTTTTTCCTTAAAAAGCCTCTTGAAAGCCTCCCAAGTAAGCCCTGGTGTCGCGATCCTCGTATCAGTGCGATACCAAGTCAAAGCGAGTTTGAACATCTGACTGCCCGCTGCCTCTATCTGCATGATGTCTGGAATCTATGCCAGCCAAAAAATCCCCTCAATCTGCTCCATCCAGTCATCCGCGTACAGGATTCCCTCTGTACCCCAGAACTCCTTGGGCCGCATCCTATGGAAGTCAATGATGCTTCCCGGCCTCGGATGCTGAGTCTGATATGCCTGTCGTTGAATCTGTGTCACTTTGTCCACTGCCGTCATGGCCACCTGGTGGGCATTCTCAATGCCCAGCCTTATCACATCCACCTGACGGTACTGAGCGTCCATCATCTCCCTGAAGAACGCAAACAACTGCGCAACGTCTACTGGTGCAAAGAGGTGGTGGAGGCACCACCGGAATGACTGGGGTAGTCCTCGGATCGACAAGTGGAGGAGGATCCCCGAAAGAAGCAGATGCTCCCTCAACCGCAGGAGTGGTGAGTGGAGTGGTAGCAGCTGCCTGAATACGAGCAGGACGAGAGGTAGCAAACCTCTCGGTAGCAACTGCTGGAACAGTACGATGGGATCGTGTCTTCGGAGGCATCCCGAACACAGATCAAAAGAAGTCAATACGGCACAAGATACGATATAATCAAAGAAGGACAGTGATATTTCAAAAGAAAGCAATTTTAGAATAATTAGATTGGAATTGTTCCTAGTCGTGATTGAGTACACTCTCATCCTAGATCGTATATCCTAGAGCAGGCTCTGTCACGCCCCCGTCCCAAAATACCGAGGGACCAGACACGTGGCAATGGCCAGCAGCACGCACCGATGGACAAACCTAATTTAATGGATCCATCAGGGCGTACTTAAGCTGTAAAATAAAGTCTACGACAATATGGCACAACTAATCTCATCCACACAAGATAAAATATGATCCACAGATATAAGAAATATAAATCATCAACAGTCTCACAAAGTGCTTCGGGGAACAACCCGATAAAATCTGATACAATGGTTCAACAGACCAAAATATAAATGACTGAATAAAATAAATACTGAGCATGAAACATGGATGCTCAGGAAAAGTCTTCAGCTAACACCTCGTCCTCGGGTGTCGGTACAGCTCCTGTATCTGCTTCTGCTCCTGCTACTGCTACTGCTGCTGTCCCGTATACCTCGGGATAAATCTCGTCTGCAAATCCTGGGGACATAATCCGGATCTAGGTCCTCAGGGGACATAACAAGGTACAGATAATACAAGCCAAAATAAATGCAGTACAACAAATAATAAAATAAATAGGGTAAGCTATATAACCATCTATGTGAAATGCAAGATGAGAGCATCACGAGTACTCAGGCTGAGCCACTACAAGCTCTGTGTCGGGGAGACAGTAGCAGTAATAATGAGTAATGGGCCAAGCTCGGGTTTCAGAGTCTTGTGAATCACAGTAGTAGGGGATATATATGTAATCAGCCTGTAGCCTGTGTGTCTCTCCCCTCCCAATGTAATCACACATCTCATGTCCATAACGTCTCATGTACATGGCACGCAAGATCATAGCTAATGCAGTAAGTCATAGAGTATCCAAGAGTATAATGACTATGTCAGAAATCTATATCCTATACAGAATCACCATGAATATCTCAGAAAGATCCTGTCTCATGTATAGTGTCAAGTGTCCTGGGTATAATGTACTTGATAAGACAAGTACAAGAATTTAAAGTTGTCACGAATGTCCATCTCTAGATGACATACACAACATCGCGTACGGTGTTGGCACCCGATTAATAATCGGACGCTAAGTAAGTCACACGATTCTAGGTCAAGCATGCACAGCAATATAAATAAAGCAAAAAAATATGCAACAAGAACTGCAAAGTTGTCATGGTATACTTGTCCACTGATGTATAAATAAGTCAAGGAAATAAGTAGCAAAGCTGCAGGGTTTGGCAAGGTACACTTGCCTGGGGTTTGAATACCAACAGTTATCCTGGTATCAGTGGATCCTGCGGGTACTCCTCCAAAAGCAGTAATAAACATCACCAACAGTCTCAAAAAATATCAAATAGCTACAAACGCCTATCCTTAGGTCCAATTTGGACACAAGGGCAAAAATAACATTTCCGGGTCAAAGCGGGGTCCACATGTGGGCCACTTTGCACCGACAAGCGTGTCAGGGTCAAAGGTCTCCAATTTTGCCAAACTTAGTGTCAACAAGTCAGGAACGATGATACGAACTCAACGGATCTTCCAGAATTGGATTTCGATGAGCCGATCACAAAATCGCCCGTCAAGTGGAGCCCGTGGGGCCCACGATACGCGATTTTGTCAATGTTCTCAGAATCGAACCAAACTTGGGTCACAGGACCAGCGTATTGCTACGAGTCCGATAGCGCAAGTTTTATCTCGATCCGACGTGTGTACACAAAGTTACAGCGTGTTCCAGAATAAGCGGATACGGGACGTTGTCGGCCGATACGCGTTGATTCCGGTGTGCACGCACATCCAAACCAGCTTCTGCAAAATCCCACACGTCCGTATCAACGACGCGCACGTTTCGGTAAAGACCGCGTGCGACCAAGTCGTCCCGTTTGGCGGGGCGCACTCAGTTCCGGGGTGAAACAGGGCGTTAGTTTTTCTATTTTTGGATCGCGGTGTGCGATCACCACAGGACGCGACGCACTGAACGGGTTGCACGGACATCGAGAGGGTTACACAGTCTACGCGTTGCAACAGACGGAATCGAAAACAGAATTACGAGGAGAAAGAAATCGCTACCTGAATAGGGCTCCGTAAATCTGAATTTCCTGTGTCCGTGTGTCGATTCGACACCGTTTTCGTGCCCTGATCGAGTCCGGGTGCTAGGGTTAGGGATTGCCGGAGGAGGGCGGCTCGGGGCTGTGTCCGGCTGAGGCAGCGAGGTCCGAGGCTGGGGCTGCGGGCTGCCGGGGATGGCTCTGGCCGGAGTCGGGGTGAGGGCAGGAGGCTTCGGGCTCGACTGGGGCGGGATGCGAGTTCTCTGGAGGCGGAAGGCTGGAGCTGGGGAGGTCGACGAGGTCCGGTCGGGCGGCGTGAGGTGGCTGGCAAAGGCGGGGGATGCCTCGGTCGCTGGAGGGCTACGCCGGGTTCGTCGAATCTGAAGGGCCGCGGAGAAACAGGGCCGGAGGCAGAGGATTCTAGGGAGATGGCGGCCAGAGTCGGGCTCTGCAGGGCTGGACGGAGGGCTGAGGAGGGAGGTGGTGCCGGGTTCGTCCGGAGATGGCGAGCGGAGGAGAGGGAGAGAGGAGAGGGCGGCGATGCGGCTCGGCGAGGTGGACTCAGGCGCTGCCGGAGGGGAACGGCATGCGGGGCGTGGAAGTCGAGAAAGGAGGCGGGGGCTAGGCACGGAAGTCGAGGGAATAAATAGGGCTGCTACAGTGAATCCGGTAGGGTTAGGGTTTGGTCGGGTTCGGGTTTCGGGTTTCATGGATCCGACCCGACCCGACCCGTTAAGGATGGGTTGGTCCGGTTCGGTTCACTGTGGTTTGGTTTATTTTGGTTCAAGTGAACCGGGTTCAGTCAGGTTTAAATAGGTTTAATTCTACCTTGGTTTTTAGGGCTTTAAAAATGATTCCGGAGTCCAATAAATTCGCAGAAAATTATCCTATGTCCGATTTTCCATTTTACACCATAAAATATTATTTCCATAATATTTTATCATCAATTAACAGCATATAAAAATCTTTTAATCACAAATTCCTAAGTTTTATTTCTAGAAAATACCGAAAATTTAAAAAAATTATATTAAAATATTCTGAAAAATCAGGGTGTTTACAATCTACCCCCCTTAAGAGGATTGCGTCCTCACAATCAAAGATTAACTACTAAAGGAAGAACTATGGAAATACAAGAATGCTTAGGTTATAACTGCATCCGCAAATAAGTGAGGATAACGCTGCCGCATACTATCCTCCCGTTCCCAGGTCGATTCGCCAGGAGAATGATGTTTCCAAGATACACGAACCAGTCTAATTGTCTGTCCTCGCAATGTCTTCTCACTGTAGTCGAGGATGCCAACTGGTTGTTCTTCATACCTCAAGCTAGGGCCCACTGCGATCTCTCAATGATCGACTACGTGACTTGGGTCGGTCACGTACCTTCTCAGCTGTGAGACGTGGAATACGTCATGCACTCCCTCTAAGGATGGAGGTAATGCAAGACGATAAGCCACCTCACCAATGCGCTCTAGAATATCAAATGGCCCGATATACCGTGGGCTCAACTTGCCTCTGCTCCCAAATATGATAGTACCACGAGTGGACGAGATCCTCAGGAATACGTGCTCTCCTTCTTTGAACTCTAGGGGACGTCTATGTGTATCAGCCCAATGCTTCTGTCTGTCCTGAGCTGCTCGAAGATGATTCTGAATTTGTTTTACCTTCTCCACTGTCTGCATTATCAATTCTGGACCCAGTATTTAATGTTCACCAACGTCACTCCAACATATTGGCGATCTGCACTTCCTTCCGTATAATGCCTCGAATGGTGCCATCTGAATGCTGGCCTGATAACTGTTATTGTAGGAGAACTCCACTAAGTGCAAATGATCTTCCCAAGATCCTCCAAAGTCTAGCATACACGATCGCAACATATCCTCCAAGATCTAAATGGTGCGTTCCGATTGACCATCTGTCTGTGGGTGGTAAGCTGTGCTGAATTTGAGTCTGGTGCCCAGACTCTCTTGCATGCTTCGCCAGAAATGAGATGTGAATCTCGAATCTCGATCCGATATAATACTAACCGGCACTCCATGTAATCTGACGATTTGTCGCATATACATGTCGGCTAGTACCTCTGTGGACTGTCCAACTCTAAATGGCAAGAAGTGTGCCGATTTAGTGAGTCTATCAACGATAACCCATACTGGATCTCTTCCGCTGGGGCTCCTTGGAAATCTTGTGACAAAATCCATCGTGATGTGTGTCACGCCCCAGTCCCAAAATACCAAGGGACTGGACACGTGGCAATGGCCAACAGCACGCACCGATGGACAAACCCAATTTAATGGATCCATCGGGGCATACTTAAGCTGTTTTACAATAGTCAGGGTTTACTAATCTCATCCACAGAATAAAGATAGCAATATCAGCAAAAGAAATATTAAACAACAACCATTCAAAGTAAATAAAATCGGGAAACAACCCGATATTAAATCTGTTACAATGTTCTCATAAACAGGAAATAAAGAGTTTAATTAAACAGGAAAGAAAGTCTATTTGCCATAAAGACAGAGCATGGAAGGAGCGGATGTTCAGGAGAAGTCCTCAGCGATCACCTCGTCCTCAGGTTCCGGTACTGCTCCGAGAAGTGCTCATGTTCCGTACACCTCAGGGTAGATCTCGCCTGCTAAATCTGGGGACATAATCCATTCCAGGTCCTCAGGGGACATAGCAAGGTACAGAAAACATAAGCCAAAATAATGCAGCAAATAAAACAAATAGGGTAAATAAATATACCAGCTAAGTGATATGCAAGTGAGAGTTATTAGTCATACTCAGGCTGAGACTACTATAAGATCAGTGTGGAAGAAACCATAGCAGTATTTTCTCGAAGGGCCAGAACTGGTGCCAAAGCTCTGTGTCAGAGACTAGGACACATCCAGATGACAATATATATAATATAATCAGCCTTGATATGGTAATACTCTCCCCACCCAATGTAATCTCACGTCACAGTCACGATGTTCATGTTACGCAAGATTAAACTAATGCAATAAGTCAGGATAAAATCTAAGCTTGTAAATTATATAAGTTATCAGGCCCCAGTCCCAAAATATCGAGGGACTGGACACGTGGCAATGGCCAGCAGCACACACCGATGGATAAACCCAATTTAAGGGATCCATCGGGGCGTACTTAAGCTGTAATACAACAGTCAGGGTATAATATTCTCATCCACAGAACAGCATAAACTAAATAGCTAATTGGAATAAATGCTGAAAGTAAAGATACTGTCGAATATCCAGCAAGAAATAATAATAAGTCGGGTGGAGACAAATCCACTACCGATAAACAAGAGAATAAAGACAAGAAAATATAACTAAAATATGCTAGAAAGTAACTAAGTATAAGCAGGGCCATCAACTGCTATCGTACCCTCGTCTGGTGTCGATCCGTAAGTTGCGGGTACTCCTCGTCTGCTAAATCTGGAGAACAAAACCAGGTCCTCAGGGGACATAGCAAGATACAAAAGAATACGAGCCAAAATACAGTAAATGAACATGCAAGATAGATAAGAAAGTAAACACAATCAAATAAGACACGAGAAATCACTACATCTAAGACTTGGCATGCCAATGATGCTATCAAACATGACTACAAGCAATCGGGGTAACCGCATCTCAATGGAAGATCACGATCCTATAAAAAGTAGTCCAATGGGGACTCCCAATCTATAGTATAGCTCTTTCGCAGCCCAACGGGAGCTCACGAATGAGGTGGTCAAATGAACAAGTCTCTATTGCAGCACAATGGGTACTCACAATCGAGAATGCTCAAGTGTAGTCAATGCCCAATAACAATCATCTAGGAACTAAGAAATCAGTCAAGTCAATTCAAGGAATGTAGATTAAACATATACCATCACAATATGTCTATGAAACAAATAGTGATCTATGGAAAAGAGCAAATAATGTACATGCACTCAAAACGAGAAAATATGACTAGAGCAGCAGGAATAAATCAAACGCATCAAGAACTATATATGATAAGAAAGTAACAACTGAAAAGGGAAGCATGCATATATTGTACAAGTATCTTGCACGACAATGAAAAATAAATCCAGGAGATAAGTAGCAAAACTGCAAGATTTGGCAAGGTATACTTGCCTGGGTTCTGTCTCCAATTGTAGCTCTGACTTCAGTAGAAATTACAGGCAGTACTCCGGTTGCTGAAACAGACATCACCATCAGATCCAAAAAATATCAATCAGTTAGAAATGCCTGTCCTTAAGTCCAATTTGGACACATGGGCAAAAATGACATTTCAGGGCAAAACGGGGTCCAAATGTAGGCCACTTTGCACCGAAAAATGCGTCAGGGTCAAAGGTCTCCAAATCAGTCCAACTTAGTGTCAACAGGTCAGGAACGATGATACGAACCCAACGAAACTTTCAGAATTGGATTCCGATGTGCCGATCACAAAATTGCCCGTCAAGTAGAGCCTGTGGGGCCCACGACACACAATTTTGTCAACGTTCTCAGAATCGAACCAAACTTGGCTCACGGGACCAGCGTATTGCTACGAGTCAAATGGCGTAAGTTTCGTCTCGATCCGACGTGTGTACACTAAGTTACAGCGAGATTCAGAAAGTACAGATACGGGACGTTGTCCGCGGATACGGGTTTGATTCCGGTGTGCACGCACATCCGAATCAGCTTCTGCGAAATTCTGCACGTCCGTATCAACGACGCGCACGTATTGGTGAAGACCGCACGCGACCAAGTCGTCCCGTTTGGCGGGGCGCACTCGGTTCCGGGGTGAAACAGGACGTTGGTTTTCCTGTTTTTGGATCGCGGTTCGCGATCGCCACAGGACGCGATGCACCGAGCGGGTTACACGGGCACCGAGAGGGTCACGCAGGGGTCGCGATGCAACAGACGGAATCAAAAACAGAGCTACGAGGAGAAAGATATGGGTACCTAAACTAGGTCTGAAAAACCCGAGAATTCTGTGTCCGTGTGTCGTCTTTGGCACAACACAGTGTCCTGTGTCCGGCCGTGTCCGACACGTGCCAGGGCCCTAGGGTTAGGGTTTGGACCAACCAAAGCTACGGCGGCCGGAGGGACGGCGGCGCAGGGCTCGGGCTGAGCGGCCGAAGGCGGAGGTGCGGGGCTGGCTCGTCGGCGGAGCTTCGCTGCACGGCGGAGGCCGGACGGCTCGGGGCTGCTGCGGGTTCTGCGAGGAGGAGGTAGCCGTCTAGGGTTCCGGGGTCAAGAGGAGCGGGGAAGGAGGCGGAGAGGGCGGTGCGGCGAGGTGCTGCGGGATGTCTGGGCGGAGGAGGGTGCTGGCCGGGGAGACGTCGAGTCGGAGGAGGAAGTCGGCAGCGGTGGAGCTGGGAAGAGGGGGTTTTATAGGGAGCCGACGGGGAGAGGGAGAGGCGGCCGGTGAGGGGGAGGGGAAGAGGAGAGGCTGGCGGCCATTTCAGAGGCGAGGCGGCGCAGGGAGGCGAGCGGGCGGCAGTTGGCCGATCGGAGGGGAGGTGAGGAGTCGGGGAAGAGAGGGAAATTGCTAACGGGTTCAGGCGGGTCCAAGCGGGTCGGGTCTGACCCGGATCCATCCCGTTTGGCCTAGGGCGGTTCGGTTCAAACGGTTTGGTTCAAACGGTTCGGTTCATTTTGGTTCAATGAACCGGGTTAATTAGGGTTTAAAAATTGGTTTAATTTAAAATAGTTTTTAAGACTTTAAAAATTCATCCGGGGTCCAATAAATTCTCGAAAAATTATCCTATGTCTAGTTTTTTATTTTACACCATAAAATATTATTTAAATAATATTTTAATAATATTTATTATCATTAAAAATCATTTAATAATTAAAACACCTTAGTTTAATTAGGGAAAAATCTCAGAAAATTCCAGAAAATTGTGAAAAATCCCAAATTAAAATTCTTTGAAAATCAGTGGGTTTACATAAGTCATAAACATGTATCCTATACAGAATCACCTTGAATATTCAGAAAGATTCTGTCTCATGATTCGTGTCAAGTGTCCTGGATATAACGTACTTGATATGGCAAGTACTAGAATGTAAATGTCACGATATCCATCTCTAGTTGACATTGCACAACCCCGCGTACGGTGTTGGCACCCGACTATAATCGGACGCTAAGCAAGTCACACGGCCCTAGGGTTGAGCATGTATAACAGTCACAGAAAATAAATCAAAAATGAATCAATATACTGCAATTTATGGCAAGGTACACTTGCCTGGATTTTCGGCTCCAATTGTAGCTCTGGCTTCAGTGGAGATTGCAGGCAGTACTCTGGCTGCTGAAATAGACATCACCATCAGATCCAGAAAATATTAATCAGCTAGAAATGCCTGTCCTTGAGTCCAATTTGGAGACAAGGGCAAAAATGACTTTTCAGGACAAAACGGGGTCCAATTATGGGCCGCTTTGCACCGAAAAATGCGTCAGGGTCAAAGGTCTCCAAATCTGTCAAACTTAGTGTCAACAAGTCAGAAACGATGATACAAACCCAACGGAACTTCCAGAATTGGATTTCGATGAGCCGTTCTCAAAATCGCCCGTCGAGTGGAGCCTGTGGGGCCCACGACACGCGATTTTGTCAAAGTTCTCAGAATCGAACCAAACTTGGCTCACAGGACCAGCGTATTGCTACGAGTCCGATGGTGCAAGTTTTGTCTCGATCCAACGTATGTATACTAAGTTACAACGATAACCAGAAAGTACGGATATGGGGCGTTGTCCGCGGATACGCACTGATTCCGGTGTGCACGCACATCCGAATCAGCTTCTGCAAAATCTCGCACGTCCGTATCAATGACGCGCACGTATCTGTGAAGACCGCACGCGACCAAGTCGTCCCATTTGGCGGGGCGCACTCAGTTCCGGGGTAAAACATGACGTTTGTTTTCCTATTTTTGGATCGCGGTTCACGATCACTACAGGACGCGATGCACCGAGCGGGTTGCACGGACACCGAGGGAGTCATGCAGGCTACGCGATGTAACTGACGGAATTGAAAACAGAGTTACGAGGAGGAAGATACGAGTACCTGAACAAGGCTTAAAAATAGCGTATTATTCGTGTTCGACACGTGTCCGGTGTCCGAGTCCTGTGTCCACCCTAGGGTTAGGGTTTCGAGAGCTTTGCCGGAGATAAGGCGGGCCGGAGAGGGCTGGGGCGGTGCTGACCGGTGGCGGCGGCGCGCTGGGAGGCAGCGCAGGCGAGGGCAGGTCGTCGGCGGCGAGGCGGAGGAGTCGGGTGCTACGAGCGCTGTGGAGTCGGGCGGCGTCGGGCTCGGCTGCTGGTTGACGAGGGAAGATGGTTCGTCGGAGGCGGAGGGGACTAGTGACAGGCGGCGGCGACTAGGGACGGGTGCGCCGGGCTCGGCTGGGCGGAGGGCAAGCGGAGGTCGCGGCGTCGGGTTGCAGGTGGCGGCGCCTCGGCGAGGGGAGGCGGTCTAGGGTTTGGGGGATGGCCGGAGAAGGAGCTCGGGGGTTTATATATAGAGGGGACCGAGGAGAGGGAGAGACGGCAGCTACGAGAGAGGAAGAGGAGGAGGCGGCCGGCGGGGGAAGCAGGAGCGGCGCTGGCGTTACGCGGCGGACGGCGGCGGCGGGTGCGGCCGGCTGAGCGGAAGCGGTAGGGTCGGGGACCGTTTGGGTGAGAAGAGGTTGCGGGTCGGGTTTCAACGGGTCGGGTCGGGTCTAACGGATCCGGCCCGATCCAATAATTGAATGCGGGTCGGGCGGGTCCAAGCGGGTCGGGTCTGACCCGGATCCGACCCGTTAGGGCCTTGGGCGGTTTGGTTCGGTTTAGTTGGACCGGCCGGTTTGGTTCAGTTGTGTTGGTTTATTTGAAATAAACCGGATTTTATTTTGGTTTAATTAATTAGTCAGTTTTTAAAGCTTTAAAAATCCATCCGGGGTCCAATAAATTCCCGGAAAATTACCCTATGTCCAGTTTTTCATTTTACACCATAAAATATTATTTTTATAATATTTTAATATTATTTATTATCAATTAAAAATCATTTAATAAATAAAACTCCTGAATTTAATTACAGAAAATTCCCAGAAAATTCCAGAAAATTGTGAAAAATCCAAATTTAAAAATTTTTGAAAATCAGGGGGTTTACAATGTGTTCCCACATCCATTCTGGTATAGGAAGCGGCTGTAACATACCTACAGTGCTCTGATGCTCGGCCTTTACTTGCTGACAGACTAAACATTTAGCCATAAATCTTGCAATCTCCCTTTTCATTCCGTCCTACCAGTAATACTGCCTCAATTCTCGGTACATCTTGGTTCCTCCTGGGTGAACAGAGTACATAGAGCTATGTGCTTCAGTCATTAACTCCTGTCTTAATTCTCTATTTGGAACATACAGGCGATTTCCACACCTTAATGTCCCGTCTTCATGTACGCAAAGTCCTGTCTGCATGCCTGCTTCTGTCCTCTCTTTGAATCTTCGGAATCTAGCATCGGTGGGCAATGCCTCTTTAATTCTTTCCACAAGTGACGACTTAACTTCAAGATTAGCTAGCACGCCACTATGTCCTGATAAAATAACCTCTATCTGAAGCTCCTGTAGATCTCTCAATAACTCCGGCTGCATCGTCAAGAAATAAGCCGTAGGCTTCCTGCTGAGTGCGTCTGCTACGACATTCGCCTTTCCCGGATGATACTGCAGATCTATATCAAAGTCTACCATCAACTCCAGCCAACGTCTCTGTCTCATGTTGATCTCTTTCTGAGTATATACATACTTTAGACTCTTGTGATCATAAAGATTTTTACCTTCTCCCCATAAAGATAGTGCCTCCAAATCTTCAGTGCAAATATAACTGCTGCTAGCTCCAGATCGTGTGTTGGGTAGTTCTTTTCGTGGACCTTCAACTGTCTCGATGCATAAGCAATAACTTTGCCATGTTGCATCAAAACACATCCTAATCCGCTACCTGATGCATCACTGTAAACAACAAAACCTCCTGACCCTGAAGGAAGAGTCAAGACAGGTGCTGTTGTCAATCTTCTCTTCAATTCTTCAAAAGCCTTCTGGCAGTCTTCTGTCCAAGTAAACTCCTGGTCCTTACGTGTCAACTTCGTCATAGGCTCCGCAATCCTTGAGAAATTTTCTACAAACCTTCGGAAATATCCCGTAAGTCCGAGAAAATTTCTCACCTCTGCAACTGATGTAGGTGTAGGCCAAGTCTCTATTGCCGCAACTTTCTCCGGATCAACTGAAAGTCCTTCTCCTGAGATGATATGTCCCAAGAAAGGTACTTTATCTATACAAAACTCACACTTACTGAGTTTGGCATATAACCTCTCCTGTCTTAAGGTCTCTAACACGATTCTGAGATGCTCTTCGTGCTCTTCGTGGCTCTTAGAATATACTAGAATGTCGTCAATGAACACAACCACAAATTTATCCAAGAACTGATGAAAGACTCTGTTCATAAAAAACATAAACACTGCTGGCGCATTGGTTAAACCAAACGGCATTACCAAGAACTCATAATGTCCATACTTGGTCCTGAAAGCTGTCTTCGGTATATCCTCCTTCCTTACTTTAATCTGGTGATAGCCGGATCTAAGGTCAATCTTCGAGAATACCCTTGCACCACTCAATTGATCGAATAGATCATCAATACGTGGTAAGGGATACCTGTTCTTGATGGTCACAGCATTTAGTGCCCTGTAGTCAATGCACAACCATACTGTTCCATCCTTCTTCGGTACAAATAATATGGGTGCTCCCCAAGGTGAAATACTGGGCCAAATAAAATCCTTCTCCAAAAGATCATCAACTTGTTCCTTCAACTCCACTAACTCCTTAGGTGCTAGCCGATATATTGATGAAGTGATAGGCTCTGCTCATGCAGTTAAGTCTATTGTGAATTCTATTTCCCGATCAGGCGGTAAACCTGGAAGATCATCAGAAAATACATCCACAAACTCAGATATGACTCTTGGGTAACCTGTCTTCCCTTCTACAGATAGTACCCTAAGAGTAGGCTGAACTCCTTGCTCTACTGCTCCCCAAAGAAACTCAAATTCTGGATGTCCAGGCGGTCTAAATATAACCCATCCAAGTCGGCAATCAAGAGTCGCATGGTACTGACTTAACCAGTCCATACCAAGTACAACATCATAATCCGGCATAAAAAAGATCAGAAATTGAGCTCGCATCTCTCTTACACAGACTACTACAGAACATGATCTACAGACGTCACTAACTGGGATAATTCCACCTTCCGTAAGAATTCTTTTCATCTTCGGAAGGGGTGCGGTAGCTACTCTATGGGTGGCTACAAAGCTAGCTGCTATAAATGAATGCGATGCTCCAGAATCAAATAGAGCTACAGCTGGTAATGAAGCTACTAAAATAGTACCTGCGATAACCTCTCCTGCGGTAGCTTCCTCTTCAACGGCCAATGTAAATGCCTGGCCTCGTCCCTGAGCTTGGCCTCTCTGCTGCTGAGCCTGCTAAAATAGAGCTGCCTGTGGTACCAGTGGTGGTCTCTGCTGATTTCCTCCTAGAATTGGTGGTCTGACTCCTCCAACTCCTGTCTACGGTGCTCCTACTGCTGGATAAGCTGGTCGTGGTGCAGGTAAAGCTAGCCTCGGTGCTCCCTCTCTGCGCTCGGTGCAGTCTCTGGTTGAATGCTGGTTGGATCCGCAAGCCAGGCATAGTCCTAACTTGCGTCTGCATTCTCTCTCAATGTGACCTACCTTGCCGTAGTGGTGACAAGTAGGGAGAGATATGGCCATGTGTGTTGTTCTCTCTGGCATACTCCTCTGGGATCGTTTTGCTGAATCCCCATGTGCTGTCTTGGATGGTGCTGATGTGATTGGCCTCTTCAGATTTGACTCCCTTCTAGTGACGCGCTCCATGCGTCGTGCTGCTGCAAGGACGTCGGTATATGATGTAGGTGCGACCGATCCAATCAACCTCTGGAGCTCGAACTTCAGTCCGTCAAAGAACTTCTCAGCTTTCTCTTCCTCAGTCAAAATCAAGGTTGGGGTGAAGCGACTTCGAATAAATTCTGCATTGTATTCTTTCACTGTTATATTGCCTTGGATAAGGCGGTTGAACTTGTCTCTGAGCTCCGACCGTGCAACTGCTGGAATATACATCTTTTGGAAGAGTCTGGAGAACTCTTCCCAAGTGACTCGGTCCTGTTCGAGCCTCCTTTCTTCTGATAACCACCAATGATGTGCATTTGCAGTCAACTGCATCCTGACCGCAGTCATCTATTTCTATCTCGGAAGTTCAGCTGCTTCCAACTGGTGCTGTATGTTCGTGAGCCATTCGTGAACTTCTGTTGGCCCCTCTTTACCAGAAAAGGTACAAGGCTTGAGCTGACAAAAATCGGTGATAGATCCCGTCGCTGATCGCCTCGCTGGTGGGTTTGCCTGCTCCATTGCTGATACTAGGCTGGTTCTCAAATACTCTGCCTCGTGACGCTGAGCCTCGTACTGAACCTGCTGCTGGGCTTGCATCATGGCATACATCATCTGAAACATCTATTGCCCGTCCATGGCTTGTCCTGGCGGGAAAACTGGCATCTGTGGAGTGAACTGTGGCGGAGGTGGTGTATAAGAAATGTAAATCATCAACAGTCTCACAAAGTGCTTCGGGGAACAACCCGATAAAATCTGATACAATGGTTCAATAGACCAAAATATAAATGACTGAATAAAATAAATACTGAGCATGAAACATGGATGCTCAGAAAAAGTCTTCAGCTAACACCTCGTCCTCGGGTGTCGGTACAGCTCATGTATCTGATTCTGCTCCTGCTACTGCTGATGTCCCGTATACCTCGGAATAAATCTCGTCTGCAAATCCTGGGGACATAATCCGGATCCAGGTCCTCAGGGGACATAACAAGGTACAGATAATACAAGCCAAAATAAATGTAGTGCAGCAAATAATAAAATAAATAGGGTAAGCTATATAACCATCTATGTGAAATACAAGATAAGAGCATCACGAGTACTCAGGCTGAGCCACTACAAGCTCTGTGTCGGGGAGCCGGTAGCAGTAATAATGAGTAATGGGCCAAGCTCGGGTTTCAGAGTCTTGTGCCTCACAGTAGTAGGGGATATATATGTAATCAGCCTGTAGTCTGTGTGTCTCTCCCCTCCCAATGTAATCACACGTCTCATGTCCATAACGTCTCATGTACATGACACGCAAGATCATAGCTAATGCAGTAAGTCATAGAGTATCCAAGAGTATAATGTCTATGTCAGAAATCTGTATCCTATACAGAATCACCATGAATATCTCAGAAAGATCATGTCTCATGTATAGTGTCAAGTGTCCTGGGTATAATATACTTGATAAGATAAGTATGAGAAGGTAAAGGGGTCACGAATGTCCATCTCTAGATGACATACACAACATCGCGTACGGTGTTGGCACCCGATTAATAATCGAACGCTAAGTAAGTCACACGGTCCTAGGTCAAGCATGCACAGCAATATAAATAAAGCAAGGAAATATGCAATAAGAACTGCAAAGTTGGCAAGGTATACTTGCCCACTGATGTATAAATAAGTGTCACGACCCGCACCCGGATATTCGGGCACGAGTACGTGGGTACGTCCAGCCTACGCCGCAGTGTCGGCGGTAGTACGCTGTCTAGGTCATATTCACAGTTAAAAAAATCTAGCTCATTCACAATAACAAATAGGCAAGGATGATAACAGGAAAAGGAATGCTAAGATTTCAAATAAATAAATGTGACAAATAGATCCATAGTTTATTACAGAACCAGAAGATAAATCGGGGACAAACCCGATTACTAAGCTGAAAGGAAAAACTAGCTAACTGTTTAACTACTCCTCAGAAGTGATCTCCTGGGTGGGAACCGGCTCCTCAGAAGTATCATCTGTTCCCTCATAGGGGCCATAATAGGTGGGGGCATAAACCTCATCATCTCCTAAATCAACGGATCCAGTCAGGAAAGGAGCAAAGTACACAATGCACAACAAAGATTAAACTAAATATTTATGACAAGTAGAAAAGAACTGACTAAGTATCATGTTGAGAATATGTATAAATAAGAAGTAACAATAACTAAGGTTTAATTGCTGTAAATCAGGAATATGAGTAAACAGGAAATATAATGAGACAGGAAAATGGAACTACAACAAGATAACAGGAACTGCAACACGACAAGAAACTATGTGTGTGTAAGTGTGTATTTAGAATACATAGTTGGCATGTAGGGGGTCATAAGGCTAATCTGACCGTCATAGACGGCTATTAAACAAGAATAATCGAGATCCGGCTGATGGACAGTCGTGTACCAACAGCTATTAGACAATGACAGGGGGAAGGGTAAACCACATGCCTCCTAGTATTCTCCCTCCCGACACGAAAAGCAAGACATGAAATCCAGTATTCTAACACTACGTGTAAACATCCAATGGTGCTAGTAGAGCAAGGAACTAATTATCATAATATAAAGAATAAACTTGAAGTGCAGGTACTTGCCTGATGTTTGGATCCAATTACAGTTTTATCCTCGAGAAATTTTCTAGAAATGTGTCCAGATGCTGAAATAAACATTACCATCATGCTCAGAAGATATTAATCAGCTAAAAATGCCTGTCCTTGAGTCCAATATGGAGACAAGGGCAAAAACGACAATTTCGGGTCAAAACGGGGTCCTCAGGTGGGCCCGCTTTGCACCGAAAAACGTGTCAGGGTCAAAGGTCTCCAAAATCACCAAACTTAGTGTCAACAGGTCAGGAACGACGATACAAACCCAACGGAACTTTCAGAATTGAATTCCGATGAGCCGATCACAAAATCGCCCGTCGAGTGGGACTTGTGGGGCCCACGACACGCGATTTCGTCAACGTTCTCAGAATCGAACCAAACTTGGGTCACAGGACCAGCGTATCGCTACGAGTCCGATGGCGCAAGTTTTGTTTCGATCCGACGTGTGTACACAAAGTTAGGGCATGATTCAGAAAAGACGGATACGGGGCGGTGTCCGCGGATACGCGTTGATCCCGGTGTGCACGCACACCCGAATCGACTTCCGCGAAATCCCACACGTCCGTATCAACGAGGCGCACGTATCTGTGAAGACCGCGCGCGACCAAGTCGTCCCGTTTGGCGGGGCGTACCCAGTTCCGGGGTAAATCGGGTCGTTATTTTTCCTGCTTTTGGATCGCGGTGTGCGATCACCACAGGACGCGATGCCCCGAGCGGTTTGTCCGGGCACCGAGAGGGTCATACAAGCTTCGCAACGCAATTTACGGAATTGAAAACGGGGCAGCGAGGAGAAAGTTACACGTACCTGAACAGGGCTCGAGAAATTGGGATTTCTCGTATCCGTGTCGTGTCCGACACGAAGGAGAGAAATTAGGGTTAGGGTTAGGGTTTTTGGAACTTGGCCGGAGGGCCGGCCGGAGGAAAGCTGGGGCGGCGCTGTGCTGGCCGGAGGCGGCCGGGGAAGCAGGGGCGAGGCTGGGCGGAGGCACGGCGGCCGGCTCGGGGGCTGGGCCGAGCGGGGCGCTGGATCGGGGAGAGAGGAGGAGAAGAGGGAGGCCAGGCTGCTGGGCAGGGCGGCGCGGTGTCTCGGCGAGGTGGCGGTGCTAGGTGGTGGTCGGAGGAGGAAGTGAAGGGGAGTTAGGGTTTATATAGGAAGGGAAGAGGGAGAGGGGAGGCCGGGCAAGGCGGAGGGGAGAGGGGATCGTGGCGGAGGAATCGGCGCCGGACGGAGCGAGGTCGAGGCGGAGGAAGCGGGCGCCGGAGAGGCCACGCGGGGCTAGGGGCGACTGGTTCAGCGGGTCGGGCGGAGGCACGGTTCGGGTTTGCCGACCCGACCCGACCCGCTAGTCTGTGCGGGCTGGGCCGGTTGGGCCCAAATGGGATGGGCCGAGAAATGGGCCGGGTTTGGGTATTGGGTTTAGGAATAAATAATTAAATAAATCGATAAATAAATAATGAATTAATTAGTTAATAGTTTTTAGGTATTTTAAAAATAGGTCCGGGGCCCAATAAATTCCAGAAAAATTATCCTAAGTCCAGTTTTCCATTTTACACCAAAAATATTATTTCCATAATATTTTAATATTATTTATTATCAATTAAAAATTATTTAATAATTAAAACCCTAATTTTAATTACAGAAAATTTCCAGAAAATTCCAGAAAATTGTGAAAAAAAATTCCAATTTAAAATTCTTGCAAAATCAGGGAGTTTACAATAAGTCAAGAAAATAAATAGCAAAGCTGCAGGGTTTGGCAAGGTACACTTGCCTGGGTTTGAATACCAACAATTGTCCTGGTATCAGTGGATCCTGCGGGTACTCTTCCAAAAGCTGTAATAAACATCACCAACAGTCTCAAAAAATATCAAATAGCTAGAAACACCTATCCTTAGGTCCAATTTGGATACAAGGGCAAAAATAACATTTCCGGGTCAAAGCGGGGTCCACATGTGGGCCACTTTGCACCGAAAAGCGTGTCAGGGTCAAAGGTTTCCAATTTCACCAAACTTAGTATTAACAAGTCAGGAACGATGATACGAACTCAACGGATCTTCCAGAATTGGATTCCGATGAGTCGATCACAAAATCGCCCGTCAAGTGGAGCTCGTGGGGCCCACGATACGCAATTTTGTCAACGTTCTCAGAATCGAACCAAACTTGGGTCATAGGACCAGCGTATTGCTACGAGTATGACGGCATAAGTTTTGTCTCGATCCGACGTGTGTACACAAAGTTACAGCGTATTCTAGAATAGGCGGATATGGGACGTTGTCGGCGGATACGCATTGATTTCGGTGTGCACGTACATCCAAATCAGCTTCTGCGAAATCCCATACGTCCGTATCAACGACGCACATATTTCGGTAAAGACCGCGTGCGACCAAGTCGTCCCGTTTGGCTGGGCGCACTCAGTTCCGGGGTGAAACAGGACGTTGGTTTTCCTGTTTTTGGATCGCGGTGTGCGATCACCACAGGATGCGACTCACCGAGCGGATTGCACGGACATCGAGAGGGTTACACAGTCTACACATTGCAACAGACAGAATCAAAAACAGAATTACAAGGAGAAAGAAAACGCTACCTGAACAGGGCTCCATAAATCTGAATTTTCCGTGTCCGTGTGTCGATTCGACACCGTTTTCGTGTCCTGCCCGAGTCCGGGTGCTAGGGTTAGGGATTGTCGGAGGAAGGTAGCTCGGGGCTGTGTCCGGCTGAGGCAGCGAGGTCCGAGGCTGGGGCTGCGGGCTGCCGGGGATGGCTCTGGCCGGAGTCGGGGTGAGGGCAGGAGGCTTCGGGCTCGACTGGGGCGGGATGCGGGTTCTCTGGAGGCGGAAGGCTGGAGATGGGGAGGTCGACGAGGTTCGGTCGGGCGGCATGAGATGGCTGGCAAAGGCGGGGGATGCCTCGGTCTCTGGAGGGCTGCGCCGGGTTTGTCGAATCTGGAGGGCGGCGGAGAAAGAGGGCCGGAGGGGGAGGATTCTGGGGAGATGGCGGCCGGAGTCGGGCTCTGCGGGGCTGGACGGAGGGCTGAGGAGGGAGGTGGTGCCGGGTTCGTCCGGAGACGGCGAACGGAGGAGAGGGAGAGAGGAGAGGACGGCGCTGCGGCTCGGCGAGGTGGACTCAGGCGCTGCCGGAGGGGAACGACAGGCGGGGCGTGGAAGTCGAGAAATGCGGCGGGGGCTAGGCACGGAATTTGAGGGAATAAATAGGGCTGCTACAGTGAATCCGGTAGGGTTTGGTCGGGTTCGGGTTTCGGGTTTCATGGATCCGACCTGACCAGACCCGTTAAGGATGGGTTGGTCCGATTCGGTTCACTGTGGTTTGGTTTATTTTGGTTCAGGTGAACCGGGTTCAGTCAGGTTTAAATAGGTTTAATTCTACCTTGGTTTTTAGGGCTTTAAAAATGATTCTGAAGTCCAATAAATTCGCAAAAAATTACCCTATGTCCGGTTTTCCATTTTACACCATAAAATATTATTTTCATAATATTTTATCATCAATTAACAGCATATAAAAATCTTTTAATCACAAATTCCTAAGTTTTAATTTCAAAAAATACCAAAAATTGGGAAAAATTATATTAAAATATTCTGAAAAATCAGGGTGTTTACAGGCTCGCAGCAGTACAACTAAATCGTTGTACTACCACGACATCGCATTAATTGTGAATCGAGACCTGCATGGGCTGCCACCAAAAATGTGTCATGACCCGCACCCGAAAATCGGGCATGAGTCGCGGGTACGTCCAGCCTATGCCGCAGCATCGGCGGTAGAACGCTTACATGATATATTTTTTCTAGGTTTGATATATATTTATATAATTTCTACGAGCACTTCAGTATCGGTAGGCCAGTCTCCCGTATTGATACCGAAGATGGTGTCTTCCCATCAGCTTTACGCTGGATGACGTCAGCAGCTGATCCAACTCGATGTGCTCACAAGGATATCGCAGTATATCGGGGCCAATTCGATTCACTAATGTTTAACGAGGTAAAACATTTATAGTCTCTTATAGATTTTTTTTGTATTTCATACAGTCAATATGTTTATTATCTTATAATTTTGTTGACATGAAATAGGTAATTTTTTTACCGTACCGGCTTGGGAAGAATCCTCTTGAGTTACAAACAACGGCCTTTTGATTGAGTCTACGTAGATTTTTCATAATATTCCACGATAACATCATGTATCATCCAGTTGATCATGTTAAGCGACAGTTCTGGATGATACAATACATTCCTGATGAGTCACCATGTTTCAATCGTGGTAAAGGCAATGCAACTACTAGAGCATGCAGATTGATTCCTGGGTGGAATTCTAGATTTGAGACACATCAGGTGGGACATTTGAATCAAATAATGTCCTCTATTAATGATTATAAGTTATTCCAAAAGTTTAACAAAATTTACTGCAAAAATTAAAAGAAATTATATGCTCATAATTTGTAATGGTGCAGCCTACGGTGATGATGCATATAGATCTTGGTGGGGAGCTCCTCTTATCAGCAATAGAGCCTACCAATTCCAAGAGTTTCGATTCCAACATCGAGCCATAGATGATTATAGTCTCCGTGGCTATTATGATTATGTAGAAGGGATGGTACGTTATTTTTATATAAAAATGACTATCTCCTTAGTACTCATTTATGTCCTCTATTGAATTCTATTTAATATTTTATCTTCCAAATTTAAATATCGCATACCAAAATCATCCAGTGGGCGACCCGTTGCGCACAGTAGTTGGCAAATTTTTGGCTGCTATGCAACGAGGACCGACTCCTCCGAACCCTCCCTTACTTATTCCAGGAGATTATCCTCAGGGTCTTGTTTCACAATGACAAGCATGCCCCCTAGGAAATATACCTCAGTTTGGTATCAGGATGATACTCTGCCACTACAAGATGACAATGTCCCTCAGTGGGATAGTGAGGCCACTTCTCAGGCGACGGCTGGTGCGGGCACTACTCATTGGCCTGCCTGGGGCACTTCTCAGGCGACGGCCGGTGCGAGCAGTACTCAGTGGGATGGCGCGGGCACTTCTCAGTGGGCTGGTGCGGGCACTTCTCAGTGGCTTGACTGGGGCACTTCTCAGGCGACGGCCGATACGGGCACTACTGAGTGGGCCCCCGATGTCACAACCCGCACCTGGTGTAGGGATACAAGTCAGGAACAACGCCCAGCCTACGCCACAGAATCGACGGTAGAACGATATTTGGGTAATCTATCTATCAATATAATAAGCCACCAACAATATCAATATACTCAATCACAGATCTAAGATGGGGAATAGCACGAATATAATAAAATAATAGAATAGTCATAATATAACTCATGAGTCAAAATAATAACATCAATGAGTCTGAGAAAATACTAAACAGTAAGCTGGAGACAAATCCAGTACAAGAGAATAACTAAGAAGCTACAAATCCTGGGTTATCTGTCTCAGTCGGGATGAGTCCCTCCAGAGCCAGGGTCTCTGGCTCTAAGCCCACAACATCCTGAGACCCGTAATGTGTAGGGTACCACTCCTCAGTGTCATCTGAAAAAAATATATCCAGTCAGAAAAGGGGCAGAGTACATCTCTAACAGCAGTTCTAATCAATGATATAAACTATGTAACAGTAAATAGATGTGAATATACAAGATACAACAATAGATACAAGAGATATACAATAAAGAAAATACTGGAAATAAATACAAGAATGAACAATATGAAAATGAACAAGAATACTAATGACTAAGTAAGTGAGTACTAGCTTTAACAAGTGATCGGCTTGGGAACTTGCAGAAGAAACTTGCACAAGGATAAGGGTCTGGCTAGTCATACGTGTGGTGTATGACCAACACTCACAAGGAACAAGACATGCACAAGGTGTCACGACCCGTACCCAAAAAATTGGGCATGAGTCGTGGGTACGTCCAGCCTACGCCGCAGCATCGACGGTAGAACGCTGTCTAGGTCAACTATCTAGCTAACAATCTCACGCAAACAATATATAAACCTGTCAAGATCTCAACTCCAAACGGAGGAGCAATATCATAATGATAATCACAATGTACTCAATCACGAATCTAAGCACGATAAGATAACAAGAAGTCTAACAACTATAAAGTCTAACCAACAACAACTACTACAACAACCACAATATCAATAATAATAATAATACATCCTGAATCATATACAATACAAGGTCTCAATCCAAAACCAGAGAAAAATCCGGTGCCAAAAGGTAATAAAAACAATAACAGGTCCTAGTAATCTCGGCTACCAACCCGAAAATCACTCCTAAACTAGGGGGTCCCTGTCTGCACCATCGACAGGCTGAGGTCCATAAAACGTCGGACACCAATCCTCCGGATCCTCTGGAAAAAATATGTCCAGTCAGGACTGGAGCAAGTACATCTCTAACAGCAGTTCCATTTAAATGATAAAAACTATAAAACAGTTATAACAAGTAGCAAGAAGAATGAAATAAAGTATGAACAAGAAAATATGCATGTATCACTGGTGCATAAAGGTAAAGATGCATGAATATCAGAAACAAGATAGTAATGACTGCAAGATACAAGAAATCTAAACTAAGAGTAAGTCCGTGCACATGAACGTGTAGTGAGTCTAGCATAAAATACATGAAATGAGTCAAGTCCAGAAACTATAAGTAAGACCAGCAAGAAATACAAGAGAGTCCAGACTAGAAAGAATGAACTCGGTATCTTTGAAATACTTGTTTCGACATGTAAACGGCTAGGGGTAAGTACGGCTCACCGCGCACTGGGTGCGCGGCTGCTATCATTCCAGATTAGACCAGAGGGAGTGATTCCTGATGATTCCAGATGGAAATGTTTACATTTCTACTCGAGTATTTTTCTGTCCCGACTAATACAAGTGAATCCAAGACCCGACACGTAAATCAAGTATGAGTCCAGCCAGAAACATGAGTGATGCCTATAGGTGATTCCAGAATTGAGGCCAGAAACATAAAAAATATGTGTCACAAGTAAATAAATCCAGAAATACCAGTCAGTGTCCCGTGTTGTACCAGAATAATCAGATGATACTATACTAGAAGTTGAATCATAATAATCATCAGAGAATGTACTCGCCTGACGTCCGGAGCAACTATCGATCCGAACTGGTGTCGCAATAACCTATTACAAAAAACAAGGTTAAACAGGTTTCTAATAAGTTAAACAGATATAAAATAACTAAAAAATAGGCTTCTAGGGTCGTTCTAAGTCAAATGGGTCAAACCGATGAAATCTGGATCAAAAAGTCAACTCTGGGTCCAAAAAGTCAACCCTGGGTCAAATCTAGGTCAAAAGTTGACTTTGGCGGTCAACCACGGTCAACTCTAGGTCAAACTATGGTGCCCCTAAAATTCTAGGCTAAAACTAGGTCATTAAGCTAATAAACCCTCAAACTCGCCTCCTTGAGATACCGGGATACCCTCGGTATCCGATACCTCACCCTACGCTATATGCCCCGCCTAAACCCGCTAAAACCTTTGCTAGCACGCGTAAATATATACACATTTACATAAAAACCTAACTCTAAACTCAAACCTAGGCAAACGCTTAAAAACCCCGCTCGAAACTCAATACCTTGGATATCTCAAGGTATTGAGATACCTTGGTATCTCAAGGTATTCAGATACCTCTCTAAACTCAACCCTACTACCCCTCTAGCTAACTAACTATGCATAAACATATATATCTAGCTATAATCTAGGCTAAAATATATATATCTAATACATATATGCATATACCTAGGTATCTACATATATATATATCACACATACACACATATACAAATACCCACACACACTCTCAATATGTATATATATATATATATCTAGTATCTATACACATATATTGCTATAGCTATATGTATATATATATCTATACACCTAGTTATACATATCTAACTATCCATCTACCTATCTATCTCTTAATCTACGTATCTATCTAACTATCTATTTATCTAACTATATATTTATATATATATATCTATCTAGATATCTATCTATCTAGATATCTACCTATCCATCTAATATCTATCTACCTAGATATCTATCTATCTATTCATCTATCTATCATATATCTATTTATCTATCTATGTATATATATATATCTCCCTCTCCCCTTAGCTACTAGTTGCTACTGCCGCTACCCCTGCTGATGCGCTTGCTGCTACTCCTGCTGCTGCAGGATACTGCTGCTGCTGCTGTAGCAGCACTGCGCTGCAGCGATCCGCTGTCGCGGCGCTGCTGCGGCGCTGCCGCGGCGCTGCTGCGGCGCTGCCGCGCGCGGCACGGGCGCTGCCGTGCGCTGCTGCTGCTGCTGCGCTGCAGGGATCCGCTGTCGCGGCGCTGCAGCGCCTGCGCGTTCTGCTGCCGCTGTGCGCTGCTCGCTGCGCGCACTCCGCTGCAGTCCTCCCCCTCGCTGCCTCGCTGTGCGCTGCTCGCTGCGCGCACTCCGCTGCAGTCCTCCCCCTCGCTGCCTCGCTGCGCAACCCTCAATGCTCCACACACAAACACACGACCACACACACATATATATATATATACACACATATATATACATATATATATACAACTATATATATATATACACACACTTATATATATTCTTACACACACACACTAACATATATACTTACACACACATTCACATATGTATATAAGTACACACACACACAAGCACACACACACACTTATATACACAAACACATATCTATATATATATATATGAATACACTTATCTATATATATACACACACAAACCTATAGATATATATACATACACACAAAATATATATATATACATATGCACACACACACACTCAAACATATATATATATATATATATATATATATATATATATATATATATATATATATATATATATATATATACACACACACTCACATAGATATATACAAACACACAGATATTTATATATATAAACACACATCTATAAATATACACACTCATACATATATACATATATATATACAAACTCTCACACACTCTCACACCAACACCAACACACACTCTCACCTACACATACACTACTACACATAAACACAAACATATATATATATACACATACACACATATATATATAGAAACACACACACAAATATATATATATATATATATATACACATATACCTATATAAATACAACACATACAACACAACGCACAACGCCCCACCAACGCACGCCCAACGACCCCTACACGCACAAACACATAAATATATATAACATATAATTCGAGAATTCTAGAACACACTCCCCGAAGCTAACCCAACGCGCGCACAAGCCCGAAACTAAGAAACCACGCCGAAATGGCCGTTCGGTCATTTCCACGAACACGTGCTGTGCGGTTCACAAAACCTCCTGAAACGCACACCAAACCTACTCGGAATCGACCTAAAATTTACCCACATATTCTAAACGATGTCTAGATCCTATAAAAAATGCTACTCCATCGATTCTAGGCCCGTGGCGAAAACGCGACCGCACTTAGAACCGACGACGACGAAAACCCCGAAAACGCACGAAACGCCCGTTTCTCCGCGACACGACTTCACGTGTCCGAACGGAGACACGCACTAACCCTCAAGACACCCGACAACGTTTACCTAGGTCCGTCTAACCTAGGGCATCACCCAAAATTGGGCTAATTTCGGATTCCACCCAAAATTGACACAAAACCTAATGTTAAAGTCTCCAAACACAACCAAACTAGTTTCAACTTCCTCCCACGGGTAGCCCTAAGGTCTAGGAAGGTTCTAAACTATTAATTACACTATATAAGAGTAATTAGAAGGGAAAAAAAATAAGGGTTTACCTCTTGGGAGTTGGAATCCCAAGCCAAAGTCTCCAAAAAGCTCCAAATCCACCACAACAAGCTTCCAAGCTCCCAATCCAAGCTCTAACACCAAATCTAAGGTCTACCCACCTAGGTTAGGGAAAATGTAGGGTTAGGGTTCACAACCATGGAGAATAGAAGAAGAAAGAAGAGGAATAGGGCTCTTACTTGAAGTGGGAAGTAGAAAGGAAGAAGAAAGAAGTAGTGGAGAAGTAGAAGTAGTGAAGAAGAAGAGTGGGGGAAAGGGGGCTACTGTGTTTTGGTCGGGTGGGGGCTGTGGGAACCGGCCAAACACAATAAAAGGGTTTCCCTAAGTCTCCAAATGCCCAAAATGCCCTCCTCTCACTTGGGTTTGGATTTCGGGTTCCAAAAACACTCAAACTAACTCCAAATCTCTCCAACTAACCCACTAAAAATATAATAAATATTCTAAACCCAAAAATAAGTCTCACAAGGGTGTGGGTTGGGTCGGACATGGGTTCAGGCTAGCCAAAATTCTAAAACAATCAATAAAAAATAATACAACCACTAACTAAATATAAATACAATTAATTATAAATAATTTATAATTAACTAAATTAAAATAAAAAAAATACATGGCTCTGGAAATGGGGTAGTGACAAGCCTATCCTCCTTAAAAAAATTTATCCTCGAAATTTAAAGTCAATTGCACTCCCTCTAGGTCAAACTCCCAACAATCACAGTCAAGAAATTCTACCTAAACAACATGCAAGATCATGGTCCTACTGGTCGTGTTATCACAGTCTTAATCAGGGTCACTACACTACCTACCACAGCACAAAAAAAAGTCTAACAGGTACTAATGAAGCACACCACAAGGAATGCAAAGGACAGGAAGAAGAACAAAGAGACAGACCTGCTAACCCGACACCCGTAGCATCGGCCTCCTCGACCGTCAACGCATAAGCCCTGCCCTGCTGGGGTGTATCCCTCTGCTGGTGCAGGGCATGATGCTGTGCCACAAGTGTCCTAGCTCCAACTCTCCGATCCTATGCTCCACCCAATGGAGGTGCAGTGGGGCAATCTCGCATCTGGTGAGCAGCGGATCCACAGAACAAACACACCTTCAGCCTCATCCTACAAATATTCCAAGTGTGTCCTGCCTTCCTACAGTAGGCACAAGTGGGCACCCTCTGATCCTGACCCTACTGCGCTGCCTTCTGCACATAGGGACGCTTAGCTGGTCCCGCACTACCACTCGCACTGCCTGAATCATCCATGCCTCTCTTGGACTTGGGCTCCAAGTCATCCTCTGCTCTCTGAGCGTCTCCTACTATCTGCTCGAAAGTCGCCTCACGGTCGCTCCTGGTCAAAGACTTGACCGCCATGACCAAGCCCTTGCGAAACTTCCTCGCCTTTGCTGTCTCACTCAAGCCCTCTATAAATCTGCCCAGATGGCAGAACTCCGCTGCATACTAGTCCACCAGCATGCTCCCCTGGACGAGTGCCTCAAACTGGCTCTCCAAAGCACTGAGCGCCACATCTGGGAAATTTTTTTCCTTAAAAAGCCTCTTGAAAGCCTCCCAAGTAAGTCCTGGTGCCGCGATCCTCGTATCTGTGCGATACCACATCAAAGCGAAGTCGAACATCTGACTGCCCGCTGTCTCTATCTGCATGCTGTCTGGAATCTATGCCAGTCGAAAAATCCCCTCGATCTGCTCTATCCAGTCATCCGCGTACAGGATCCCTTCTGTACCCCGGAACTCCTTGGGCCGCATCCTCTGGAAGTAAATGATACTGCCCGACCTTGGATGCTGTGCATGATCTGCCTGTGGCTGAATCTGAGCCACTCTATCCACTGCCGTCATGGCTACCTGGTGGGCGTTCTCAATGTCCAGCCTCATCACATCCACCTGACGGTGCTGCGCGTCCATCATCTCCCTGAAGAACGTAAACAACTACGCGGCATCTACTGGAGCAGGAAGTGGTGGAGGAACCCCCGGAACGACTGGGGTAGTCCTCGGATCGACAGGTGGAGGAGGATCCCCGAGAGAAGCAGATGCTCCCTCAACCGCAGGAGTGGTGAGTGGAGCAGTAGCACATGCCTGAATACGAGCTGGACGAGAGGTAGCAGACCTCTCGGTGGCAACTGTTGGAACGGTACGATGGGATCATATCTTCGGAGGCATCATGAACACAGATCAAAGGAAGTCAATAAGGCGCAAGTTGCGATATCATCAAAGAAGGACAATAATATTTCAAAAGAAGCAAATTCAGAATAATTAGATTGGAATTGTTCCGAGTCGTAATTGAGAACACTCTCATCCTAGATCCTAGATCCTATAGCAGGCTCACAGCAGTACAACTAAGTTGTTGTACCACCACGACATCGCACTAATTGCGAATCGAGACCTGCATGGGGCTGCCACCAAAAATGTGTCACGATCCGCACCCGAAAAATCGGGCATGAGTCGTGGGTACGTCCAGCCTACGCCGCAGCATCGGCGGTAGAATGCTGTCTAGGTCAACTATCTAGCTAACAATCTCACGCAAATAATATATAAACCTGTCAAGATCTCAACTCCAAACGGAGGAGCAATATCATAATGATAATCACAATGTACTCAATCACGAATCTAAGCACGATAAGATAACAAGAAGTCTAACAACTATAAAGTCTAACCAACAATAACTACTACAACAACCACAACATCAATAATAATAATAATATATCCTGAATCATATATACAATACAAGGTCTCAATCCAAAATCGGAGACAAATCCGGTGCCAAAAGTTAATAAAAACAACAACAGGTCCTAGTGATCCCGGCTACCAATCCGAAAATTACTCCTAAACTAGGGGGTCCCTGTCTGCACCATCGACAAGCTGAGGTCCATAAAACATCGGACACCAATCCTCCGGATCCTCTGGAAAAAATATGTCCAGGCAAGACTGGAGCAAGTACATCTCTAACAGAAGTTCTATTTAAATGATAAAAACTATAAAACAGTTATAGCAAGTAGCAAGAAGAATAAAATAAAGTATGAACAAGGAAATATGCATGTATCACTGGTGCATAAAGGTAAAGATGCATGAATATCATAAACAAGATAATAATGACTGCAAGATACAAGAAATCTAAACTAAGAGTAAGTCCGTGCACATGAACGTGTAGTGAGTCCAGGATGAAATACATGAAATGAGTCAAGTCCATAAACTATAAGTGAGACCAGCAAAAAATACAAGAGAGTCCAAACTAGAAAGAATGAATTCGGTGTCTTTGAAATACTTGTTTCGACATGTAAACGGCTAGCGGTAAGTACGGCTCACCGCGCACTGGGTGCGCGGCTGCTATCATTCCAGATTAGACCAGAGGGAGTGATTCCTGATGATTCCAGATGGAAATGTTTACATGTCTACTCGAGTATTTCTCCGTCCCGACTAATACAAGTGAATCCAAGACCCGACACGTAAATCAAGTATGAGTCCAGCCAGAAACATGAGTGATGCCTGTAGTGATGCCTGCAGGTGATTCCAGAATAGAGGCCAGAAACATGAAAAATATGTGTCGCAAGTAAATGAATCCAGAAATATCAGTCAGTGTCCCATGTTGTGCCAGAATAATCAGATGATACTATACTAGAATTTGAATCATAATAATCATCAGATAATGAAAATTATCAGAGAATGTACTCGCCTGACGTCCTGAGCAACTAGCGATCCGAACTGGTATCGCAATGACCTATTACGAAAAACAAGGTTAAACAGGTTTCTAATAAGTTAAACAGATATAAAATAACTAAAAAAATAGGCTTCTAGGGTCGTTCTAGGTCAAACGGGTCAAACCGGTAAAATCTGGATCAAAAAGTCAACTCTAGGTCTAAAAAGTCAACCCTGGGTCAAATCTAGGTCAAAAGTTGACTTTGGCGGTCAACCGAGTCAACCACAGTCAACTCTAGGTCAAACTAGGGTGCCCCTAAAATTCTAGGCTAAAACTAGGTCATTAAGCTAATAAACCCTCAAACTCGCCTCCTTGAGATACCGGGATACCCTCGGTATCCGATACCTCACCCTACGCTATATGCCCCGCCTAAACCCGCTAAAACCTATGCTAGCATGCGTAAATATATACACATATACATAAAAACCTATCTCTAAACTCAAACCTAGGCAAACGCTCAAAAACCCCGCTCGAAACTCAATACCTTAGATATCTCAAGGTATTGAGATACCTTGGTATCTCAAGGTATTGAGATACCTCTCTAAACTCAACCCTACTACCCCTCTAGCTAACTAACTATGCATAAACATATATATCTAGCTATAATCTAGGCTAAAATATATATATATATATATAATACATATATGCATATACCTAGGTATCTACATATATATATATCACACATACACACATATACAAATACCCACACACACTCTCAATATGTATATATATAGATATCTATCTAGTATCTATACATATATATTGCTATAGCTATATGTATATATATATCTATACACCTAGTTATACATATCTAACTATCCATCTACCTATCTATCTCTCAATCTACGTATCTATCTAACTATCTATTTATATATATCTATCTAGATATCTAATATCTATCTATCTAGATATCTACCTATCCATCTAATATCTCTCTACCTAGATATCTATCTATCTATTCATCTATCTATCATATATCTATTTATCTATCTATGTATATATATATATCTCCCTCTCCCCTTAGCTACTAGTTGCTACTGCCGCTACCCCTGCTGATGCGCTTGCTGCTGCTCCTGCTACTGCAGGATACTGCTGTTGCTGCTGCTGCTGCGCTGCGCTGCAACGATCTGCTTCCGCGGCGCTGCCGCGCGCCGCACGAGCGTTGCTGCGCGCTAGTGCGCTGCTGCTGCTGTTGCGCTGCAGCGCCTGCGTGTTCTGCTGTCGATGTGCGCTGCTCGCTGTAAGCTGCTCGCTGCGCGCACTCCGCTGCAGTCCTCCCCCTCGCTGCCTCGCTGCCTCGCTGCGCAACCCTCAACGCTCCACACACACACACGAACACGCACACACAAACACACAAACACACGACCACACACACATATATATATACACACATATATATATACAACTATATATATATATACACACACTTATATATATTCTTACACACACACACTAACATATATACTTACACACACATTCACATATGTATATAAGTACACACACACACAAACACACAAGCACACACACACTTATATACACAAACACACATATATATATATATATATATATATATATATATATATATATATATATATATATATATATATATACACACTTATCTATATATATACACACACAAACCTATAGATATATATACATACACACAAAGAGATATATATATACATATACACACACACACACACACTCAAACATATATATATATATACACACACTCACATAGATATATACAAACACACATATATTTATATATATAAACACACATCTATAAATATACACACTCATACATATATACATATATATACAAACTCTCACACACCCTCACACACACTCTCACACCAACACTCCCCAACACCAACACACACTCTCACCTACACTTACACTACTAGACATAAACACAAACATATGTATATATATACACATACACACATATATATATATAGAAATACACACACAAATATATATATATATACATACACATATACCTATATAAACACAACACACACAACACACAACACAACGCACAACGCCCCACCAACGTACGCCCAACGACCCCTACACGCGCAAACACATAAATATATATAAAATATAACCCGAGAATTCTAGCACACACTCCCCGAAGCTAATCCAACACGCGCACAAGCCCGAAACTAAGAAACCACGCCGAAATGGCCGTTCGGTCATTTCGACGAGCACGTGGTGTGCGGTTCACAAAATCTCCTGAAACGCACACCAAACCTACTCTAAATCGGCCCAAAATTTACCCACGGGTTCTAAACGATGTCTAGATCCTAGAAAAAATGCTACCCCATCGATTTTTGGCCCGTGGCAAAAACGCGCATGCACTTAGAACCGGCGACGACGAAAACCCCGAAAACGCCCGAAACGCCCGTTTCTCCGCGACACGACTTCACGTGTCCGAACGGAGACATGCACTAACCCTCAAGACACCCGACAACGTCTATCTAGGTCCGTCTAACCTAGGGCATCACCCAAAATTGGGCCAAATTGACACAAAACCTAATGTTAAAGTCTCCAAACACAACCAAAATAGTTCCAACTTCCTCCCACGGGTAGCCCTAAGGTCTAGAAAGGTTCTAAACTATTAATTACACTATATAAGAGTAATTAGAAGGGGGGAAATCAGGGTTTACCTCTTGGGAGTTGGAATCCCAAGCCAAAGTCTCCAAAAAGCTCCAAATCCACAACAAGCTTCCAAGCTTCCAATCTAAGCTCCAACACCAAATCTAAGCTCTATCCACCTAGGTTAGGGAAAAATGTAGGATTAGGGTTCACAACCATGGAGAATAGAAGAAGAAAGAAGAGGAATAGGGCTCTTACTTGAAGTGAAAAGTAGAAAGGAAGAAGAAAGAAGTAGTGGAGAAGGAGAAGAAGAAGTAGAAGTAGTGAAGAAGAAGAGTGGGGGAAAGGGGCCTGCTGTGTTTTGGTCGGGTGGGGGCTGTGGGAACCGGCCAAACACAATAAAAGGGTTTTCCTAAGTCTCCAAATGCCCAAAATGCCCTCCTCTCACTTGGGTTTAGATTTCGGGTTCCAAAAATACTCAAACTAACTCCAAATCTCTCCAACTAACCCACTAAAAATATAATAAATATTCTAAACCCAAAAATAAGTCTCACAAGGGTGTAGGTTGGGTCGGACATGGGTCCAGGCTAGCCAAAATTCTAAAACAATCAATAAAAAATAATACAACCACTAATTAAATATAAATACAATTAATTATAAATAATACACAATTAACTAAATTAAAATAAAAAAATACCTGGCTCTGGAAATGGGGTAGTGATACAAGGAGGGTATGATCACATATCTACACTAAAATACTTTCCACCCCCGACTGGTATAGTGGATCCAACCATGGTACGTCGTGACACGGATTTCCACAAGAAGGGCGCTACTATCCTCATGAACCAATGTCTGTACATGTATAAGAAGAACAATAAAATAATGCTTGCACAAGATACACCATAAATACTAAGAAATAACATCTCATGACGAGATCTGGATATACCAATCCGTGTAACCATCGTGTCAAGAAATTAAGAATATATACACTATATACAATGAACATAGAGGATATCATAAATGAGAAACTATCAGAGAATGTACTCGCCTGAAACCTGGTGCACAGTATCACAGATGTTCAATACGGTGCCTCGAAGACCTAGATATGGAATATAATATCTATACAAGGTTTCGGAAAGAAAATAAGTTAAATTGGTCAACATCTAGGTCAAAGGATCATTTCTAAGTCAAAACAGTCAAACTAGGACAACTCTAAGTCAAACCGGTCAAACTTAGTCAAACTACCTATTTCTAGGTTATATGAATCTATCCCTATGATATTGGGTCCATACACTAAGAATCTAGGCCATACAAGCTAAACTTAGGATACTAAGATACCGTATCGCAAGATACGCAAACAAGAGATATGAAATATCATATATGCATATTCAATCAATATTAAGTATACTAATCCTAATTACAAATGCCAAATGAATACCTTGGCTTCGAACCAACTCGGTATCGCACAACTAAACACTCATCTTGATACCCAACTCAAATACCTTGAGTATCCTCAATACCTCGACCTTACCTTGGTATCTCAAGGTAATGTCACTTTAGTATATATTAGCTACCCAATCTAACTATATACTAATAGGTATATATCAATTTAATATAAACTTCTAGTTGAACTTATACCAACTATTAGTATTTACTAATATGAATTTAAATACTAACTACCATGCTATATTAACTATCAATACAAACTAATACATAGACATATATATACATACATACATATATATATATAACTTAGAGATACACATAAGATATATAGATAAATAGATATTAATCTAAACTATATACTACTAACTATATACTAGCTACTAACCAAATGAACTGCTAACCAATACTTGAACTACTAACTGAAACACCTAACAAGCTAACTGGAACTATGTTGTTGCTGCTACTGTGTTGAACCTCCTTGCTGCTGCCGTGCAGTTGCTCGTACAACTGCTGTTGCTGCCTCGCTGTTTGTTGTTGCTGCCTCTCAATTTTATCAATAATATTATTTTTAACCCATACAGTAGTAGCTAATGGATGAGAACCTATTATAAGCCCCCCTAAACAAGAATGTATGTTTTCTAGCGTAGTAATAACAAAACTTTCACCTTTACCACTTGCTTTAGCGTATACTCTCCAATTATAACTTGAATCGTTACATTTATATACAATTCCACTAGCATTGTTTAAAGTAGCATGACAAGTAACATTATGTGCAATTGCTATATCACTAATAAAATATCTAAATTCAGAACGATTATCAAATTTTCTTCCAATGATTAATCCTGAAATGCTAACACTGTCAACATTGCCATCAAATTCATCCTCTAAATTTTTAATTAAATCATCACTGTTTTTATCGTCTTTATTACCATCATCTACTATATGTTCTTGTTCACTTAATGAAATAACTTGATGAGAAGAACTATGAGCAGTATTAACTTCATTAGAAGCACGTATACTACTTATAATATTATTTCTAGGTGGTGGTGAAGTTACATAAATATTAATGTACGTTGCTTGTACATTAACTTCTAGAATAAATTTTCATGCTTGTTCACTAACTAACTTTATACAATTAGTTAAATAAACATGAATCAATATAAATTCATAATCAATAGAACATTGCTCAACAATTTGGTTACGTAAACTATCAAACGAAATATTTCGATCAATTAAAAAAATTCAGTTAAACCTCCTTCATAAACTAACCCATTAAGCACACCTCCAACCGAACATAATATTGTTAAACTTTGATCGATCACAAAAGAATGAGATTCTAAATACAGAGTGATTGAGCTGAAGTAGCTTCTGTTTGAAAGTATAAGTGGATTGAGTGAGAAATGAATAGCAGAAGGAATTTATAGATATGAAAAAAATAGAGCCGTTGTTAAAATATGAACTTTACAATATTAACGTTACTATGAACAAACTCAGAATTACTATGAACATACCCAGAAAATAAACCGACAAAAACAAAAACAAAAACAAAAACAAAAACAAAAACAAAAACAAAAACAAAAACAACCCTAAACATAAAACCAAAAAAAAAAAAAAAAAATACCACATTTTCGCCAACTGAGTTGGCGAAAATGTGGTATTTTGATTTTTTTTTTTTTTGGTTTTATGTTTAGGGTTTTATTTGGTTGGGTTTTTGTGTTGGTTTTATTTGTGTTGATTTTTTTTTTGTTTTTGTTTACTCCTCCTGCCCAAAAAATTGACACGTCGGATTATTGTCGGATTTTCGCCAACTCAGTTGGCGAAAATCAAGTTCTCCAAAATTTTGCCATCTCGGTTGGCGATATGTATCGGAATTTCAAATTTTCTAAAATTTCTATCGTTATATTTAATTATTATACATTTATTATCGGTACAGTAAATTTTCTGATTATAAAATGTTCTTATTTAACATGACCACATATGATGTTATTTATGTGGTGTTATATATCTAAAAAGAAAAATGCTAAGTTGTTCGTAGAATTGGTCCACAGATTTGGCGCGACCGTCCATTTGGCATAATTTTATTGATTCTTCCTATTTGTTTGGTCCTACTATGGATTGATCTATCAATGAAATTGGATTACGTGACGGACAGACCAAAATTAGACAGACCAAAATTAGAGGTCAATTTTGGTCAATGTAGTATTGTCGATCCAAAAATTTAGGAGGAATGTATGAAATAATTATTGAAAAAAAACGGAGGTATTTTTTTTTAGCAATATAAACAATGGAACTGATACAATCAACCTCGGTCGTCCCCACCATTTGATTTCTAATTCTCTTGGTAACGGTGAATATGAAGCTACCAAGCTATCCACCAACATTTTTCAGTCTTATTAATTAGTGCAAACCCTCGTTCGTTGGTAGCATGACATGCTTGACTCATGTCTCGTGTCTCACGTGTGGTTGTGCTTATTGCTGAAGTTTACGTAACAGTGTCATGAAATGTTGGACAAAATTTTTAACGCATGCAAATCACATGAAAAGACTAAAGTCAGAAATTAAAAAAAGATAATTCGGATCACCGAATAGAATTTTTATATCCTAGTGGATTACTGACGATCTATTTTTGAAATACAACGAATTTTTTCAATCCATAAAATTGTGCATTCGGAGGCGAATTTTATGAACGGTCACAACATTTGTCCGGAGGAGGAGTTGGACAAAGGAGGAGTTGATCGGAGGAGGAGAAGGTTCTGCTGATTTTTTTCTCTTTTGTGCAAAAATACGTTTATGTGGTTTTTCGAACGAGAGAGATATTTCGTAAAACAAATAATATATTTTTAAACTTTTCATCTGGATCGTGTCCAGGATAGTACTCGTTCTCCCACTAATCACTAACGGGATTACTTGTGTAAGAACAGATCTACGGATGGCCAGCAACCGTCGAGAAAAAATTAAAAAATTAAAAAAAATAGAATATTACCTTTATACCAATGTCCAATCCGCAGCACGCTAAGTAATAAGTGCGCGATATATAAGTATGTCAAAAATATGCATTAAATTGTGCACTCATTCGCAGGTTGGATGGAATCTAGCTCATCATCCACAAAATCTACTTATCCACTAAAAAGGTAAAATATTATATGCAAAAAAAAAAATTTCTTTTTCACGTAGAACTAAAAGAAGAATATTTTTTTATTGAATTACATGGATGTTGTTTTACTAACAACAAATACAACATGAAATGTGAGGAAGACGTTCACACGCACGAGATTTCGTTCAAACTTGTTGGACGCGAATTCAATATTATGCTTCGTGTATCAACCTTTTGTTAAACTTGGACTAATACAAACACGACCTGTAGTCGGGAACAATCATCTCTAATTTTAGACTTGATGGCTGCAAGTATAAATTCAAACTAGATTAGCAGTATGTATTCCCAGCAACAACATCCAACATTGACATTAATCCGACTAGTATAAATGCACGTAAAATTGCTCGCGGTATTTTAACAACATATTAATTAACTTTTGGAAAAAAGCAAAAGCAGCAAAAGAACACACTATAATTTTTTTATATACGTAATTAACTAGTTGTTATCATTAAATTTAATAAACAATTATAATTAGTAAAGTAAGATAAGAATATATTTGAAAGAAAAAATTTATCGTGAAACTAATTTTTATTATTATATAGTAGTATAAATTTTTATTAACTTTTTTCGTACTTGAGAAAAAAACAAAAAGTACCAAAAGAACAAAATATTTTTTTAAATATATAATTGTCTAATTGTTCTCATTAAATTTAATGAATAATTTTAATTAGTAAAATTAGCTAAGAATATATTTAAGAAAAAAAAAAATTTAAGGTGAAGCTAATATTTTTTATTAAATAGTAGTACAGATAATATATGAAATTCTACTCCCATTTGATTTATAACGAAAATGCTAAAATAACAGTAGGGGAGGTGACTACAGATTGGTCCGCAACCGACATGTCAACCTTCCTTCCTCCTTTCCCTTCGTGCTTCGGAGCTCGCGTCTAGAAAAATGTTGCCCCCTCGTTCAATCTGCGACCGACACATGGCCGCGCGCGGAGGAATTGTGCGGACCAATCTGCGATCCATGTAGCACTTGCCGGATTTATAATCCTCTTGGTAACTAACGGTGGTGTCAAGGGAGAAACAAACTAGTAGCTGGCCCTCAAGGCTTCCCTTAATTTTTGTTTTGTTTGCTAGTTCCAGCTTGGTCAATGTCATTATTTGTGTTGCCGGCCCAAAGCAACTTTTAGATGCCATTAATGAGCTTACAAAGACACTGGCCTTGGGCACATCTCATCTCATCTCATCTCATGCATGACATCTAGCCAGGCTCCTGTGAAGGAAATTAATTGTGCTTGATTTTGACTTTGTCAGCTTCGAGAAAAAAAAAAAAAAAAAAAAAAAATATATATATATATATATATATATATATATATATATATATATATATATATATATATATGAGCCATAGATTCATATTCTTATATGAATCATGCACACATGGACCAATAAGAATGGATTCCTATATCTCATGTGCACCCATGTGCACTAATACACTCAATTCCTATTGGTCCACATGTATATTGACTCATGTAAAAATATGAGTCTATATATATATATTGGAAGAGGTAATTGTGTTACAGACTTCTGATCCGAAGGCCTACAAACTCGGCTCAAAGACCTCACACATTCCGATCCGTAAGGCCCGCACCTGCATCGAACATGAAAAGCACTACTACTACTACTATATATATATATATATATATATATATATATATATATATATATATATATATATATTGTAAAACCTCCTTCCTAGAAATCGTATAAACCCTTTTATTTATTTATTATTAATTAAATTATAGTAATTAGGTCTAAACAGGAGAAATAGATTTTTAATAATTTTTACATTAGGTGTTCGGGCCCTTAGATGACTTATGGGACCTTCAGGAATTTTTCGGAATTTATTTCATGTAGGAGACCCCTTGAGCAGTTGCTAGCCTAACGATGTGCAATACCCTATTATATAAATTTTCTTATGAGTATATATATATATATATATATATATATATATATATATATATATATATATATATATGTATATACAAATATATATATATATGTATATATATTTTTTTTTAAAAAAGAAAGGAAAAGAAAAGAATAGAATTAAATAATACTAATAAGTATATAATAATAATACTAATAATAATAATAATAACAATACTAATAATATAATAATCTTAAGCCCCCTTAGCTTAGCAATTCAGCACTTGCTGATATTTCTCCCTTAGCAAAATGCTCCGGACCTACTAATCCAGAAAACCCCGCCGACCACAAATACAGACCCGTCCCTATTCTTCCGCGGAAACCCGTTCCTTCCCCTTTCTCTCTCTTAATATATATATATATATAGATAGCTCTCTAAAACCCTAACCTAAAACTCCAGACTTCTTCTTCCCATCTAGAGCCGTCAGCACAGCCAGAGAAGCCTCCCCAAGCCATCCAATCATCCCGTCGACGCCGACATCGCGAACTGCAGTCTCCCACTCGAGGCACCTTCGCTCCGGCACGAATTCTCGTTGACTCGCTCGACCAAACGCTGATCCGTTTTCATAGGTATGATCTTCCCTCAACCCTCTCCAGTATTTGTTTTATAGTCAACCTCGGAAAATGTGTGCCCCTAGGTGTAAATCAGCGTCCAAAATGGACGGACAGGCAGAATTCTGCAATCGCAGAATTCCAGATTGACCACCCGTATTGTCGAGTTCGTATCTCCCACCACAGAGATCCGAATCCGATGATTCTTTTTGATACCTGTAGATTACATGATCTAGTTTATTTTCTGTATAATAACCCTAGGCTAATAGTTGCTGTGGCCATAGTTATGTTCGTCACAAAACTGTGCGCACCCACTTTTTTCGGTTTTCCAAAAGTTGGAGAACGGAGCGCGCCCCGCCAACCGGGACCGCCCCGCCGTGTGCCAAGCGTACCAAATGGTGCACACAGCATAACGGGACACGTGAAAATTTATAGGGACTGATTCGGACGCGTGTGCGCGCCGGAATCAGACCGTATCCGCGGACACATTTCGTATCGTCACTTTTGTGGAACTCGCGAGTATTTTGTGCACGATTGTCAGATTGCGACGAAACTTGCGCCACTGGACTCGTGGTAACGCGCTGGTCCTGTGACCCAATTTTCACGCATTTCTGAGACGGTTGACCAGATTGCCAATTGGCGGGTCCCACAGTTGACTTTTTAGACCAAATTTTGTTCGGCTCATCGGAATCCACATTTGGACATACCGTTGAGTTCGTATTGACATCTAGATTTGTTTGACCTATAGTTTGTCCCATTTTGAGACTGTTACCCTCGACACGCTTTTCGGTGCAAAGTGGGCCACACGTGCACCCCACTTTTGCCCGAAATTATCGTTTTGCCCCTGTGTCCAAATTGGACGAAAGGGATGTGCTTTTTAGCTATTTTGCTCATTCCGGAAACGTTGGTGATGTTTATTTCAGCATCCGGAGACGTTTGTTCGGAGTCCTTAGTTCCAGGTTCAGTGTCCTTGACATTTGGGCACGTACACTTTACAGATTCTTGCCAGGCAAGTATACCTTGCCATTGTACTGTATTTACATTCCATATGAGGCATGCATGTTTATTTTCTGCTTATTTAGTTCATTTATTTTAACTGTTATATAAACTGCGCGTCCAAGGAAACTTGGGTGCAACGACGGTGTCGTCGTACTATATTTTTACTTATGTATATGCATTGGACCTACTTTATGAGACTACCCCATTTTCATGAGGCATTTATGTTTCATTGGCCATGACACTATTTCTTACACGAGTGTGAGTCACATGTAGGACACGGACTTGCGTACTCGACTGGCCCCCGGTACGTATAGGTCGTGCGACGGATAGGGATAACTGCCAATAGAAACTTTGCATGCTAGTAGACCTGGCGGTTATTAGAGGTTTATCGTGTCATGGACATGACATGCTTAGAGCATTGGGTGGGGAGAACAACAAGTACCGCATTTGAGCTCCTTTGCACTTTTTCTGTGACGCCCGGATTCTCCGCTGGAGATACGGGTGGTGATGACCCATATATATACATTGGCGGGCCTCCGCCGTTCAAAAGACGACGTGCCTTTGGGCCCCTGGATCTTCAAAAGAGAACCATGCCAAATCCCAGTTTTCAGCCAGATAGCTCACTTGTGGGGAAAGGTGTTCTTAACTGCATTCACTTAGACGGTTAGGCGACCCAATGGATGTTCATTTTTCAGTACTTTATTGGCATGTATTTTTTGTATCTTGTTACGTCCCTCTGAGGACCTGGTCCCTTCCAGATATAGGTGAGCAGGAGTACCCGCAGGAGTATGGACCTGGACCTGATGCTACCTATCAGCCTGAGGAGATCTTACCTTCTGATTATATGTGATTCATTGCAGCTGTTTAGAGATTTTAGTTGCTATTCTTTTCTAGACATTTATTCTTATATTAGAGTTTATTCTCTTCTCTCTTTAGTAGTTTATTATAGTCGATTTGCAGTGGATTTGTTTCCACCCGACTATTGCACTTTGAGATTACTATTTGAGACTACTTCTTTGATATTCATTTATTGATTTCCATTATTCTATTATTTGTGTTGTGGATGAGATATAGAACTGCGTGTGACTTGTTGTGACATATATTTACCACTATGGATTGGATATTCATGTACAGCGTACGTGTGTATATGGTTTCCATATATTGGAGTTCGTATACATACGGCTGGCGTGTTACGTATTCCTAGTCCTACGTATTTTGGGACTGGGGCGTGACATGTTTTTGTGGTGGCCCATGCAGGTCAAGAATATATTGTCTCGGTTACGTAACTGTACCGAACAAGCCTGCGTAATAGGAATAGAGTATAAGGATCTCATCCACGCTTGATTGAAATTCATCCTTCCTATTTAATACTTGCATCCTGTTTGATTCCTGTACTTTTCTAATCGTTTCGTACATCAACTGCAGAGAGATGGATTTGCAGAATGGATGTACTGCCGCTGATGGCGACGCAACTTCTGGAGTCAATGGTCAGACTCAAGGAGGGACCCCAACGATTCCTAGGCTTCCGGGGCCAGATGGACAGACTCACACCCCAGTTCCATCTGATCTTCCCGCTTCACCTATTGGGAACCTTCCACCTGTCCCAGTACCGCAAGATGGCCAAGCGCAGATGTTTCAATTCTTTCAGATGATGATACAGGAACAAAGGCAGCAGGCAGCCGAGCAGAGGCAGCAGGCAGCCGAACAGAGACAAGAATTTATGGCAGCACTGGAGAGGATGGTTGCACATGCTACTGTACCAGCCCAAACACTAGCTCCAGTACCTCGAGCTAAGGTTGGATCAGTAAAGGATTTTGTTCAGATGGGTGCAAGGCAGTACAAGGGCACTGAGAGCCCGGAGGAGACTACCAGCTGGATCACTCACACACAGAAGCTACTGGAGGCATCGCAGTTACCTACGGACCTATGGATGACGGGTGTACGGACGCTTCTAGATGGTAATGCCCATCACTGGTGGGAATCCATGGAGCGCCAGTTGGGTACTTACCAGACATGGGAGCAGTTCTTGGAGTGCTTCGAGGGAAAGTACTTTCCGGACACTATCAGGGACACCTTGTATGATCAGTTTCTTCACTTGGAGCAAGGGAACCGAACCGTGGACGAGTATGATGCTGAGTTTAGTCGACTCAGCAAATATGGCGCTGCTTTGATACCAAATGACTTGGCTAAGGCTAAGAGATTTCATCGAGGACTGACCCAGGAGCTACAACATTATACAAGCACGCAGTCCCGAGCCTCTTATGCTGAACTACTGACAGAGGCCAGATTTCAGGAAACCATTAGCAGAGGAAGGGGAGCTCAGCTGAGGACACAACAAGGATCAGCAAGGATACAGCAGGGACCAGCCAGGACACAACAGGGAGGACCTATCAGACGCCCCTTGGCACAACAGCATCAGCAACACCGAGCAGGACCGTACCGGATTCCGGAAAAACCCCAATGTAATTATTGTGGGAGGATCGGACATGTTGAAAGAGATTGTCGGACCCGCTTGGGTCAGTGTAGGAGATGTGGCTCTGGACAGCACATGGTGAAAGACTGCCCCATGCAGCAGGCACTTCCGCCGCCAGTTCAGAGATTAGCGCTTCCAGCACCGAAGCCAGCACAGCAGATGACTGGACCGGGAGCACCTCGACCCCCAGCAGCAGGAGGATTTCAGAGAGGACCACCGCTACCCACTCAGGAGGAGCAGTATATGAGGACTGGACATGGACAGCCTCAGAGGAACGGGAGAGCTTTTGCATTGGAGGTAGATGACCTGGATCATGAGGTGGATGTCATAGCAGGTATTACCCTTGCTTTTACTTTTCCTGCTGTGACATTATTTGATACGGGAGCCACCCACTCATTCATATCATCTAGTTTTATTGCCAAACACAATATTGCTTCTACACCATTATCTAGTTGTGTTAGAATTCTTACCGGAGGAGGAGTTGTACCAGTTAGTCGAGTTTGTAGATCGGGCCCTATAGTAATTCGTGGCAGAGAGATGAATGCCCAACTCTTAGTCCTTCCTATGCCAACTTTTGATATTGTGCTTGGAATGGACTGGCTGAGCAAGAACCACGCTTTCTTCGATTGCTTTGGAGGAAGCATTCTTTTTAAGGTACCAGGCCAGCCTGAACTTGAGTTTGCCCGAGGATCCACAGAAATCCTTGATGGTATGCAGCTCGCAATGGACGATGTTGTCTATCACCCTATTATTTCAGAATTTCTAGACGTCTTTCCAGAGGATTTGCCAGGACTACCCCCAGACCGAGACGTAGAGTTTTCAATTGAACTAGCACCCGGATCAGCACCTATAGCATCGCATGTTTACAGACTGGCGAAGAAGGAGATGGACGAGCTGAAGGCACAGTTAAAATAGCTAGAAGAGAAAGGTTTCATCCGACCGAGTGCATCACCCTGGGGAGCACCAGTGTTGTTTGTACCCAAGAAGGATGGGTCAGTGCGTATGTGCATTGATTACAGGGCCTTGAATGCCGTGACAGTGAAGAACAAATATCCATTGCCACGCATTGATGACCTGTTTGATCAACTCAGTGGAGCTAAGGTATTCTCGAAGATAGATTTGAGATCGGGATATCACCAAGTGAAGGTACGGAAGCAGGACATTCCGAAGACCGCATTCAGAACAAGATATGGACACTACGAGTTTTTGGTCATGCCATTTGGATTGACCAATGCTCCAGCGATCTTCATGGACTAGATGAATCGAGTCTTCCACCAGTACTTGGACCAGTTCGTGGTCGTCTTCATAGATGATATACTTGTCTATTCGAAGAGCCACGAGGAGCACGAGGAGCATCTGCGGATTGTTCTAGAGACTTTGAGGGAAGAGCAGTTATATGCTAAACTCAGCAAATGTGAGTTCTTCTTGGACAGAGTTTCATTTCTTGGATATGTTGTTACAGGAGATGGCATTTCTATTGATCCAGAGAAGATCTCAGCAGTTGAGACATGGCCTGTTCCTAAATCAGCAGCAGAGGTGAGGAGTTTCCTTGGACTTGCGGGATATTACCGACGGTTCGTGAAAAACTTCTCAAGGATAGCGGCACCTATGACTCGTCTGACTTGTAAAGATCAGGAATTTATATGGACTGACGAGTGTCAAGCAGCCTTTGAAGAGTTGAAGAAGCGACTGACTACAGCACCAGTATTGGCGATTCCGTCAGGATCAGGAGGTTACGTGATCTACAGTGACGCATCAGGAAAAGGCTTAGGATGCGTATTGATGCAGCATGGCAATGTGATTGCATATGCATCTAGGCAGTTACGAGTGCATGAGAAGAATTATCCAACTCACGACTTGGAACTTGCAGCCGTTGTATTTGCTCTGAAGCTATGGAGACATTACTTATACGGGGAATGAGTGAAAATCTATACAGACCCCAAAAGCCTCAAGTACGTCTTCACGCAGAAGGAGTTAAATATGAGGCAACGTCGATGGCTCGAGTTGATGAAAGATTTCGAGATAGAGCTACATTATCATCCAGGCAAGGCTAACGTGGTAGCAAACGCGTTAAGCCGGAAGCCAGCAGCCTACTTCTTGACAGCACAGAAGGAACTATTGGAGGACTTGCAAGAGCTTGGCATTGAAGTGATACTACCCGGAGCAGATGGGACACTAGCCAACTTATAAGTACAATCATCATTGGTAGAGAGGATTAAGGCAGCTTTGCCTACAGATGCCAGATTCAGGAGACTAAAGGAAAGGACAGAGGCCGGAGAACAGACAGGATTGCGCATTCATGAGGATGGGACATTACGATGTGGTGATCGTCTTTATGTTCCAAATGGAGAGATTCGACAGGAGCTGATGGCAGAGGCTCATAGTTCGATCTATTCTATTCATCCTGGAGGCACCAAGATGTATCGTGACTTACGACAGCATTTTTGGTGGCATGGGATGAAGAGAGAGATAGCTCGCTTTGTAGCTAAATGTCTGGTATGTCAACAAGTGAAGGCGGAGCACCAGAGGACAGCAGGATTATTGCAACCACTTCCGATTCCAGAGTGGAAGTGGGAGCACATCACTATGGACTTCGTCACGGGTTTTCCCAAGAGTCCAAGTGGGAGAGATGCAGTATGGGTAATAGTGGACCGACTCACCAAGTCAGCCCATTTTATACCTTTCAGAGTGGGTCAGTCTACAGAAGCTTTAGCTGATTTATATATGAGACAGATTGTGAGATTGCACGGCATACCAGTCAGTATTGTATCGGACAGAGATTCGCGCTTCACATCGCACTTTTGGAGAAGCATGCAAGAGAGTCTTGGTACTCGTCTGAAATTCAGTACATCTTACCACCCGCAGACAAATGGGCAGTCGGAGCGTACTATTCAGACCTTGGAGGACATGTTGAGGGCTTGCATGTTAGACTTCGGAGGATCATGGGAGGACCACCTACATCTTGTAGAGTTTTCTTACAACAACAGCTATCAAGCGAGTATTCAGATGGCTCCGTTTGAAGCATTGTATGGAAGAAAATGTAGGTCTCCTGTGTGTTGGAGTGACGTGGGAGAACGTCAGATTCTGGGACCCGAGTTGGTGGTCAACACCGTAGAGACAGTCAAGAAGATTCAGGGACACTTGCGAGCAGCGCAAGACAGGCAGAAGCAGTGGGCAGACCTTCACCGTCGTCCCTTGGAGTTCAAAGAGGGCGATCACGTCTTCTTGAGGATATCACCGACCAGAGGCACCATCCGATTCGGAGGGCGCGGCAAGTTGAGTCCAAGGTATATTGGACCATTTGACGTGCTCGAGAGAATTGGCGAGGTGGCATATCGACTTGCGCTACCACCTTCACTGGAGGGAGTACATGACGTATTCCATGTGTCGCAGCTCAGGCGATATGTGGCAGACAGCAGTCATGTTCTCGACCATTCGGAGATCACCATTGGGCCGAGCTTGTCTTACCAAGAGCAACCCGTGGGAATCCTTGATCGTCGAGAGAAGGTATTGAGGAACCAGTCTATTCCCTTGGTTCGCGTAGCATGGAGGCATGGCGCACCAGGAGAATCAACTTGGGAGCGCGAGGACGACATGCGCAAGCGTTTTCCGAACCTATTCGCAGACCAAGGTATGAATTTACATTGTTAATTTATATCTTATACCATCCTTGCATTCTATCGTGGCTTAATTTTAATTTCGAGGACGAAATTTTTACAAGTTGGGTAGAATGTAAAACCCCCTTCCTAGAAATCGTATAAACCCTTTTATTTATTTATTATTAATTAAATTGTAGTAATTAGGTCTAAACAGGAGAAATAGATTTTTAATAATTTTTACATTAGGTGTTCGGGCCCTTAGATGACTTATGGGACCTTCAGAAATTTTTCGGAATTTATTTCATGTAGGAGACCCCTTGAGCAGTTGCTAGCCTAACGATGTGCAATACCCTATTATATAAATTTTCTTATGAGTATATATATATATATATATATATATATATATATATATATATATTTATATACAAATATATATATGTATATTTTTTTTTTTAAAGAAAGAAAGGAAAAGAAAAGAATAGAATTAAATAATACTAATAAGTATATAATAATAATACTAATAATAATAACAATACTAATAATATAATAATCTTAAGCCCCCTTAGCTTAGCAATTCAGCACTTGCTGATATTTCTCCCTTAGCAAAATGCTCCGGACCTACTAATCCAGAGAACCCCGCCGACCACAAATACAGACCCGTCCCTATTCTTCCGCGGAAACCCGTTCCTTCCCCTTTCTCTCTCTTAATATATATATATATATAGATAGCTCTCTAAAACCCTAACCTAAAACTCCAGACTTCTTCTTCCCATCTAGAGCCGTCACCACAGCCAGAGAAGCCTCCCCAAGCCATCCAATCATCCCGTCGACGCCGACATCGCGAACTGCAGTCTCCCACTCGAGGCACCTTCGCTCCGGCACGAATTCCCGTTGACTCGCTCGACCAAACGCTGATCCGTTTTCATAGGTATGATCTTCCCTCAACCCTCTCCAGTATTTGTTTTATAGTCAACCTCGAAAAATGTGTGCCCCTAGGTGTAAATCAGCGTCCAAAATGGACGGACAGGCAGAATTCTGCAATCGCAGAATTCCAGATTGACCACCCGTATTGTCGAGTTCGTATCTCCCACCACAGAGATCCGAATCCGATGATTCTTTTTGATACCTGTAGATTACATGATCTAGTTTATTTTCTGTATAATAATCCTAGGCTAATAGTTGCTGTGGACATAGTTATGTTCGTCACAAAACTGTGCGCACCCACTTTTTCCGGTTTTTCAAAAGTTGGAGAACGGAGCGCGCCCCGCCAACCGGGACCGCCCCGCCGTGTGCCAAGTGTACCAAATGGTGCACACAGCATAACGGGACACGTGAAAATTTGTGGGGACTGATTCGGACGCGTGTGCGCGCCGGAATCAGACCGTATCCGCGGACATATTTCGTGTCGCCCATTTTGTGGAACTCGCGAGTATTTTGTGCACGATTGTCAGATTGCGACAAAACTTGCGCCACTGGACTCGTGGTAACGCGCTGGTCCTGTGACCCAATTTTCACGCATTTCTGAGACGGTTGACCAGATCGCCAATTGGCGGGTCCCACAGTTGACTTTTTGGACCAAATTTTGTTCGGCTCATCGGAATCCACATTTGGACATACCGTTGAGTTCGTATTGACATCTAGATTTGTTTGACCTATAGTTTGTCCCATTTAGAGACCGTTACCCTTGGCACGCTTTTCGGTGCAAAGTGGGCCACACGTGCACCCCACTTTTGTCCGAAATTACCGTTTTGCCCCTGTGTCCAAATTGGACGAAAGGGATGTACTTTTTAGCTATTTTGCTCATTCCGGAAACGTTGGTGATGTTTATTTCAGCATCCGGAGATGTTTGTTCGGAGTCCTTAGTTCCAGGTTCAGTGTCCTTGACATTTAGGCGCGTACACTTTACAGATTCTTGCCAGGCAAGTATACCTTGTCATTGTACTGTATTTACATTTCATATGAGGCATGCATGTTTATTTTCTGCTTATTTAGTTCATTTATTTTAACTGTTATATAAACTGCGCGTCCAAGAAAACTTGGGTGCAACGACGGTGTCGTCGTACTATGTTTTTACTTATGTATATGCATTGGACCTACTTTATGAGACTACCCCATTTTCATGAGGCATTTATGTTTCATTGGCCATGACACTATTTCTTACACGAGTGTGAGTCACATGTAGGACACGGACTTGCGTACTCGGCTGGCCCCCGGTACGTATAGGTCGTGCGACGGATAGGGATAACTGCCAATAGAAACTTTGCATGCTAGTAGACCTGGCGGTTATTAGAGGTTTATCGTGTCATGGACATGACATGCTTAGAGCATTGGGTGGGGAGAACAACAAGTACCGCATTTGAGCTCCTTTGCACTTTTTCTGTGACGCCCGGATTCTCCGCTGGAGATACGGGTGGTGATGACCCATATATATACATTGGCGGACCTCCGCCGTTCAAAAGACGACGTGCCTTTGGGCCCCTGGATCTTCAAAAGAGAACCATGCCAAATCCCAGTTTTCAGCCAGATAGCTCACTTGTGGGGAAAGGTGTTCTTAACTGCATTCACTTAGACGGTTAGGCGACCCAATGGATGTTCATTTTTCAGTACTTTATTGGCATGTATTTTTTGTATCTTGTTACGTCCCTCTGAGGACCTGGTCCCTTCCAGATATAGGTGAGCAGGAGTACCCGCAGGAGTATGGACCTGGACCTGATGCTACCTATCAGCCTGAGGAGATCTTACCTTCTGATTATATGTGATTCATTGCAGCTGTTTAGAGATTTTAGTTGCTATTCTTTTCTAGACATTTATTCTTATATTAAAGTTTATTCTCTTCTCTCTTTAGTAGTTTATTATAGTCGATTTGCAGTGGATTTGTTTCCACCCGACTATTGCACTTTGAGATTACTATTTGAGACTACTTCTTTGATATTCATTTATTGATTTCCATTATTCTATTATTTGTGTTGTGGATGAGATATAGAACTACGTGTGACTTGTTGTGACATATATTTACCACTGTGGATTGGATATTCATGTACAGCGTACGTGTGTATATGGTTTCCATATATTGGAGTTCGTATACATACGGCTGGCGTGTTACGTATTCCTAGTCCTACGTATTTTGGGACTGAGGCGTGACATATATATATATATAGAATAAGGGAGGTGAGATGGCACCTCACTCTCAAAACAAGGGTGACGGTGATGTGGCACAATCCCAGCCACACATTTCATAATTGACAAATTGCACTTAACCCCCTCCCCTCGTTTGTGTGGTTGGAATTGTGCCACATCACCGCCACCCTTGTTTTGAGAGTGAGGTGCCACCTCACCTCCCTTATTCTCTCTCTCTCTCTCTCTCTCTCTCTCTATATATATATATATATATATATATATATATATATAGAGAGAGAATAAGGGAGGTGAGGTGGCACCTCACTCTCAAAACAAGGGTGGCGGTGATGTGGCACAATCACAACCACACAAACGAGGGGAGGGGGTTAAGTGCAATTTGCCAATTATGAAATGTGTGGTTGAAATTGTGCCACGTCACCGCCACCCTTGTTTTGGGAGTCAGGTGCCATCTCACCTCCATTAATCTCTCTCTATATATATATATATATATATATATTCAAAAATCAGTCGGATGAATTAATATTAAGAAATCAAATCTATGTTACAATTGTTGAATTTGTATTGCAAGACTGAAATTATGTTTATATCTTTTAAGTAGATACTTTTACCTTGTAATTGTCAATTGCCAAGGAAGCATTTTCAATATCCAACGTATTTTCAAAGTGGGATATGAAAGTTACCTTTAATTTATAAGGGAAGCAATAAATTATATATATATATATATATAAACTATAATAAATTGAGGATAGTTTTGGTAACTCATTTTAAAAATTCTTAGACATTCTAAAAGTCATGGTGTATATCGGACAGGGCCGGGCCGGGTCGCGACCCAATTTGACTGGGTTTGATATGTTTCGGGTCGGGCCGAACTTAGCCCGAAAGAGAAAGTGGGCCGGGCCAGGCCGGCCTGGAAGGGAGAGGGAAGAACCTAGCCCGGACCCAGACTCGGATAGTTTCGGGTCGGGCCGGATCCGGATTTAAACCGGGTCGGATCTGACCTGTGGGCCAAAGAATTTATAAAAAAAAATCATGTTAGATTTTACTATATTTATATTACGTTTATGTGTATTAAAATATAAATTTGAGTTGGAATGAGTGGTAGGAGAAAAAGTTATACCTCATCACCTAATTTACAGTCTTGAGTTCGAATCCCTCATTTCCCATTTACAAATGTAATTTTTTATACATATTATTTGAACCGGTCAACGGGTTCACTTGAGTCTAGACCGGATTCACCCAAATCTGAACCGGGTTGGGATCCGGGTCGGACCGGGCCGGACCGGAACTAGACCGGGTTCACCCTTGCCAATCCGGAGCAGACATGTAGCTTCGGTCTCGGTCCACACACACACCCGGTCTGTAAAGAATTATTACATTTATATATGTGTGTTAATTGGGCTTGATTTTGACTTTGTCAGCTTCGACAATTAATCCGCTCTGTCCCCTGTGGATATTATATAGTATATGCATCTCTGACTCCCAGTGCTAGATGGACCTACTAGCTTGAGACTTTCTTTCCTGTGCCTCACAAAAGATTAAAAGACGAAAATGCCCTAGCTAACTGGTTACTGACACGGTTAGTATACATGTTAAACTTCAACATCTTGTGACTTGCTAGTTGCTACCTAGCAAACAGGCAAAATAGTACCTGAAATAAAAATATTATTTAATTTTAGAATTTCGTACAATATTAAAATTTTACGTTTATATGTCTCCATATTATTCAAAAAATAATTTGGATTTCGTCCCTAACGATTGATTTTGGATGATCGTATAAAATGCAGACCCAAACTCAAAATTTGAATATTATACGAGACTCTAAAAGTAAATTAAAATATGTTAGAATTATTTAATTTTGCACGATGAAAATATTTGATTCAGATTATTTAGTTAAGAATAAAACTAGTGATACTGTTGTTTCCTTGTATCCGGATTATTTAGTTTTGTCATAACCAATTCGGATTATTTAGTCTTGGCGGCTGTTTCGATGGAGACTGCTTCATGGGCATTGTGTATCATCATATATGTATCGATCTTGTCTAGGTCGAATTGTTGAATGTTTGCAACTCAAGAGTCCCCGAGAGTTGTGTGACAAGTAGATTAGGATGTAAGCAAACAACAATAGAGCAAGTCTCATTCTCAATTGGTCGTGACAAAACTAAATAACATAAATCACACATCTCCTACCATGCAAAACTAAATAATCCTAACTTATTTTTGTTTAGTTTTAAGGTCTCGTATAATATTCAAATTTTGAGTTTATGTCTCCGTTTGGACGGTCATTCAAGTCCATCGTTAGACCGAGACTCAAATTCTATTCTGGACAATATGAATACCTAAACTCAAAATTTTAGTATTAAATGAGTCCTAAAACTAAATAACCAATATATATATATATATATATATATATATATATATATATATATATATATAATGTTTTCATTTAAAATATGAAAACTAACATATATCTTCCCTATTGTTAAAAACTAATAAATACTTTTATTTGAGGAACAATTTTTGTAACTAAGATATATTCTCACTATTAAAATAAATTGTGTGTACAAAATGAGAATCTCTTAATTTTTAAAATAATGGAATATATACTTAGATAGTTCGACGATTGAAATTTTCTAAAATATCTATAAAAAAAATACCAATGCAAAAATCTAGAACAACGATAATCAGAAATTAATGATTTTGCATACAAAAAAGTTCGATGGCTCATATAGTATTCGCGAGCCACCGTTCACCACCGCATTGCTCTTTCAGTCCTCCTCCCTCTTCCATCTCCTCACTCTACCCCTCATGTTCCGCGTTCGACAGTTCAGCCACGTCAACCCGCACGTCAACACCGCCGCATTTAATTCCCTCCCTTCTTCTCCGTTCCGACTTCCGTACCGTCGCACGTGTGCACTGCGCTAGGAAAAGGAATAGCTAAGTAAGGACGTTTGTTTTGCATGTATAGATTACTATATGAATTCTGAACATGCCAAAACAATTAAAAATTTGGACGTGAAATCCCAAAAGACTCGCAAGCAGAGGAGAAGGAGAAATAAATACTATTGAGAAGGTTCCAGCAGGAATCTTGCCGGTATGTATGTATGCATGCATAGAATGCTCCCACGTGACCGACGTACGTCCCGTTTCCATGGCATGGCTTCATAAACTGTTTAATATATAGCAGCTAGCTAGCTAGCTAGCTTGAGTATCCCCATTCTCTCTCTCTCTCCATTTTTGGAATAAACAAACATATATATATATATGCGCGCAACATTTTCAACTCAAAACCGCGTTTTTTACTCACAAAATCCTTCAGTTACTTTCAGAGCACTACATCTGTAATGATGCAATATTCGGTTCATAGGAGGGAGGAGGCGCTTCTGTTGTTGCTGGTCGTGGTGTCGTCGGTGGTCCTCGTGCAGTCGGGGTTCTCCTGTTGCGGCCCGGTCGGACTCGTGGAGGGGTCTCGGCCTTCGGCATTCCTCGACTCGGCTCCTCTTCCGACGACGACGTTGGTGAGTGGAGACCATGACTGGGAGGATGCGGACATGAGGAAGGTTCCTACTGGTGCAAATCCTCTTCACAATCGATAATTAATTAAGCTAATTAATTAATATCCGCCTTCATAATTCGTGTGTGTGTGTTCGTGTGTGTGTGATATCTGAGATTTTTGTACACTTTTAAGATGGATTGTAGCAGGTTAATTAGAGGTGCTTTATTCTTTGTAACGTAGGATATATCAACATCTTAATTGGTGACTATTTTATGTCTTGCCTTTTTCTTTTTTCTTGGAAAACATTTGTACTAAAAAAGAAGAAATAACGCACATGACAATTCCCATGCATATTATGTGTATTATCTTTCATGTACTTTATTGCAACGTCTGGGCATGAGTTTAAGAGTTTTCAAAGGGTGTATAAGAGCATCATTAGTCTCCGGTCCCAAGTTAGAAGATTATTTGGTTGAATAATTCCTAGTTCTAATTTCTTGATTTTCGGTTTCATTTCTTCCATAGAACCTAAGGTTTGGGTTTTCCAATTCCTAGATTCTAGATTGTAGGAACTTATTTTGTAGAATAGTAAGTCCTAATTTAGAGCGTCATTGCATAGATTCTAAATTTTATATTATTTTTTCTCACATCAATTTTTGATCACTCAATATTTGGAACCGGTGCTCATTTAATTATTTCCTACTATTCTCATCATACAAACCCAACACATTCTACATTTATTTTATTTTATTTTTTGAAATTTTTGGCTTCAAGTTGCATTCTAGAGTTCCTCCAACTACTAATTATGCTCTAATAGAGATCTTGCATCTGCACTAAGAGCATCAATAGTAGGGCTCATCCCAATTTCTAGATTCTAGGAGCTCATTTTCTAGAATAGTAAAGTACAATTGGAGCTCCATAATGGTTCCATTTTGGCCACAATAGTTGTAGTTTGGATCTCAAAATTTCTACATTCAACATGTAGGAACTCATTTTGTAGAATAGTAAAGCTCAAATTGGGACGTCAATTTCTAAATTCTAGATTTTATTTTATTTTATTTTAGTGAAAAAGAAAGAAAGAAGTATGACACATTGGTCTATATCCATTCATCTCATTTAATTTAGCCTCATTTTTTTTACTATTCTCATACAAACTCAACCCATTCAACATTTATTTATTTTATTACAATTTTGGGTCTCAAGATGCATTTTTGAGCTCCATCGACTATTGATGCTCTAAGAACAGGGATTCTCCATCTATTGATCTTGTCGATGTTTGGACCAGAGGTCTACCCGGTCAGATCACTAGGTTGGGTTTAACCAATCCAACAAGTAGATTAATCTGAATTGAACCAGTTATATAGAATTACAATCTTACATTGAACATATTACATAGTACACAACAAGATATATACCGACCGGATGGGTTGATCCAATTTTTGAAAAAAAAAAATAGCATCTAGGCTGGAAAAGCTATTGGTTCACGGATTGACTGAATCAATAGGCCAATCCGGTCGGATTTTTAAAACACTGGTTAATTATTAATTATTAAAATCCATAAACTTTGACTCGTGGGCGTAGCCAGAATTAAGGGTGACCATTCGGTTTCAACCGAACTGAAATAGTCAATATTGAATAAACCAAAATTATAAAATTTCAAAACCGAAATTAGCGAAAACCGAACCGAATAATCTATTCAGCTTTTTTCGATTGAGCTATTGATATTGTTTAATGGATCGGACCCAAATTTGGATCGTGGTTAAATAATATTAAAAAAAAATTATACACATATATTTGGTGTATTTTAAACTTGTACGTATTCAAAATTGGACTAATTGTTAAATTATCAAAACTGGACTTAAAATACATACATAGAATTATTATTTTCAAAATATACACATTTTTAATCATAAAATATGTATAGAATTAAGATATTTACATAATTACATTAGATTTATTCGATTTTCGACTTTGGACCAAAACCGAAATTCATAACCAAAACTGAAAAAGTAATTTTAGTATTTTCGAACCGAAAATGGAACCAAAATTTTTTTTCTAAACCAAACCGAATCTTATTTCGGTTTGATTCGATTCGTTTTTTTTTTCCAAAACCGAATAATACTCACCCCTAGCGAGAACTCCATGGCCAGGTAGGGCATAGGTTGGGGGCATTGTTTCCTATACGTAGTGTGTCAAGGGATCGAATTTAGGTTTAGGTTGGGTAGAATTTACATGAAAACTGAACCCTATCCAAATATATTCAAGGTCCGAAATTAAGTCCCTAACCCAAGCTAAAATTAGTTCAGTGCAGTTTCTAACATCCAAAACATGACCCTATTACCGAACTCGAATGTGTTTTATGTTTACCAAAAAGAGGTATAAGATCCTGACTATGTGACAGAAGATCAGTAGATCGAGACACGGAACATATTATTCATATTATTTCTTCCATTTATAAATGGTAGGAATTAAGAAACAGTGGACCCAACGACATGCAATACAATGTACACAAAGTTCCGAACGTTAAGTCGGATCCCGAACATTATACCAGGAATTCAAAAAAAAAAAAAAAAAAATATGACCTTCTATTTGAAAATCAGTTTGGATAACTAACATAGCAATAAGTGGCCACGCCATAAATTTTTTTTTTATGAAGGTTTTTATTAATAACCCGTAGCTTGATCCACCATTACAAAGTGCAGCACTTTGGCTGGAAGGTCCTCACTGCTAAAGCACTCTCTATTCCCATCCAATGCCATATGAGCAAGATGATGGACTACCTCATTCCCAGATCGAGGAATAAAATGAAAACTAAAATACTCAAAAAAAAGAGCAACAATGGAGAATGTCTTCGTAAATCAGGTGAAGGGGATTTAAGCCCGCCTTCTCCATGCTCAGAGCTTTAATCCTTAGCTTCCTTGATGGCAGCATCAAAATTTATTTTGAAATGGCTATTTGGAGGTTTTTTCCACCCCTCAGCCACATTTTTTCCAGTAGCAGGCACAGTTATTTCCTCCGTCTTAGTTTTTTTGTAATCTGAAATGAAGGAAAGAGCTCTATGAATAACATCTGCTGGGTCCTTTCGTTTACCTCCAAATATAATGTCACTGCGGAGGTTCCAGCTTGCCCAAAGAAGCGTGACAAACTGCTCCATACCCTCACCATCGACTAGCTCCATCACCTCTTCCAACCATTCCACGACATGAGTATACTGCCTTTGGTTTGCTCTGAATCCAACGGGAGATGCCATCCAAAGACACCGACTAATCTCGCAATCTTTCAAAGCATGTAATATCGACTCGTCCGCCCTGTTGCAACGGGCACAGATCGAATCACACTCCATTCCCCTCCTTCCACTACCAGAATAAGTCAAATTAGCGACGCCTGAAAAAGTCGCTAAATGGCCTAAAAACGTCGCTAAAAAAAATTAGCAACATAATAAGCGACGTTTTAATGAAGTCGCATTTAAGCTAGTCACTAACAGGAAAAAAGTCACAAAACGTCGCTATAGCGACGTTTTCTAGCGACGTATTTGCGTCGCTAATATTTGTCATATTAGCGACGTTTAGCGACTCAACGTCGCTAAATTAGCAACGCATTTTGTGTCGCTAAACGTCGCTAAATTTTTTCTGTTTAGCGACGTTTTGTAACACATTTAGCGATATTTTATTGACATGGCAAATATTGTCATGTCAACAATTTAGCGACATCCAGCGACGTATTTAGCGACGTATATAAACGTCGCTAAATTTTCAGTGAAAAAATAAATAAATAAATATAAATGGTTTACAAACCAATCTTCCTGCAGTTTATGAATTCACGATTTATATAAATAGACCCGGAGCAGCCCTCCGTTGAATTTTCTGGGTTCGCCGACCCCTTCGGTGGAACACTCAACACCGATAAATTAACATACATTTAATATGAATAAAACAAATACACAGACTTATAATAGTTCATAACAATAGACAGACCCGGAACAACCCTCCGTTGAATTTTCTGGGTACGAAATATCGCAAAAGTATATGAAATATCACAGTCACACAAAAAATATAAAATAAAAGTATCACAGTCACACAAAAATACAATATAAAAGTATCACAGTCACACAATAAGCACAATAAAAATATCACAGTTACACCATAAGTCTTATCCAATTTCTCAATCTCTCAAGGAAATCCAATACGCTGGGGCAGAACTCAGTCCCTTACATACTTCGCATAAGCAGCGTCTAGGTGATCAATCTTCGCTATAGGTGCTAGGTGACTGAAACTCCCCTTCTAAGCTGGTACCTGTCCAACAGTAGGAGGTACCACTTCCTCCTTAACAGTAGCAGTTGTCACTTCCTCCTTAACAAATACTTCTAATATGTGCAGTAGGAGGTGTCACTTTCTCCTTAATAGTCACTTCCTCCTTAACAGTAGGAGGTATCACTCTCAAGCGACGTGTACGTGCTCGGGTCATGTGTGTCATCTGGTAAGATAGATGAAAACAAAGAATATAATTGATAACAGATATAAATATATGTATCCATATAGTTAAAATAGATGTTAAGTTCCACATTAAAAATTCAGTACAAAAATTCTTAACTAATTTCTTAATTTGGGAAATACTAAATATTTTATAAACTATCCGGATACAAAATTGTAAATACTTATTTATCGATACTGCGAACCCAACTTAATTTAGCATCACTCCATAAGCATGTTGCATACTGAGATAGCCAAGGACTTGATAAAATGTGCATCATTGGTGAAAATTTGTAGTTAATGGAAAGTAGTACATAATTCATGGATGATTGCTTAGGTGTAGTCCATCTACATGGGGACTTGTACTGTTTCACTGCCTAATGGTCCTGGCTTCTATGGGTTTTGCTAAGTTTGTTTGTATGGTGAAATTTGTGTCTGATGGACCATTTTGTGCTCCATAGTTTCCTTGTGCTACTAATATTTATGATTCTGAACAAAATATATAAGTTATATGATATACTTCTTTCTTTTTGTGAAAAATTATATTTTTAAAATTTTCATGCAATTAAGGAATTCTACAGGTGTAAGTTTATGTCAATATTTCAGTTGTTATATGTTCATTTTATTGTACTCATATATAGTGTTTTCTTATTGCAATTTAGACATTTTACATTGTTAATGAACATGGGAGAAATAGAATTGTGTAATGTATGGGTTCAACAGTGCATTTGATAGTGCTAGTAAGTAGTAACTAGTGAAATATCTTTAAAGATAATGATTTGAGGTTGAAGTATATTACATTGGTGAGATAGTGGTAAATAGAAGCTGGTAAATAAGAGTGCCATAAACACGTGAGTTGGTAAATATGAGCTGAAGCTTGAACTTTGGTAAGGTAGTGGTAAATGATTTGAAAGAGCATCCAGTTATCGAGGGCCAACAGTTTGCTTGGAACAAACTCTTCATACCCCGGATCATTTAGCTACGTTTTGTTATAGTTGCCTATGAATGTCATTCCTGGCTGATCAAGTGGCCTCTAGTTCACTATCACAAAAGTAAATCATGGATTTCAGTTAATGATATATATATATATATATATATATATATATATATATATATATATATATATATATATATTTGTGTGTGTTGTGTTAGGAAGAGGGGAATTTTAGTGCACAGTGCATTGTTATGAGCAATAGCAGCAGTAGTGATGTTCGAGGACATGGTGTTTAGAGAGGAGGAGCTTGTCAGTTTCACATAGCAGCAACAAAAATGATGGAGCTACTGTGTTGGGTGGGGGAGATGAGCTGATATTCAGTTGCAATCGGTGAGTTCAGGATTAGAGAGGAGGAAGGGTGTAGACCATGGTTCAGATTTGGGGCTCGATTTGCAGAGATGAGGGGTTGTACCAAAGTGCTAAAGATGAGTGGTGTGGTTCCTGAAAACAGGGAGGATGGGTGAGTGCACTGCCTCTAGTTGCAATTGCAACCAAGCAACATCAACAGATATTGCAATGCTCGAGAATGGAGGAAGAATAGAATGAGGTATTTCCTGCAGTTGAGTTGGACTGTAATGAGGTGTATGTCACGCCCCGATCTCGTGGAATCGTTAGTCGTCCCCCGGGCGTGACCGCCGTGCGGGCCTAGGTTGCGCTCCGCATAAGGCTAAGTTTTTTTTTGTTTTGCATAGCGAGCACATATTCAGAGTACGCAGATAATTGAAACACGTATTGAAACATGAAAAAGTTTTATTTTATTGATAATATGAACATCTATTACAAACTCCTTGAACTGAGTCGTAAGGATTGCCTCTATGGGCTTACAAAAGTGTTGACACAAGATGAGATAGCAGTCCTGTACATTATATCCTTTACTAAACTCAAAATATAAGACCTTGTGTCGGAACGACTGCTTTGCCATGAAGTTGCATGGTTACTTGGTGGCTAGCTTCTTCTTCAAAATTCTTCTTCAAAAGGTTGGCACGGTCGAGGCGTGCCTACAGCTTGGACTGGATTGGGGTTTGTCTCCTGCTCCTCGCTCGGCTCTCCTTAGCGCGGGGAACCTGTTTCAACGAGGGTCAGTACATCGAAACGTACTGGTGAAGGCAAGCTAACCCAACTATACCAATCAACACGTTATTTTAATGAAGCATGCATATTTGTGGGTTTCTATCTTGCCTTAGTTCATTTTACAGCAAGAATTAGATATAGAAATCAATGAAATAACCTGCCACCGCTCGGTGACATTTACCTGCCCGTCTGAACCACCTGCACAATACTTACCTTGTCTTCCCTGCCAAGAAGACACAAGTTAGTAGCAACAGGTTTAAATATACAAGGGGGATCACTGGCACGTTGCCATATGGACGGGCTAGTCTCAGTACGGAGTGCCGTGCGACGTATAGATCAGGACGTCCCAAGGCATTCCGTCCTATAGCAGGCGACTATCATGAGTTCCGTCCGGATCGGACCGGTGCTGGTGCCCCAGCGACCGTCCGCAAGAACTAAGACCTTGTGCACAAGTTGTCCGTGATCAATGCAGTACACTAAGTTAGCATCGAGGCAATTCAGGGCATATCAGGAGCATGTCAGTAACAGGCAAGGTTTACTTTTGCATAGTCCTCCTGTTGAGTTATTGCATTGAAAAAATGAGTTCTATACATAGCACAGTTTTAAGAAGAAATATACATTCTAACTTATATTTATGCATATGATGAACATTCCAAACGAGCAAGCATATAAGTAAGTAACCGTTCACAAGTTTTATTTGACAAGCAATATTTCCCAAGTCTATTCCCTTATTATCTTGATATCTTTTAGTTATTTACTTGGTATCGTTTGATCGGGGCAAGCACGAACACAAGATTTGATGTGAAGACTAGCAAGAAGGGCTAGCTAATCGGGTTGGTAGCCACTCACTTTAGTAGTTGGAAGGAAAAAGGAAAGAAGTGCTTTAGGAGTCCGCTCGAGCGACGCCTACTGCCGGATCACCTGTATTGAAACGAACAGCTGATCAGTACTTCTTCCCCTCTTTCCGTTATCGGAATTGAAGTGCAGTCCTAAGAACGAAAGCAATAAAATCCATCGAAACCGTTCAAGAAAACCCAAGCAAATCCGAAAACCAACTCAAGGCACGAAAGCAACAAGCGACAGCAAAAACTAGGCAACAAAGAATGCAGCGGAGAGGTCCCTCCTGACTCTGCCGCTAAGTCGATCCTTGGGGCACGGTCCAATGAATATGGAAATCGATTCCGAAGAGACAAATCCATAACGAGGATGAGTTCTTGATTCAATCTATCCCGATCGAACGATACCGTCTAGTATTTCTTAGCCGCACTCCCCGAATAGGGGGAACGGGGCACCACATCCTACCCAACTAATTGGAAGTTTCGTCCCGAAACTTAAGGAATAGAACCTACCACTAGAAAATAATGAGGGGAACCGTTCCCTCATATCAGATTCGAGCTCCCAAGTAGATTCTTCGACAGAGTGATTCCGCCAAAGCACGCGCACTAGAGGAACCGAACGGGTCCGAAGCAGCTTTTCTTTTCTATCCAAAATTTGTACCGGTTGTTCTACATACGTCAAGTCGGGCTGAAGGTTCAGTTGTCCCAGGTCTACCACGTGGCTTGGATCGTACACATATTTTCTAAGTTGGGAAACATGGAATATATCATGTACGTCAGATAGGGATGGTGGTAGAGCAATCTGATAAGCAACTGAGGCAACCCGCTTTAGTATTTCGAACGGGCCGACAAATCGTGGACTTAGCTTTCCCTTCGCTCCGAACCTGCTGACCCCTCGCATGGGCGAGACCTTGAGGAATACCCGGTCGCCTACTTGGAACTCTAGCGGTCTCCGATGAACATCCGCATAGCTCTTCTGACGACTTTGAGCTATCTTTAATCTGTCCCGAATCAGCCGAACTTTCTGGACGGTCTGCTCCACGAGCTCAGGGCCAAGTACTTGCCGCTCCCCAACTTTGTCCCAACAGATCGGAGATCGACACTTCTGCCCGTATAGCGCCTCATACGGCGCCATTTGAATGCTTGATTGATAACTATTGTTGTAAGCAAATTCGGCTAGAGGTAGATGAAGGTCCCAACTAGTCTTCGTGTCCAAGGCGTAGAGTCGCAGCATGTCTTCGAGGATCTGGTTGACGCGCTCTGTTTGGCCATCGGTCTGTGGATGGTAGGCGGAGCTGAATTTCAACTTTGTCCCTATTGCTGACTGTAGGCTTCCCCAGAAACGTGATATGAATCGACCATCTCGATCGGAGACTATGGTTACGGGCACGCCGTGGAGCCGAACGATTTCGTTGAGGTATATCTGAGCCAAGCGGTCGGCACTCCAAGTAGACTTGATAGGCAGAAAGTGAGCTGACTTGGTGAGTCGATCGACGATAACTCAGACTGCATCATGTCCCCGTTGCGTCCTCGGCAAGCCAACAATAAAATCCATCGTTATATCATCCCATTTCCACTCCGGAATAGCAAGGTTCTGAAGCTCTCCGCCTGGTTTCTGGTGTTCGGCCTTAACTCGTTGACAAGCCATGCAATGCGACACAAACTGCGCCATATCCTGTTTTAAGCCGTGCCACCAAAACGTCGTGCGAAGATCCCGATACATCTTAGTGCTACCCGGATGAGAAGTATAACTAGCATAGTGAGCTTCCGTGAGTATCTCTTGTCTGAGGGCCGCGTTGTTCGGAACACATAGTCTTCCCTTTACTCGAAGCATCCCATCCGTGCTTACCGCAAAGTCGGACGCCTTTCCTGCCAAGATGAGGGCATGAATCTTCTGCAGGAACGGATCGTCCTTCTGAGCGGCCTTCACTTTGTGTAACAAGTCGGGTTCGAGGCGCAGTTGAGCTACTTGTGCCCACTTTTTATATCTTATTTTCAGTGTGATGCCCAGTGATTCAAGATCTCGGCGCAGCCTATCATCAATAACCAAACTCCCTACAAACACTCGACTCAACGCGTCAGCTACTACGTTTCCCTTTCCAGGCGTGTATCTGATCGTGAGATCGAAGTCGCTGAGGAGTTCAAGCCATCGCCGCTGCCGAAGATTCAAATCCTTTTGAGTATACAAGTATTTCAAGCTTTTATGGTCCGTATAGATTTCACACGGTACACCATAAAGGTAGTGGCGCCACAGCTTCAACGCAAACACTACCGCCGCCAGTTCTAATTAGTCATGCGTCGGATAATTCTTCTCGTGAGGCTTTAACTGCCTCGACGCATAGGCTATGACTTTATCGCGCTGCATCAGGACACATCCTAGACCCTTTCCTGAGGCATCACTATATATTTTAAAGTCATCCGGTCCGTTCGGCAGAGTGAGAATTGGGGCAGAGACGAGGCGCTGCTTTAACTCCGTAAACGAAGCTTCACAGTCCTCTGTCCAAGTAAACTTCGCACCCTTTCGTGTCAACTGAGTCAAGGGCGAAGCAATTCTAGCGAAATTTTGTATAAATCTCAGGTAGTACCCTGCCAGACCAAGGAAACTTCGGATGTCGCTAGCTGACTCCGGTCGTTTCCACTGCGTGATTGCTTCTATCTTCTTCGGATCAACTGAGATGCCTTCCGAGGAGATGATATGCCCCAAAAATGAGATACTGTTTAACCATAATTCACATTTACTCAGTTTGGCGTACAACTTGTTGTCTCGAAGGGTCTGCAGCACCATCCGCAGGTGTCCTGCGTGCTCATCCCTAGTCTTCGAGTACACCAAGATTTCATCGATAAAAACCACCACGAATTTATCGATGAAAGGCCTAAATACACGATTCATAACATCCATGAATGCAGCAGGGGCATTCATCAGTCCAAACGGCATCACGGAAAACTCGTAATGGCCGTAGCGGGTTCTGAAAGCAGTCTTGGGCACGTCTTCTGGCTTAATCTTCAGCTGGTGGTAACCCGAGCGAAGATCAATCTTAAAAAACACCGTTTCCCCTTGTAACTGATCAAACAAGTCGTCTATCCGTGGCAGAGGATATTTGTTCCTGATTGTGACTTTGTTTAATTCCCTATAGTCTATGCAGAGGCGTAGAGTTCCGTCCTTTTTCTTCACAAAGAGCACAGGAGCGCCCCAAGGAGACACGTTCGGACGGATGAACCCGCGATCAAGTAATTCCTGGAGTTGGCGCTTTAATTCATTCAGCTCTGCAGGAGCCATTCTGTACGGAGGCTTGGAAATCGGCTGTGTATTTGGAAATGTGTCGATAGTGAATTCAATCTCTCGGTCTGGCGGCATACCGGGTAGTTCGCTCGGGAACACATCGGGGAACTCTGCCTCAACGAAAGTAGACTCGACGTTTGCGTAGTCCTGCCGTGTGTCCCGAACCGATGCTAGGAATCCCTCGCAGCCTGTGTAGAGCATTCGCCGAGCAGGTTTTGCTGAAATCACCATGCAGGCCCTGGTCGCATTGTTCGCTGGACTACTGGTGTAACAGAACACGGCTTCTCCGGGCAGACGAAAAATGACTCGCTTCTCCGCACACTCAATAGTTGCCGCGCATGCGCCTAGCCAGTCCATTCCCAAAATGATATCGTAGTCCCGTACATCAAGAACTAAAACATCAAGTGACAGCTTCCTCTCCCCAATACAGATATAACCGCCTAGGCATGCTGAACAGACAGGTATTTTTGTACCGGATGGGGTGCTAACGCTTAAATCTAAATGCAACGGAGTCATTTTTACATTGTTCTCCGTGGCGAAGTTTGTAGAAATAAAGCTATGGGTTGCACCTGAATCAAATAGAACGCGAGCAGGTATATTATTGAAAAGTAAGGTACCTGACACGACGGTATCCGAAGCTAGAGCTTCTTCCCGTGTCATGGTGTAGACTCGGCCTTGAGCTTGATTACGTCCTGGCTGAGGCGCAGCTCGGTTGGCTTGGTTTGCCGTAGTCTGATCTGGTTGTTGCGGTGGACGAAGCGGACAGCTGCTAATCTGATGGCCTGGATCGCCGCAACGGAGGCAAGTCCCAAGCTTGCTGCGACAATCTTTTTCGATATGCCCTGGCTTCCTGCAAAAGTTGCAGGTCTTGTTGGTGTCTCCACGCTGTTTACCGCTGTTATTTAGACGCTTTGCAACGTTGTTTCCTCTATCATTGCCTTGGCGTTTGTGATTGGAAGTTTGCACAGCGCCGGCAGCAACGTGAGGATACTGCGGTTCCAGGGAGAGGGCATGGTTTAAGACTTCCCTCATCGTCTGATACTGCGGAACGGCTACGTGCCCGTGGATGCCAGGACGTAGCCCTCCTTCGAATCGCCTGGCACGACTAGCTGCATCCGGTAGATAAGCGGTAGCAAATTTGGCCAGTTTGTTGAATTCTGCCGAATATTGCTTTATCGTCATGCTGCCCTGCCGGAGTTGAACGAAATCGTTTTCCCGTTGACGGCGTAGAGGTGGGGGTATAAACTCCTCCTCAAATGCGGCACGAAAAGTCGTCCACGCGATCGTCTCCTCTCCATGGCCAGGTTGAAGAGATCGTCGATGCACGTCCCACCAGTCGTGCGCATTGAGGCGGAGCAGTAATTGGGCACAGGTGACGCGCTTGTCTTCCGGCACTTCTAGGAGAGAAAAATGATCTTCAAGCTCGGCGAGCCAATCTAGGGCCACGATCGGGTCCTCAGTCCCGTTAAATGGCGTGTTGCAGACCTTCTTGAAGTTACCAAAAGCGAAGGCAGTCACTTCCCTCGTCCTTGGCGCTAGCGGTGCCTCGACTTCAAGCGCTGGCTGCTCCACTGGTGTAGCTGTCGTTGCGGCAGAATGGTTGGAGGCCAGGGTCTGAACAAGCTGTTGCAGGGTATCTACCTGCTTTTGCTGGACTGAGAGCCGGGCCTCTAGGTTGCTCTCGAACTTGGCTTGGCGGGCATCATCCCACTGTCGTTGCTCCGTGAACATTTGCATCACCTGCTGAAGTGAATCTGATCGAGACATGCCCCGTTGGCTCCGAGAGCTTCCTGAAGTTCCGGAACTGCTCTCCTGAGTCCTTGTCTCGCCTGGCGCTAGCGCTGATGGTTGCGCTTGCGTCGTTCCTTGTAAAGAAAGTAAATTACATCAGGATCATAATATATTATGGACTTATTGCATGAACGTATCTCATTTGGCCTTAACGAGTTCAGGAGTTCGCACATGGATTTATCGTTAAGGAAACTTTTCCAGTTTAAGAGTCAAAGGAACTTGAATCTGTGCTCTGATACCAACATGTCACGCCCCGATCCCGTGGAATCGTTAGTCGTCCCCCGGGCGTGACCGCCGTGCGGGCCTAGGTTGCGCTCCGCACAAGGCTAAGTTTTTTTTTGTTTTGCATAGCGAGCACATATTCAGAGTACACAGATAATTGAAACACATATTGAAACATGGAAAAGTTCTCTTTTATTGATAATATGAACATCTATTACAAACTCCTTGAACTGAGTCGTAAGGATTGCCTCTATGGGCTTACAAAAGTGTTGACACAAGATGAGATAGCAGTCCTGTACATTACATCATTTACTAAACTCAAAATATAAGACCTTGTGTCGGAACGACTGCTTTGCCACGAAGTTGCATGGTTACTTGGTGGCTAGCTTCTTCTTCAAAATGCTTCTTCAAAAGGTTGGCACGGTCGAGGCGTGCCTACAGCTTGGACTGGATTGGGGTTTGTCTCCTGCTCCTCGCTCGGCTCTCCTTAGCGCGGAAAACCTGTTTCAACGAGGGTCAGTACATCGAAACGTACTGGTGAAGGCAAGCTAACCCAACTATACCAATCAACACGTTGTTTTAATGAAGCATGCATATTTGTGGGTTTTTATCTTGCCTTAGTTCATTTTACAGCAAGAATTAGATATAGAAATCAATGAAATAACCTGCCACCGCTCGGTGACATTTACCTGCCCGTTTGAACCACCTGCACAATACTTACCTTGCCTTCCCTGCCAAGAAGACGCAAGTTAGTAGCAACAGGTTTAAATATACAAGGGGGATCACTGGCACGTTGCCATATGGACGGGCTAGTCTCAGTACGGAGTGCCGTGCGACGTATAGATCAGGACGTCCCAAGGTATTCCGTCCTATAGCAGGCGACTATCATGAGTTCCGTCCGGATCGGACCGGTGCCGGTGACCCAGCGACCGTCCGCAAGAACTAAGACCTTGTGCACAAGTTATCCGTGATCAACGCAGTACACTAAGTTAGCATCGAGGCAATTCAGGGCATATCAGGAGCATGTCAGTAACAGGCAAGATTTACTTTTGCATAGTCCTCCTGTTGAGTTATTGCATTAAAAAAATGAGTTCTATACATAGCACAGTTTTAAGAAGAAATATACATTCTAACTTATATTTATGCATATGATGAACATTCCAAACGAGCAAGCATATAAGTAAGTAACCGTTCACAAGTTTCATTTGACAAGCAATATTTCCCAAGTCTATTCCCTTATTATCTTGATATCTTTTAGTTATTTACTTGGTATCGTTTGATCGGGGCAAGCACGAACACAAGATTTGATGTGAAGACTAGCAAGAAGGGCTAGCTAATCGGGTTGGTAGCCACTCACTTTAGTAGTTGGAAGGAAAAAGGAAAGAAGTGCTTTAGGAGTCCGCTCGAGCGACGCCTACTGCCGGATCACCTGTATTGAAACGAACAGCTGATCAGTACTTTTTCCCCTCTTTCCGTTATCGGAATTGAAGTGCAGTCCTAAGAACGAAAGCAATGAAATCCATCAAAACCGTTCAAGAAAACCCAAGCAAATTGTCACGCCCCGGCCCCGCCCGGGCCGCCGCTCCGCCCTCCCCTGTCCCGTGTGGCCGGGATTCATCGAACCGGGCACGTATCACCGTGCCTCGGCGCGCCGGACGCGAATCACCGCGCCCGTCCCGCGGGTGCGAGGGAGGAAGGGACCCAAGCGAATGGCCCGAGTCGAGCTTTCGGGGGACGTGATGCCGCACGGGCCTGGGGTTGCGCCCGTGCAAGGCCAATCGTTTAAGTTGATAGTTGGCTATCATCGCATCAATCAAGTAAGCAGCGGAAAGGGACTTGTTGCAATGCAATGCATTAGCCAACTGAGTGTTCGGGACAATCGAGGCAACTTGGGTTTCCTTTAGCAAAGGCACACGTTCGTTCCATACATTATGCCCCCTTATACGATAGCATTCTCGGGGCAACAATCGAAACCAGGATTCTGGGTCTTCGGGACTGTGGCACGCCTATCGCTTCCTCGGACGATCCAGTACCTGCGAACAAGTAAACTGTTGGTGGGTCAGCACTTTATACAAGTACTGGTGAGATAAATCAACTGAACAGAAACAAGCATTCACTCAAACAGGCACTAAGTAATCATGTTATAAAACATTACATTACTAGTGATCTTTCTAGTTTTTACCTAGGTTCGTTTCATGCAGTTCTAGCAGAGTCGATTTACTTGTTTAGAAACATGTTTGGAAACAGAGTTTCATAATGAATATGCAAGCAAGCAAACCGTTCATGTTCCAGGGTGTGCGCAGCGTGTCTCGTGCGACTCGAGGGTCTGATGCAAGGCTAGACACACGATGCACATTCTTAGGGGCAGTCACTATCCAAGCCAACACAATGACTTAGCTATATGCAGGGCGGTCCCCGAGTATTCAGGATCGGCAGCTGGGGGAACAGCATACCAATGACTCTTTTATCTGATGCTAATGGCAGCTGTGACTCATGGTTGCTTTCCACTATCTCTGTAGCAGCCGTGACACATGCAGTTCAGCTCTGCACCAAAAGCCATTGTCCGACCGCGTGCGAATGCATGGATCACTATCAAATAAACTCTAATATGCAGACGAGACGAACCATCATAACGCAAATCCTTGTTGCGGGGCAAATCCGACTTATCTCTTGAACACATTCAGGCACATTATGGTTCTCTCGAAGCATAGACGATAGTGAACATGTTCATGCACTCTAAGCAAGCGATCTGGATTCTCGTTTAGCAGACATTGATTCAAAGACAAGCTAGGTGAGTTCGTTCATTAACATGCAAGGCAGGTTCTATCATTCTCTTAAGAAAACATTGCAAGCAAAAACTCAGGTTATTATTAAGGCGTGCAAGAATCAGAGAACGAAGTTCTGCCCACTCACCTTGATATATAACGCCGGCGCGAAGCGGGGCGTTACATACTTACCAACCAACAAAAAGTTTCGTCCTCGAAACTTCAAGGATAAACTTCTCGATATCCCGAGTAGCGATAGTGCCGTCCCTCGCCGTACTCAATCGAAACAATCAAGCAATTCAAGTTCAGGAACATTTTGCACTTTGAGAATATCTATGGACTTATTGTATGGAACGCTCTTTGCAAAACCATATCGATATCTCAGAGTCATAGCAACGGTTTGGTCAGAGAATCGATTCCGCTCTGATACCATTCTGTCACGCCCCGGCCTCGCCCGGGCCGCCGCTCCGCCCTGCCCCGCCCCGTGCGGCCGGGATTCATCGAACCGGGCACGTATCACCGTGCCTCGGCGCGCCGGACGCGAATCACCGCGCCCGTCCCGCGGGTGCGAGGGAGGAAGGGAGCCAAGCGAATGGCCCGAGTCGAGCTTTCGGGGGACGTGATGCCGCACGGGCCTGGGGTTGCGCCCGTGCAAGGCCAATCGTTTAAGTTGATAGTTGGCTATCATCGCATCAATCAAGTAAGCAGCGGAAAGGGACTTGTTGCAATGCAATGCATTAGCCAACTGAGTGTTCGGGACAATCGAGGCAACTTGGGTTTCCTTTAGCAAAGGCACACGTTCGTTCCATACATTATGCCCCCTTATACGATAGCATTCTCGGGGCAACAATCGAAACCAGGATTCCGGGTCTTCGGGACTGTGGCACGCCTATCGCTTCCTCGGACGATCCAGTACCTGCGAACAAGTAAACTGTTGGTGGGTCAGCACTTTATACAAGTACTGGTGAGATAAATCAACTGAACAGAAACAAGCATTCACTCAAACAGGCACTAAGTAATCATGTTATAAAACATTACATTACTAGTGATCTTTCTAGTTTTTACCTAGGTTCGTTTCATGCAGTTCTAGCAGAGTCGATTTACTTGTTTAGAAACATGTTTGGAAACAGAGTTTCATAATGAATATGCAAGCAAGCAAACCGTTCATGTTCCAGGGTGTGCGCAGCGTGTCTCGTGTGACTCGAGGGTCTGATGCAAGGCTAGACACACGATGCACATTCTTAGGGGCAGTCACTATCCAAGCCAACACAATGACTTAGCTATATGCAGGGCGGTCCCCGAGTATTCAGGATCGGCAGCTGGGGGAACAGCATACCAATGACTCTTTTATCTGATGCTAATGGCAGCTGTGACTCATGGTTGCTTTCTACTATCTCTGTAGCAGCCGTGACACATGCAGTTCAGCTCTGCACCAAAAGCCATTGTCCGACCGCGTGCGAATGCATGGATCACTATCAAATAAACTCTAATATGCAGACGAGACGAACCATCATAACGCAAATCCTTGTTGCGGGGCAAATCCGACTTATCTCTTGAACACATTCAGGCACATTATGGTTCTCTCGAAGCATAGACGATAGTGAACATGTTCATGCACTCTAAGCAAGCGATCTGGATTCTCGTTTAGCAGACATTGATTCAAAGACAAGCTAGGTGAGTTCGTTCATTAACATGCAAGGCAGGTTCTATCATTCTCTTAAGAAAACATTGCAAGCAAAAACTCAGGTTATTATTAAGGCGTGCAAGAATCAGAGAACGAAGTTCTGCCCACTCACCTTGATATATAACGCCGGCGCGAAGCGGGGCGTTACATACTTACCAACCAACAAAAAGTTTCGTCCTCGAAACTTCAAGGATAAACTTCTCGATATCCCGAGTAGCGATAGTGCCGTCCCTCGCCGTACTCAATCGAAACAATCAAGCAATTCAAGTTCAGGAACATTTTGCACTTTGAGAATATCTATGGACTTATTGTATGGAACGCTCTTTGCAAAACCATATCGATATCTCAGAGTCATAGCAACGGTTGGGCCAGAGAATCGATTCCGCTCTGATACCATTCTGTCACGCCCCGGCCCCGCCCGGGCCGCCGCTCCGCCCTGCCCCGCCCCGTGCGGCCGGGATTCATCGAACCGGGCACGTATCACCGTGCCTCGGCGCGCCGGACGCGAATTACCGCGCCCGTCCCGCGGGTGCGAGGGAGGAAGGGAGCCAAGCGAATGGCCCGAGTCGAGCTTTCGGGGGACGTGATGCCGCACGGGCCTGGGGTTGCGCCCGTGCAAGGCCAATCGTTTAAGTTGATAGTTGGCTATCATCGCATCAATCAAGTAAGCAGCGGAAAGGGACTTGTTGCAATGCAATGCATTAGCCAACTGAGTGTTCGGGACAATCGAGGCAACTTGGGTTTCCTTTAGCAAAGGCACACGTTCGTTCCATACATTATGCCCCCTTATACGATAGCATTCTCGGGGCAACAATCGAAACCAGGATTCCGGGTCTTCGGGACTGTGGCACGCCTATCGCTTCCTCGGACGATCCAGTACCTGCGAACAAGTAAACTGTTGGTGGGTCAGCACTTTATACAAGTACTGGTGAGATAAATCAACTGAACAGAAACAAGCATTCACTCAAACAGGCACTAAGTAATCATGTTATAAAATATTACATTACTAGTGATCTTTCTAGTTTTTACCTAGGTTCGTTTCATGCAGTTCTAGCAGAGTCGATTTACTTGTTTAGAAACATGTTTGGAAACAGAGTTTCATAATGAATATGCAAGCAAGCAAACCGTTCATGTTCCAGGGTGTGCGCAGCGTGTCTCGTGCGACTCGAGGGTCTGATGCAAGGCTAGACACACGATGCACATTCTTAGGGGCAGTCACTATCCAAGCCAACACAATGACTTAGCTATATGCAGGGCGGTCCCCGAGTATTCAGGATCGGCAGCTGGGGGAACAGCATACCAATGACTCTTTTATCTGATGCTAATGGCAGCTGTGACTCATGGTTGCTTTCCACTATCTCTGTAGCAGCCGTGACACATGCAGTTCAGCTCTGCACCAAAAGCCATTGTCCGACCGCGTACGAATGCATGGATCACTATCAAATAAACTCTAATATGCAGACGAGACGAACCATCATAACGCAAATCCTTGTTGCGGGGCAAATCCGACTTATCTCTTGAACACATTCAGGCACATTATGGTTCTCTCGAAGCATAGACGATAGTGAACATGTTCATGCACTCTAAGCAAGCGATCTGGATTCTCGTTTAGCAGACATTGATTCAAAGACAAGCTAGGTGAGTTCGTTCATTAACATGCAAGGCAGGTTCTATCATTCTCTTAAGAAAACATTGCAAGCAAAAACTCAGGTTATTATTAAGGCGTGCAAGAATCAGAGAACGAAGTTCTGCCCACTCACCTTGATATATAACGCCGGCGCGAAGCGGGGCGTTACATACTTACCAACCAACAAAAAGTTTCGTCCTCGAAACTTCAAGGATAAACTTCTCGATATCCCGAGTAGCGATAGTGCCGTCCCTCGCCGTACTCAATCGAAACAATCAAGCAATTCAAGTTCAGGAACATTTTGCACTTTGAGAATATCTATGGACTTATTGTATGGAACGCTCTTTGCAAAACCATATCGATATCTCAGAGTCATAGCAACGGTTGGGCCAGAGAATCGATTCCGCTCTGATACCATTCTGTCACGCCCCGGCCCCGCCCGGGCCGCCGCTCCGCCCTGCCCCGCCCCGTGCGGCCGGGATTCATCGAACCGGGCACGTATCACCGTGCCTCGGCGCGCCGGACGCGAATCACCGCGCCCGTCCCGCGGGTGCGAGGGAGGAAGGGAGCCAAGCGAATGGCCCGAGTCGAGCTTTCGGGGGACGTGATGCCGCACGGGCCTGGGGTTGCGCCCATGCAAGGCCAATCGTTTAAGTTGATAGTTGGCTATCATCGCATCAATCAAGTAAGCAGCGGAAAGGGACTTGTTGCAATGCAATGCATTAGCCAACTGAGTGTTCGGGACAATCGAGGCAACTTGGGTTTCCTTTAGCAAAGGCACACGTTCGTTCCATACATTATGCCCCCTTATACGATAGCATTCTCGGGGCAACAATCGAAACCAGGATTCCGGGTCTTCGGGACTGTGGCACGCCTATCGCTTCCTCGGACGATCCAGTACCTGCGAACAAGTAAACTGTTGGTGGGTCAGCACTTTATACAAGTACTGGTGAGATAAATCAACTGAACAGAAACAAGCATTCACTCAAACAGGCACTAAGTAATCATGTTATAAAACATTACATTACTAGTGATCTTTCTAGTTTTTACCTAGGTTCGTTTCATGCAGTTCTAGCAGAGTCGATTTACTTGTTTAGAAACATGTTTGGAAACAGAGTTTCATAATGAATATGCAAGCAAGCAAACCGTTCATGTTCCAGGGTGTGCGCAGCGTGTCTCGTGCGACTCGAGGGTCTGATGCAAGGCTAGACACACGATGCACATTCTTAGGGGCAGTCACTATCCAAGCCAACACAATGACTTAGCTATATGCAGGGCGGTCCCCGAGTATTCAGGATCGGCAGCTGGGGGAACAGCATACCAATGACTCTTTTATCTGATGCTAATGGCAGCTGTGACTCATGGTTGCTTTCCACTATCTCTGTAGCAGCCGTGACACATGCAGTTCAGCTCTGCACCAAAAGCCATTGTCCGACCGCGTGCGAATGCATGGATCACTATCAAATAAACTCTAATATGCAGACGAGACGAACCATCATAACGCAAATCCTTGTTGCGGGGCAAATCCGACTTATCTCTTGAACACATTCAGGCACATTATGGTTCTCTCGAAGCATAGACGATAGTGAACATGTTCATGCACTCTAAGCAAGCGATCTGGATTCTCGTTTAGCAGATATTGATTCAAAGACAAGCTAGGTGAGTTCGTTCATTAACATGCAAGGCAGGTTCTATCATTCTCTTAAGAAAACATTGCAAGCAAAAACTCAGGTTATTATTAAGGCGTGCAAGAATCAGAGAACGAAGTTCTGCCCACTCACCTTGATATATAACGCCGGTGCGAAGCGGGGCGTTACACAAATCCGAAAACCAACTCAAGTCACGAAAGCAACAAGCGACAGCGAAAACCAGGCAACAAAGAATGCAGCGGAGAGGTCCCTCCTGACTCTGCCGCTAAGTCGATCCTTGGGGCACGGTCCACTGAATATGGGAATCGATTCCGAAGAGACAAATCCATAACGAGGATGAGTTCTTGATTCAATCTATCCCGATCGAACGATACCGTCTAGTATTTCTTAGCCGCGCTCCCCGAATAGGGGGAACGGGGCACCATAGCGTAAGTGTATGTGCTTGGATGGGTATCGAGAGAGTGTTGGGTTTGTTGGTGTTAGTTTTGGTTTTGGTGTTTGTTAGATATATGTGTGTAAGGTAGTTCAGTTACGAGTGTCAAGTGTGGTGAGAGTCTCTAAGTGAGAAGTTGTTAATGTGGTGGACTGATACTGCACAGTGTAGTAGAGTAAGGCTAGAGCAGTGTGAAGGATATTTAGGGAACCTTGGTTGAAGTAGAGAGTGAGTGATTGTGTGTGTGGTGATACTCGAGAGTGAGCAAGGGGCTCAGTGAGGCAGTGCACTGCGTACACTGTCTGCTATTTAACAGTTTTGAAGTGAATATTGGTCGAGTATCAGTGACATGCTCACTGATCAGAAGCAACAGTAGCAGTAGCATCACTGAGTTTAAGGACAGTTGCAACATCAGCAAGTTAGAGAAGGAGAAATCGAATGTTAAGACACACAGCAGCAGTATCAGTTGTTATGGCATCAATTTTCATATGTGAAGGGGTTAGGAGGCACATGTAGGATTAATTTTAAATGTGTGTGCACAAGTGTATTCATGATATACTTTAACATCAGGTGTGTGTGTGTGTGTGTGTGTGTGTGTGTGTGTGTGTGTGTGTGTGTGTGTGTGAGAGAGAGAGAGAGAGAGAGAGAGAGAGAGAGACTAGGCAAGTATTAACCTATGTGTTAGTGAAGTGAGATGGAGTGATATCTCAAGTGGGGGTGTAAGTTATGAAACCACAGTAGCATTGATCCTATGACTGCATTAGTGTGTGTGATAATGTGCAATACAGAGTGTGGTATCTAAGTGTGTGTGTGTGTGTGTGTGTGTGAGCTGATGACATATGTGTTAGTATGAATGTTGAGGTCTGCAGGGAAAAGCGTGGATTAAGGGGTTTATGGCTATTGACTGAACTGTGAGAAATGCACACTTGATTATGTATTAGAGTGGTTGCAATAGCAGATCGTTGGCAGTGTGTTGTAGGCAAGGCATTAGAAAGGGGGCTCCAGATTTTATTGTGTCAATATGAGGTCGGTGTCAATGTATGTAGAGTTGGGATTTGATGACAGTTAGTACTGGTGAGTATCCGGATGGTCGATTAATTAAGGTACTAGCTTTGACAAGGGGGGAGAATACTTGGATGTATCAGTATTAATTGATACATGAATGTATCAGTTATGTGAATGTCTGTTAGGATTAAAAAAGGAAACAATGGAAGTGTGGAAGTTCGGGTAGAGGGTTGTTGCAATATTGTTGCAAGGTAATGATGAGTAGAGCTATAACAGCAACATCAAATTAAGGGAGATTTTGTGATGGAGTACTGGACTATACTATATAAGGTCTATATCAGATCTGAGTAGGAGCAGTAACTTGTAGCAATTGTTGTACAATTTCAACAGCAGCAGCAAACTGAGAATAAGATAACTGCAGTAGCAGTAGCTACCTGGGAGCAAAGGGGTCTGTGTGATACTGATGTGTATCAATTCTCAAAGTTCAATAGGGTACATTGGAGTTGAGGGGTGTCCAGGCAACCCATTGTTAATAATATACATGTATTAATAGCAGCAGTTAGCATTGTTAGTAGCAGTAGTAGTATATGTATCATTATAAATTAGGATATGCATCAGTTAGTATATCAGTTAGTTATAATATTAGTTAGATAGTTATAAATGATGAGTTAACAGTTAGTTAAGTTAGTGGTATACTATTATATTTAGTACCAGTTATTAGTGTGTGTCCATGTATCCTGATTGTGTCCAGTATGTGTGTGTATGTGTCCTAATTGTGTCCGGGTCTGGATTAAGGTTTACCGAGCCGAGAGGAAGGGAGGAGGAGCGCCTGAGAGAGAGGTCGACGGAGGAGGACTACGTCGGAGGGGAGGAGCCGCGTCTGGGGTCGCCTGTGTCGGAGTTGGGGGGGCAAACACGGTCGCGTCGTGGTGGGGGCGAGGGAGGCGATCGTGTGTCGTGTCTGTCTCAGTATGTGTGTTTGTGACAGTGTGTCGTGTGTGTGTCAATGTATGTGTGTGTCGTGTTTGTGTCAGTGTGTGTGTGTGCCGTGTCTGTGTCAGTGTCATATCGTGTCTGTATCTGTGAGAGAGAGAGAGAAATAGGGTTAGGGTTTACCTAGAGGAGAAGCCTGAGGTCGTCGGAGGGAGGAGCAACGCCGGAAGGGAGGAGCCGTACGTGAGGGGGCGCTTGGGGGGTGGGGAGCCGGAGTAGGGGGGCTGTGGGGGAGCCGATGGAGGGTAGGGACAAGAGGAGGAGGAGGACGCCGGAGGGGGGGTACTTTGCCTAAGGGGGGGAGATGGAGGGTTTCGACTTTTTGGGATCGACAGAATGGAGGAAAATGAAATCTTGAACCCTATATTAAAAAGTTTAGCGATGTCATCAATAGACGTCGCTAAACGTCGCTAATTAAAAAAACTAGCGACGTCATCAATAGATGTTGCTAAACGTCTCTAATTGAAAAGTAAAAATTAGCGACATCATTAATAGAAGTCGCTAATTAAAAAGTTTGCGACGTTAGAAACGTCGCTAAAAATGTCGCTAAAAATCGAAAAAAGAAACGTCGGTAAATACATCGCTAAACGTCGCTAAATCAAAAAACTCAGTAACATTTAGCGACATTAAAGAAGCTTATAGCGACTATTCTTTAAAATTTGAAGTGCAGTCGCTAAACGTCGCTATGTGTCGCCAACAGCGACATATAGCAACGTTTATTTTTGGAGTCGCTCAAGTCTTTAATATTAGCGACGTTTTATTAAGACGTCGCTAAAATTGTCGCTATTTCATCATATTTTGGTAGTGTTCTGACTTCCTGAGCACACGGCAACATGTTTTGTTGAAGTCGCCAAAGAAAAAACTTTATGCAGGGGGGGAATGCTAAGATTCCACCATTTGCGCATTAGAGGATTAGGCCCATTTGAAGAGAAAGATATTGCTACATCCATTAACTCGTCTCTGGCTATGTAATAAGCAGTTTTTACAGTGAACAGGCCATTTGCTGACCTCGACCAACATTGATAATCCGCCCTCATATTCATTCCCAACCTAGTGCTACTGATTGCACTAGCTTCTTCAAGTAGAAAGCAATTGCTAATACGGTCAATGTGCCATCTCCTCGTAGTGATATCAATAAGCTCACATACTAGCCCGCTTCCTAGTGCCTCCGGGTTCGTACAGTTGGAGGGGCGTCCCAAGATGAGACCTGACACCCAGTTATCAGACATAATGCTGATCTTATTTCCCTTCCCTACCTGCCACCGGAGTCCTCGTTCGAGTATCCACCGCACCTGCAACATACTGCTCCAGAAATAGGGCTGATTGCAACTTTTGCTAGACTTCATGAAGTCCTCATTTGGGAAGTATCTTGCTTTTAAAACTCGGGCTACAAGCATTGTAGGGAATTGAAGAATCCGCCAGCCTTGTTTTGCGAGAAAAGCATGGTTAAAAGCAAGCAAATGTAGAATACCAAGTCCCCCATCCTCTTTTGCTAGACACAACCTCTTCCATTGAACCCAATGTATTCCTCTTTCCCTCTGACCTGTCGCCCACAAGAACCTGGTAATCATTGCTTGGATGTTATGGCATAACGAGCTGGGAAAGAGAAAACAACTCATAACATAATTAGGAATCGCTTAGGCTACAGCCTTTATGAGTACAACCTTCCCCACTCTAGAGAGAGTTTTCTCCTTCCATCCTTTAAGCTTTTTCCATACCCTCTCCTTCACATAGTTAAAAACCTCCCGCTTGGATCTTCCTATACAGATTGGCTGGCCAAGGTATTTCTACTTTTAACTCCCAAGACATTTACCACCATCTCCCGTGTAGCTTGGTTAATATTTCTACTAAAAGCTATCTCCAACTTCTCCAAATTCACTTGCTCCCCTATCGCTATCTCATATGCTTGTAGGATTGCCTTCAATATGGAACATTCTCTTTCATTGGCCCGGCAAAATAACATACTGACATCCGCAAAGAAAAGGTGTGATATTTTTGGAGCTCTTCTGGCAATTGAGATACCATGGATTGCCCCCATCAACCACCGCTTTGCAAAGCATGGACGATAGCCCTTCTGCACACAAAAGAAAAATATATAACGATATGGGTCTCCTTGGCGAAGACCTCTCTTAGGCTTAACAAAGCCTTTAGGGTGCCCGTTGATTAAGAAAGAATAAGTAGCAGAAGAGATACAAGACATAATCAGAGATCAGAAATGAGCAGAAAATTGGAGTTTCAACATAATTGCATCAAGGAAATGACATTCAACTCTATCATAAGCTTTACTCATATCAAGTTTTAAGGCAAGCCATTCCTTTTTGCCCTTTGTTTTTTTTTAAGAAAATTGAAAAGTTCAAGAGCCATGATAGCATTGTCAGTGATAAGTCTATTGGAAATAAAAGCACTTTGAGATTCATGAATAATAGAAGGAAGGATTTTCTTAAGTCTATTAGCAAGCACTTTGGCGATGATTTTGTAGAGGACATTACACAAGCTAATAGACCGTAAATTATGCATCAGAGTAGGATTTTTAACTTTGGGGATCAAGGCGACAAAAGTGTGATTAAGATTGTATGGCATAATCCCAGAGGCAAGAAAATTTAAAACAATAGTGCTCACATCATGACCCACAATGTGCCAATATTTTTGGAAAAAAAGGACGGACATACCATCTGGGCCAGGGGCCTTACTAGGATGCATCTGCTTGAGGACTTCTGTAATCTCGGTAGTTTCATAAGGGCGATCAAGCATGGCAATCCACTCCTGAGAGAGAACATTAGAGATAAGAGTCTATGACAGGAACATGATTTAAGTTTGCGTTTGAATCAAAAAGAGTCTTGAAATATTTGATGGGGAGTGGCAGAGTGGGGATGAAGCAGTCCACTGACTGCTTCATCCCCACTCTGCCACTCCCCATCCTCCCCGTACAAATCTTGCAAATAGTTTCGACTCCTGCGTTGAGAGGCTTTTTTATGGAAAAAAAAAGGCAGTGTTCTTGTCTCCCTCCTCCAGCCACATAACTCTGGATCTGATTCTCCAGTACAATTCCACTTTTGTTTCCAGGCTATTAATAGTTCGTTGAATACGCCTACATTTCTCCAAATTTTTCTCTGTAGGGGCAGTAACCTGCATCTGGGCAAGTTCCTCTCTGAGGTTCTGACACCCATATTCTCAAACTTTGCTTTATGCCACACCTGAAGAGCTTCTGCACATTGAGAATTCTTTGTTGAACTGGGTTGTGAGTCGTGTTTGGGGTTGGCTGTCCCCAAGCTTCTTCAATAATGTTAGCACACTCAGACTCATTTGTCCACCAGGATTCGAACCGAAAAGGCCGACGACACCTCTTGCTGTTGTAGATCGGTTGTAGCATGGTTGGGAGGATTGGGTGGTGATCCGAGTGCTCCCTGGATAAGTGTTTTACCCCTAAATTCGGCCATATAGAGTAACATATCTGAATTCCTAAGAAGCGATCCAAATGCTGTCGAACATTATCACTATCAGCTCTCCCATTACACCACGTGAAAGGAACTCCAACAAACCCAAAATCAATGAGTCATGTCTCTTCCACTACCTCTCTGAATCCCCTCATTATTCTTTCAGTTTTTCGCCGCCCCCCTTCCTTCTCATGTGCTTGAATCACATCATTGAAGTCTCCAAAACAAATCCAAGGAATATCAAGACTGCATTGGAGAGTCCTAATAAGATAACTTGGTAACCTAAATAAACAATAAAAAGGACTTGGCTGTCACAAAAAGTGTATAGAAGGATTCTCATGTATCAAGACGTGGGTTAACACGTGCCTATCTAAAACTACTTATTATTATTATTATTAGATAAAAAAATAAAAAATAAAAAATTAGGTTGGCATGCACAACTCTTAAATAAAATGGTGAACAACATTCAAATTTTTGTGGATGAACAAAAATAGACTCGTGTAGACATTGATGTTCTAAAAATATTGGTAATTCCAATAATCTCCTTAGATAGCTTGGTCTTACGTACCCTTTACCATTCTTAATCGCTTGGCTCAAATAAATCGAAAGAGAAAAGGGTAGAATTAGGAATTATGGTATGATATAGGAGGTGACGCATGATAATATATATATATATATATATATATATTAACTGATGAGATTATTGGGTCTCAAGAAGTCGGTAATTTTCATATATAAAGAATAGTTCAGATAGAAAAAGATTAATTTGAAAAATTAATATTCAATTTTCGCATTGAAAAAAAAAATGTTATTTATCTCTTCAAATTATTATTTCTTACATGACAACTGACGTAACGATTAATATGGCAGCTGACATGATAAATTTTTATATTAAAATTAATATTAACATTAAAATTGGTATTAAAATTAACATTAATATTAAAAAAATATTAAAATTAAAATTAATATTAATTTTAACATTAATATTAACATTAATATTAATATTAACTAAATATTAACATTAAAATTTTTTGGGAGAGATGGTTTGATGAACAGTTTGGATGTATTTAGATTTTACATTCCTCCCAATTTTTAGATTCTAGATTGTAAAAATCCATTTTGTAGAATAATTAGTCTTAATTTAAAACCCAATTTTCTAGATTTTTAGATTTTATATTTTTTTTTCTCACATCAATTTTTGACCACACAATCGTTGGGACCGAATCTCACTTTATCATTTCCTACTATTCTCATACAAACTCAACCCATTATACATTTACCTTTTCTTTGAAATTTTGGACCCCAAATTGTATTGGAGAGTCCCAACTACTAATGATGCTTGAGCATCATTAGTAAGACTCATCCCACATTCTATATTCTAGATTCAAAATGTAGGAGCTCATTTTGTAGAATAGTAAGTTTCATCCCAAGTTCCAATTTCTAGATTTTCGGTTTCATTCTACCCAAAGGTGCTAAGGGTTGGGCCTCCTAATTTCTATATTCTAGATTGTAGGAACTCATTTTGAAAAATAATATCCCAATTTGGAGCACAACTTTCTATATTCTAGATTTTACATTATTTTTTTTCACATCAATTTTTAACCACATGATCTTTGGGACAGAGCTCACTTTATCATTTCCTACTATTCTCATACAAACACAACACATTCTACAATTACCTTTTTTTTTTTTAAATTTGAGCCCCAAATTGCATTAGAGAGTCACAACAACTAATGATGCTCTTAGAGCATCATTAGTAGATGGTGGTCAAAATTTTATTTTGAGGCCAAAATAAAAAAAAAAAAAAGGTAAATTTAGAATGAGTTAGATTTGTATAAGAATAGTAGAGTAATAAAATGACCTTTAGTTCCAAAGATTGTGTGGTCAAAAATTAATGTGAAAAAAAATAATATAAATCTAGAATTGGGCTCCAAATTGAAACTAAATATTCTACAAAATAATTTCCTACATTTTATATCTAGAAATTCTCAGGCCCAACATATAGCTCATGTGGGTGGGTTGGAACTGAAAATCTAAAAATTAAAACTTAGGATGAATCTTACTATTCTACAAATTGAACTTATACATTCTGAATCTAGAATCTAAAATTAGGCCGAGCTTGATGCTCTTATGATACTTGCCTAGTATTTTTTGTGATCTCGATCACAACTATAGCCCTCTTAACACATTATGGATGACAATTTGGTTTCCGATCATCCCAACCCTACCTTCATCCTATTAGAGGTTGTTTGTTTCACGAATATGGAACAAAAAAGTTAACCTAAATCCGAATTTGGGACCATTTTACGTGTTTGATTGAAAAATTTGTAGACAAGATATACTGTGAAGTAACATGAACAGTAAATCGTGTTTGCCACAAAATTGGAGTTATGACATCGAAATTTTTCCACCGAAATGGAACGTAGAAGTAAAAAAAAAATCATCATTTTCACTTAGCACGTTTAGTTGGAAGTCCACTTCCTCTCTACGTTACCACTCTCCAAATCATAAAATTACAAAAAGTTCATTTTTTACACACTTCAACAACCAACCAAACATTAAACTTACAAAATTCCTACTTCTTACCTCCACTTTTTCAAAGTATCCAAATGAAAAAAAAAATTACTTTACTCCACTTCACCGCAATATATACGTAAAATATTAATTTCTAAATTACTTTACTCCACTTCACCGCAATATATACGTAAAATATTAATTTCTAAATTTTTTTATTTCGCTGCACCTTTCCAAACTAAATAGCCCTTTAACTCCACTCCCGATGGAATTGCTTCACACAAAATCACAACCATTACTCTCTCTCCAACAACCTGACCCTTCACCATCTCCGCACTCTACTCTTTAAGAGGAATCCTTTCCTCTTTGTTCCAAAACTACCTCCTCTTCTCATGGAGATTCTTCGCTGTGGAAATTTCCCCCTTCAAACCGAAGAAAATGACATTATTGAGATGATCTCGGCATATCCATTTATTAAGTTGCAACAACTGTAGAGGAGTTGGCGATAAATCCTTGATTGTAAAAGTGAGCGATGAAACCATTCTTGTCGAGTCTGTTCGAGAAGAAAATTCATAGGGATTGGAGGCTGTGCCATCAAATGAATATCAATTTATGCATTATAAGTGATGTGTAAGGATTGCTAATCATCTCTGGTCCTAGTGGTTGAGGTGGTAGACATCCAGCTATCTGTGTAGAAGTCCAGAGCGTAAAGTCGGACAATAAAATAAAATAAAATAAATTCCAGAGCAGTCTTGACAACATCCTAAATGAGGGCAAGCTCCTCTCCTGGATATCCACTAGAAAGTCAGCAAATACGTAGCAGGAGACTTACAACACGGTAATTACATAAGCACCCCCATGTACAAACTATCAAATCACGTTCATCATAACATCATCTGAATAGAGATTAAAAATGTCTCCGACAGTAAAAAAAACTGATATTATTCTTAGGATCTGCTTAGATTGAGAAGGAAAAAATAAGCAGGATTAAGTAAAGGATTAAGTTAAGTGAGATAGAGTTAAATGAGGAGAAGAGGAGTCGATACATATAATCTTGCTTGAATTGGAGGAAGAGTTCAGTGGAGTTTGTTTAATTACTCTTGTTTGGATGGGAGGTTTTGAGTGAAAACAATAGTTAAGTGGAGTATATTTATGACTTTTTAAACAAAATTTCTCAATTCTTCCTCGTTAACCTTCCGATTTGGAAAGTTAAAAAATGAACAAGATAGAATTAAACAAACCCCCACTTAACCCTCTACCTCTCTCCTAAATTTTCATCCTCAAACCAAGCATAGTTCTTTTTCTTCCTAGTTTAATTTTTTCTCACTTAACTCTCTTAATCCTCTATCCAAACAGAACCTAAGAAAAACATCCTAATTTTTCTTATCATTCTGAAAAATAATTCCCACTCCGGCTCCACCCCACCAACACAAAAAATGCATCAACAGATTGCCCCCCTTCAAGATTTGAGTCTCATCCCAGCAAGAGCTTCGATCTTAAGCCAATATTGTCCCCTTCAAGAGAACTTCTATAGAACATCACGTATACGAAAGAGGAAATCCAACAATTGGTCCAGAAGGGGTTCCTTATCCAATTTGCATGGATGTACATAGATCCCATCAAGTCCAGTCTCGCACAAACTCTTGGAATGCAGTAACAGACTGCAACTAGGCATAACTCTGGATTGTTCCTCCCATGATACTGGTCTTCACCATTGGAAGTGTTTGTGGTGATCTTCGTCACAACTGCAACTCCCTTAACGTGGCGAGGGTGACAGTTTGGCTTCCCGCCACCCTAACCCCACCCCTATCGACAACTGCCATTTACTCCACTCATAGTAGGGATTTGCCTTTCATCACAAAATCATACGATCGTTTCCTCTCTCCAATAACCCTAACACTTCTCCATCTCTTCACTATATAAGAGGAACTCTTGGTCCAGAACTTACCTCCCCTCCCCATTGGAGATTTTCACCAACGGACAGCACTTCAGAAGCCTATGGACAATAATATCGTACCCCTGGTCAATACCCCCTTCCCTTAGTGGACATCACAAACTTCTACACTTACTAGATTGAAAGCTTCCTCAATGTCCCTGCTACCTCTAAGAGAAGATTGCCTAGGAGTCAAACTGGGGCCAAGCCATAAACCAGAGCAGGAGAGGGTGGAGAAAATTGATGAGGCGGTGTGATCAACTTGAGAAAAGAATACCACACAACAGGAGGACGTAAATATATACATCTAACATGTATTTACACATTTTGAGTTGCTATAACATACATCAAGAAGTGGATAAGTAGAAGAAACGCAAACAATACAATGAACCGACAGTTCCATCGAGACATGGGCAGGGGTATACTAAAAAAAAAAAAAAAACGAATTGTGACATTCAACACTGTTGGAGATATAATCTAATATCTATACTATTATATAATACCTCATAGTAAAAAAAATTGTTCCAATAATGCTCTTATCTATGTTTCCTCATTAAATTGTTTATTAAATTTAGTATGGATAATTAGGTAATTACGTATAGAAAATAATAATAATAATTAGGGGTTATTGTTTGTTCTTTTCGACTAATAAAAAATTAAAAAAATTTGTTCCTCTCAAATAGTAAAAAAATAAAAGATTATTGTTTGTTCTTTCCAAATAATATGAAATACGTGCAACGCACGTGCATACATATACTAGTACTTCTATATAATAAGAAAAATTAAGGCTTCACCGTGAAAGTTTTTGTTTCTAGAATACCCTTATCTATATTTATTACTTAAAATTGTTCATTAAATTTAACATGAACAGTTAGGTAATTACGTGTGAAAAAATAAAATAAAAAGGATTTTTGTTCGCTTTTACAAAGATAGTAAAAAATTAAAAGGTTTTGCTCTTCTCAAATAGTAAAAAATGAAAAACGTATTCTCCATTTTTTTTTTCAAATATTTTGAAATGCGTGCAAGGCGTGCATATATACTGTAAAATTAAAAACCCAAAGCTCCCTCATGGCAAACCTATTGAGATACAATTCCATTATATCAAGGTCAGTTGAGGATACATACAAATGCTTAGGAATCAGGAACTTTGCACCAATACTAACCCACATGCAAATTCTGAGAGTATTACCATGTCTTACTGGTAGAACAAATAGCTGAAGCCAGTAATATAGGTGGTACCCAGGAGAAGGCTGGCGACAAGGCAACGGTTGATACCCCATAAGCTCCCATTAGAAAATAGCATTGCTGAACAAAGAAAAGCAGATAACTACCTTACTAATGGCACGGAGTAACAAGAATGACCTGAATCTCTCGTGAAACAAATTTTCTTTACATATGAGGCAGTGAATGTGAAAGCAGTAGCATACCTTGATATGTATGCAAGTGATGAGCAGACATGCTGGAAGAAGAAACGTCCTTCTTGTCCTCCGACTTACAGAAGACGTACTTTTGAACTCTGAGGACCGAAGTGGAGCTCCGGCAACAAGCTGCACTTTCTGTTCTAAATCTCTTGTTTTCCTAAAAGAACATTGTAAGCAAGCAGCGGATCTTTCTGCGAACAAGAAGTAGATGAGAAGGACCAGGGGAGTGACAACTAAATACATGAAAGGCAAGGTCACAGTCATCACATCAGGGTTCCCGGTCATGCCAACTTTATTCATAGTAACTGTACTGCTTATTCTCCAGCCGAACATATACATTGGAGCAATATCCCCATTTTCTGAAGACACATAACCCCAAAACCATGGGAAGTTGAGCAGATAGATAACATATACTACCATAGATAACCAGATTACTCTACTCATTGAGCCCTCTATCAGAAACCAGAGTACTGAGAAGAGGAGTCTTCTCTGCTGGTTGGGCGAGGAGATGGAAACTGACATTGCCCACTTCTGATATGATCCACTCCTTTCCATAAAGAGATTCAAAAGTTTGGGAAGAAATAGTAAGATGAAAAGAAAGCAGATGTTGCTCCACAACAGAATTGAGTACAAGTCCTCCCATCGTATGCCAATAACCAAAAAGGTAAGCCAAGTACCTGGATACTCGGCAGCACGTTTACCCTCAACTGAGAATGGTCTTAGTGAACTCACAGTCTCCTTGCCCTGAGAGTCCACAACAGATACCTGCAGCCAGTAACGGACAGCAGATGAGTCATTCCTGTAAGTTTCAGCATTCCATTTGGCGTGAAAAAGAGCTTGTTTCCCAGAGACAGAACTAGAAGCAGCAGGTTGGAGTGGCACTTCCTCAACAATCCTAAAAGCCCTTGATGAATCCAGAACCGTTGCAGTCACATTTAAGATTGGCGAAGCAGAGAAGACAAGAGCGTTGATATCATTTCTTAGTAGTTGTCTTTGCGGTACAGAACTTAAATGATTCATACTTCTTGAATCAGTGGGGTATGTGATAAGAATGGTAGTTTGGAAACCGTCTTGATTGGGAGATGAGAGCTCCATATCCAGGAAAGAAACCTTCCCTCCATCAACAGCTAAAATCCTGATCATTCTGAACTCCTTCCAGTCACCTAGCTCCCACTCCCAAAATTGCTTTTTCACTCTCTCTGGTCCTTTAGGGCCATCAGACACTGCCAGCTCAGCCGTATGGAACCTCCAGAGCTGCTTACTGAACTTTGCATGCAGGTGGCCGCAAATGTACGCAGCTACAGATTGCCTTGCAAACAAGGGTTCATATCTTCCTCCATTCTCAGATGAAGCGGTAAATGACAAAGGGAAGTGTCCAAACACTACTTTAGTTACTGATGATGAATGACTGCTATTCCAGAACTGAAGTTCTGCTTCTACAGCATCTATAGTTTCATCACTTGGATGACCAAACAAATTTGATGGCCCACGAATCCCAATGCTCATTGCGTCATCTATCCCGAGAAAGATGTAACTCCTACTATGTCCCTAGAAAAAACCTTCAATAGAAAATCAGTTCAACCATTGCGAATAAGCATGGTTAGCTGAATCTATGCCAAACTATTAAATCACTTTCTGTGCTTCGAGAAAGAAAATGTTTTCAAACGGTAACGGCAAAAGAAGAAAAGCATTTGACTATTATTTCGAACTTGTGACATGGGTAAAAAGGTTATTCAAGTATACTTGAAGAGGTCTCCATTTTCTGGGGATTAAGTTTTCCTTTTAGCATCGGTAAAGTGTCCTAGAAAAAGTCAAAAAAGCTTCAAGAGAAAATCAGTCCAATCATTTTAGGAACACTTGACTCCTGTCATAGGCTACTAAAATTAGCTATTGATGAACTGAAACAAGGAGCACTAAGAGTGTTGCTCGACATGTTGGGTATGCATCGGCTGTGATCAGACAATATCTAGGATCCAAACATTCTAAAATTTGTCCCAATGTGCACCCAACATCAACAGACAAGTTGCACATGTCGAGGAAACAATAATAAACACACACAGGTCATCCTCTCCAGATGAGAACTTGTTTACTTCGATAAGCACAAACAGCTGTGTGCAGGCATACACATTAGCACATAAAAATGTGTACAAGTCCGCATCGAGTCCATAGCCTTGGTTGAGTAAGATTTGTCACGTCCTCATATTTGTGTAAGTGCTTCGTGGCAAATAAACAAATAATATATAGTAGGAGCAATCGGATGACTAGGAGTAAGACAAAGGAATCCAGGAATAAAATCGGCACACAGCTATTGTAGTCTGTAATAATGGTTTATGAGGAAACTCACATGTAATATTGAAGTAATTAATGAAAGTGGTTTTGAGAAATATGCATGTCCTAATTATTTATTGAGTTATTTGAATTACACCCCCCCCCCCCCCCCCCCACACCCAACCCCCCAACCACCACATTTACTATTCAAGGGGGGCAAATACAAATAACTCTTATCTATTTGATTGAAGTTGCTCAAAAGAACTAGAAGAAATCTGTATGGTAACCATACAAGATGAAGGTTACCTAGGACCATTGTGGCAAACAGTCAGGAAAGTAGGAAACAACTAAATTAACTTATGAAAAGCTTGCTTCTCTAACCTATGGAGTATAAATTCACAAGATGAATTAACAGAGGCAATAAATTAGGGAGGCTGTACATGTACAACCATCCAACTCTATGTCTAAAGTGCCGGTGACTAGCAACTAGCAACGCAGCAAGCAGTAAGACTTGATCCTTAAAAGTTCTTTTCTACAAGCTCTTTCAAACTTCTATATATTTTTGTCAATCAGGGGGAGTTAATAAGAATCAAGGATACCCCAGTGAGTTCCAACCCCCTACAGGTGAATTTTCCTACTCCGAACTGCAAAAAAAAAAAAATGTGTAGTCTTTAGCCTCATCTGGGTGTTGAAGTACAGCAACAACAACACCAAACCTTTTATCACTATTTTTTAAATTTGCATGAATCTGTCTCTATTCATCTCTAGTAAGAACCATCGACAATTACACCTGCAAGCCTAGTATCCTTTTAACAACTTCAATCCAATGTTGAGTTGGCCAAACCCTTACCCTAGTTTTATGGCCTCCATAGAACTCCAAAAACCTCCACATTAGCCAGCATGCCTTCACTATATGACCAACTTCTCCTTAGTCTCCTCTTTCTACATGCACCCTTCCATTTCTTTTGGGCTAATTTGCACTTTAATATCCTCAAGTATCATTGAATTGCAACTTACTACCCTAAACTATTTTAATCGGCAAGTAAATACCCTAAAAAAATGTTTTGCAACTTAAGCTGGGTTTGGGATTGCTCATCACGCCTGCTTTTGCTTGTTCTTTTCGGCTAATTTGCACTTTAACAATGGCTTATCAAACTTTTTTTTAAAAAAGTAAGTCAATTTTGGGGCAGTTTATGAAAGCAGGTGGAAGGCTGCTTTTCAAATTTTGCTTTTGTTGTTGCTTTTGAAAAGCAGGAAAATGCCCAAACCAGGCCTTCATACCCTCTATTAAACTGACATCCAACTTGACAATCATGTGCAAAGCACATGAACTATATGAACAATTTTTGCCGTAAGAAAAACAAACGAATTATACTTTCTCCAAAACTATCCTTAATCCCATCTCCAAAACTAAACCTCCATCAGGAACCTGAACCTGTTATGGAGCTCCTCCATTACCCCCTCTCCCACGAGCTTCTCCGCCATTGTGCCATTGTGTTATGGGTTTCCATTGGAGAAGAAAAATGGATATTTTGGGAAGAAGAAGAATGAGTAGGTGAGTACATTTGGGAAGAGGAAGAGAAATATGTTATATAGAGTACGAGCAAGGGAGGTTTTGAATCGGCGGTGGGGATAGGCCATGAGGGGAGTGACCAGGAGGACGGGGGGGGGGGGGGGGGGGGGGGGGAGTAGCAAATTATTGGGTTGGACATGAGGAAGAGATGCTGGGTGGGCGTGGGGGTAGAATGTTCTTTCTATTTTCATTTTAATGGCATCGGACAAATGGTATTTAAGTGCCCATACAAAAGTTTAGGGTAGCAAGTTGTTAATTATAATAATTTAGGGTAGCAAGTTGCAATTCGGAAATATTTGAGGGTATTAAAGTGCAAATTATCCTTTCTTTTGCCCATCACTTCTAAGTTTTCTTTCATTCCCTTCATGTAATTTTGCTTAAGCTATACTTCATACTATTTTTTTTTCAATGTAACTCTTAAGGGTCCATTTGGGATATAGTTTTGAAAAAGCGAGTTTGAAACATTAAACAAGATTTCGATAGACCAAACGGAGATAAAACTTTTGGTGTTTAGGATTTGGTTTTGTAAATTGAAAAGTGCTTGGACGTATAATGAAAACTGTGTTTTTGACATGTATAATGAAACTATGTTTTGTGTGTAAAATTACCAATCTTATCTTTAAGTTATGAATGATCTTTTTTAATAGACTATTCCATGTCCAAACATTATCTCTCTAAATCTACCAAAGTTTAAATATAATTATGATATAATCAAATTTAGAATATAAATCCTAATCCAATCTAAACTATAATTTATTTTTAATCAAATTTAAGTTGTAGTGTAAATTGATAAAACCATAATTTTAATTCAATCTAATATAATTTAAAACCTAACCAAATTCAAAGTAATATGATCTAAATTAATGTAATCTTATATCCTTATCTTACCAAAGAAAAAAAATAGAGAAATGTTACGTATATGGAAGAGGAAACGAAAAAGAAGAAAAGAGTAGGGATAATTTTGACAAATTTTATTAGTTTGTAGTTCAATTTTGATGAAAGGAGCTTTTGTACCATTTCCAAAACGAGGAAACAAAACCAAATCCCAAAAAATGTCCACACAAATTAAGTTTTGCCTTTAAAACTCAGTTTTAGGGTATGGAAACGGAGTCCTAAACTGGGCCTAAATCCTCTGTTTCCAAACTGTTATGGACATTTCAACCTTAGAATTATTATCTTTTCCAGTCTCTCTAATTAAAATAAATTAAAGCAGTATCGCCCACAAATAGCATGCACTATGGAACCTCATCCTGAACGTCTGACATGTCTAATGAATTAATCCATAAACAAAGCACATCCGACTTTTGAAGTATGCCAATCAGTAGGGCACAAACATGAAAGAACATGATCATGAAGACTGTTGCATCTAACATAAAATTGTCAATGTACAATGTTGGTTATCAATGATAATTTCCCAACGATCCAACAAGATGTTAACACAGCTGGTCTCTTATTATAAGCAATGACACAGCTGGTCTCTTATTATAAGCAATGATTCATGTAACATCTTCATATAATACAAAGATGAAACAGGGGAAGTACAGCAGGTTAGCTTGATAAAGTATGGACCAACCAGCTAGTTTTAAAACCTGTAATTATCACATGCACTGAAAGCTAAAGCCAATTTAAGCAGCAGAAGCATAGGAGAGTTTGCAAGTGATATAAAAAACAGAAAGATGATATGGCAAAAGTTCAATTTTTCTTCCATAAATGTGATAAATTTCCTCTATATAGAATTAAAAATATTGAGAGAGATGCACCAAAAACCTACCGTGAGAGATATGCTGTGAATGTTAGCGAGCCTGTGTAGTTGTGAATTAACACTGTATAAAGAGAAGAAATCCAAATTGCTGCCTACATGAGGAACCCCATATTTGTCGTGGTTTCCTCTTATATCAAACACTCTTCTTTTATCTATAACACCTTGTCTAACAACCAGATCCATAGTATTCCTGTACTGGATCCATTCCGCCTCATCTTGCCTTGTGCTTGTCCTCCTCCTGTTTTTAGCATCTGGTACCATTTAAAGAAAATGAAAATTTTAGGCATAATGATTAAAACTCAATTAGAAAAGTGGAATATCAGTAATAAACATGAGTAATCAAAAGAAAAGCAACTTTGTGAAGAAATCCTAACATTTTCTACTACCTATATTAGGTAAACAAGAGAGCAAATCATAACTAAGTGTCACAGCTAGGATGAAGAATCTAATCACGACTATGACATAACTCCAACATCATATCAAAGAATAACCTATAACTAGTAACCAAAAAGAAGTATACACACTGTTATTAATAGAAAACACCAACATTTTGGGATCCAAGAAGCTATGAAGATGAGTATCTCAAAATATTAAAAACCCTATAAAGATTTAGGCTACCACCCTCTTGGAAAAAACGTTGAAGAGTTAATAGTATAATGAAAAAATATCCTCCTTTAAGAAAGTAACAGTATGACCATCATGTCAACATCCGTGATAGGGTGTTCTGATTCTTCTACACTAAGGAAGAAAATACTCAAATAGTCCTAATACCACAAAACACTAGTCCATTGGCCATGCAAGAGTGCTAGGACTAACTGATGCAAGCAACGCAAGTAGCCACATTAGATTATTCTATCCTTAGGATCCGCAATCGCATCCCATAATAGAGTTTCTTATGTTCTATATGTTCATGACTCGAAGGATGAAAAAAACAAGATGGACCTATGGAATGAAATCCTCTGTGACAACAAAATATCACCCACAATAGGCATCCAACATGGCATCAGAAACTATCCAGAGCTGCATTACCAAAATGTCCCCCCAGTCAATGAGCAGTGAGGAGTGTGTATTGAATACTAAAATGTTGAAATTTTGACTAAAAATATACTATGGGTGTATAAAATAATTTACAGTAGTATAAGAATCCATCTACATGGTTGGTTAATGTCGTTACATTGTTGAAGCTACTCTTCACAAATGATCAGAGATTTCGTCCTCCACGCTGGTGGAGGATGCTATTAATAATATCTTAGCTGCATAAATTTGTGGGTCCTTTTAGGTTCACATAAAGAAGTGGTTGCAGAAGATTCCTAGTACATGGGTGGACTAGAGGTGCTTTACTGCATTCCTAGTTTTATTGATGTTGTCAAGTAATGCATTTTGAGCTTGAACTTGTTTTGCTAAAAAGTACGCATACATTAGTCCAAGTTGTAGAATGATATGTGCATAAGTTCTAACACAAGAAAGAATTCTTCATACAGATCATGTAGACAGAAAACATAATTATGTGCTATATTTTATTAAAGTTATAGACTTTGGAAGAAAGAATAGAATATTTGGGGGGAATTTTTTTTTTACATAATTGAACTAATGCAATTTTAAATCTACTCAATTCTAAAATGAATTCTACCTTAGGATCATGTGAACAAAAAAATTTACTTATGA
>JAYESA010000014.1:150269316-150276816 GCA_036927795.1 Iris macrosiphon
GTATAATACTTGATATTCGTGTGATTCATTTATGCTAGTCGGGACGAAAAAATGCTAGTTTATATGTGATCATACCCTTAAATTATGTACAAATATAATTCATGTGCAAAGGCTAACCATACACTTCACGTATGATTAACCGGCTCTCATTGTGCAATCCTAAGCCGATCACATAATCAAACTAGTATTTCAAAACACTTAGTGACTATAGATTTCCTTGTTGATACATGACATTCTCTGTTTATTCATTTTTTTCTCCGTTCATTTCTTACCATGTCTTGATGTCAGTTTATTTATCCATCATATACTACTTTTTCTATCAACTGTTTTATAGTCCTTATCATGTATTGAAACTGCTATTAGAATTGTACTCGTTCAATCCTGACTAGATAATATTTTAGGTAGCACTTAGAAAGACCTGTCCCATCTATTATGTATTTTTGGAAAATAGCTTCGAGACTGATTTTACCTCCTGGAGGATCGAGGAAGGCCGCAAGCGGAAAACCTAGTTATGACAATAGTTAAAGTTTGCAGACTTACTATAGTTGTATGAGTTATGAATACAAGATTTTGTACTGTAACCTTTATACACACATATATATACAGCATATTTTTACCTACCTTAGTTTTGTGATTTAGTATAATATTTGTTCCCTTTATATTATGTGGTGTTGGTTATACAGTACTAGTTCCAGACAGCGTTCTACCGCCGACACTGCGGCGTAGGCTGGGCGTACCAACGCACTCGTACCCAAACACCCGGGTGCGGGTCGTGACACGTTTTTATGGTGGCCCATGCAGGTCAGACTTCGCAAGAAGTGCGATGTCATAGTAGTACTTAGGACTAAAGTACTATTACGAGCCTGCAATAGGATATATGATATTAGGAATAGGAAATACTCAATCACAACTAGGAATTCCATCCCTGAATTAAATTTACTGATCTTGATTACTCTAACTGATTTGACATCTTCCTAAATTCTTGTCCTTCTCAAATAATATCTTGTCTCGTGCCTTAATGATGTCTCCTTATTTATTTTTCATATTCCAGAATGGCACCTATAACATATTCCAGAAGGACACGAGAGACCAGAGCACACGGTTGTTCAGGAGCAGCTACATAAGCCGCTCCAGTTGTCTCTGAATATCTTCCTTCTCCTCATTCACTTTCACCCCAAGGAGGTGTACAATCGAACACTGGAGGCATACCCACTGAAGGAACATATTTATATGAGCTCTTCAGATGTATGCTAGAGGCGCAGAGGGCTCAGACTGAGGCCTAGAGGGAACAAACAAAAATGATGCAAGAAAGCATTAAGAGTTCCCATCATATAGCTTTGACATCTATGGAGAAGTTTGCATCTCAGCAACAACAACATGTTCAACAGAAAATGGGCAATATCTTAGACTTCAAGAAGATGGCTCATCGGGAGTTCAAGGGAACTGAAGGGATCCTATATGCAGATGAATGGCTCGAGGATATCGAGCGAATTATGTGGGTTGCTCGGATACCGGAAGACCTGAAGATAGAGGTTGTAGCTTGCAGCTTCACGATATCGCCCGCACTTGGTTCAGAAATGAGCCCAGACTTGTTAATCCAGACCTAACTTGGGACCAATTCAAACACATTTTCAAACAGAAGTTCTTTTCCGTAGTAGCCCAGGGCGTTCTGGAGAAACAATTCCAGAACTTGGAGCAGGGTAGTTTCTCAGTAGATGAATATGCTGCACAATTCGGTAGGCTGAGCCGATTCGAAGAATATATGGTGAGAGATCCGGAGGACCGAGCTCGGAGATTCCGGCAAGGCTTGGCCGAGAAAATTCGAGTCATTATCCCCACCAGTATCACGACTTTTACTGGAATTGTAGCAAAAGCCCAGAGGATCGAGGTGGACATGGGCTTTAAAACCAAGCGGGACCGGAATGCGTTCGAAGGAGGCAGCAGCACGGGACCAGCAAAACGTTCCCATTTCCAGCCGAGGACTTTCCAGCATCAGCAGCAGCATTGTTCTCCAACTAGATTTCCGGCTCAGCCGCATCCTCAAAGACAGATCCAACAGACCCATTTTTGCCATTTTTGCAAAAAACTGGGACATTCTTGGGAAATATGCAGAAAAAGACTTGGAGTCTATTTATACTGTGGATCTGCAGGACATCATGTGAACAACTGTCATATTCGAGGCACAAGAAATCAAAAGGGACCAGCTAAGCCACCTGTGACACAACAGCAGAGGGGACCTCCACTTCCAACACAACAACAGCAATTTGTCCAGCACCAGCAGAGAGGAGCTTCTCAGCAGGGCAGAGCTTTTGCTACAACTGTCGTGGAAACTGAATCCACCAGTGATGTTATAGCAGGTTCCATTCTTCTCAATTCTATTCCAGCCGTAGCATTATTTGATTCTGGTGCATCCCATAGTTTCATATCTGTCTTTTGTACTTAAGCATAATTTAGTAGTGGAACCCTTGAGTAGAAACTGTAAGATCACGACTGGGGGAGGCATCATCCTAGTCAGTGATATTTGCAAGGGGTATCACGTTACATTGGGAGACCGAGTTTTGTCTGCTAGCTTACTCGTAATGCCACTTCCAAGTTTTGACATTGTCCTTGGAATGGATTGGTTGGGTATGCATTTCGCTAGCATTGACTGCCGCAGCGGATATTTGTTCTTGATTGTGAGATTGTTCAGGGCCCTGTAATCGATGCACATCCACACCGATCCATCCTTCTTTGGCAAAAGGAGCTCCCCAGGGCGATGGACTTGATCTGATGAATCCCTTGTCTTCCAATTCATCGATCTGTTTCTTTAGCTCCGCCAGCTCATTGTTGTTGATCCGGTAGACATGCTGTGATATTGGTTCTGCTCCCGACATTAGATCAATAGAGAATTCAACATCTATCTAGCGGCAATCTTGGTAACTCTTCGGAAAACACATCTAAGAACTCAGCAATAATAGGATGCGGTAGCTTTCTCCTCAATTATAGCTTCGCAAAGAATTCCACGATCTGGCTTCTCTTTCTTTCTAGCAAACTCGAAATCCGGCTCTCCTGGAGGTCGAAACAGCACACGACCTCTGCGGCAGTCAATGCTAGCGAAATGCATACCCAACCAATCCATTCCAAGGACAATGTCAAAACTTGGAAGTGGCATTACGAGTAAGCTAGCAGACAAAACTCGGTCTCCCAATGTAACGTGATACCCCTTGCAAATATCACTGACTAGGATGATGCCTCCCCCAGTCGTGATCTTACAGTTTCTACTCAAGGGTTCCACTACTAAATTATGCTTAAGTACAAAAGACAGATATGAAACTATGGGATGCACCAGAATCAAATAATGCTACGGCTGGAATAGAATTGAGAAGAATGGAACCTGCTATAACATCACTGGTGGGTTCAGTTTCCACGACAGTTGTAGCAAAAGCTCTACGCTCACACGGTCCTAGGTTGAGCATTCACAGAAATATAATAAAGCAAGGAAAATATATATAAAGACTGAAAAGTTTGGCAAGGTACACTTGCCTGGGGTCCTGTTGCTGGTATGAATCAGAGTCCAAGTCACAGTCCAAATAGCCTATGTATTACAAATTTATCACGTCAAAAGATAATTTATTTTAACTTATTTAATTCTGGAATAGTTACTCTAAAATTATATTTTAATCTTATTATTCTGATTTTTATGTTAATTCCTAAATTTTGTCCAAAGAAACTGAATTTTATCAACTCGAGACTCACGGCACGCAAATCGAGGCGATCTGTTGACCAAAAAGTCAACCGACACAAACTCGACTTTCATGCATGATTTCCTGTATATTTCAGCATCAAAAACATATTGGAATTTATGGCTCGTCCGAATTCAAATTCGTTTGGGAATTATGGCACATACAAATTTTGTATTGTGCACCGATGGTTAAATTCTAACCTAGAAGTTCTACAGAATTAACAGTATGAAAATACATTGAAATAAATTCTGAGAAAAACATATGTCAACTCTCAGTGTCAGGTGAGTTGCCCATGAATGAGGTTCCTTCCTGACGGTAGTATGACTCAAGCTCCCTGAAGTGAACATCCATGCTCACAAACCTCTTCTTCTCTACTGGGCTCCAGCACACGTACCCCTTCTGAGTCGCCGAATAGCCCACGAAGACACTTGACTACTCTAGGGTCAAGTTTTTCAATAGACGGTTTGTTGTCCTTCACAAAACATACGCAGCCAAAGACCTTCAGCGGGAGTATCCCATTATTATTTTCTTGCAATATCTCACATGGAGACTTCCATCCCAGTACTTTCGAGGGCATCCTGTTGATCAGTTGAGCTGCTGTCAACACTGCATGCCCTCACAGACTCTGTAGGACATTCATGGCGATCATCATGCTCCTTGCCACCTCCAGAAGGTGTCTGTTCTTCCTTTCTGCCACTCCATTCTGTGCTGGAGTGTATGCACATGTAGTCTGATGCTGTATCATTTGAGCTGACAGGTATTCATTCTTCTCAATTACTCCACTTTCGACCTCCAGGAGAGCCGGAGTTCGAGTTTGCTAGAAAGAAAGAGAAGCCAGATCGTGGAATTCTTTGCGAAGCTATAATTGAGGAGAAAGCTACCGCATCCTATTATTGCTGAGTTCTTAGATGTGTTTTCCGAAGAGTTACCAAGATTGCCGCTAGATAGATGTTGAATTCTCTATTGATCTAATGTCGGGAGCAGAACCAATATCACAGCATGTCTACCGGATCAACAACAATGAGCTGGCGGAGCTAAAGAAACAGATCGATGAATTGGAAGACAAGGGATTCATCAGATCAAGTCCATCGCCCTGGGGAGCTCCTTTTGCCAAAGAAGGATGGATCGGTGTGGATGTGCATCGATTACAGGGCCCTGAACAATCTCACAATCAAGAACAAATATCCGCTGCCGAGAATAGATGATCTCTTCGATCAGTTGAGTGGCGCGAATGTATTTTCAAAGATTATCCGGATATCATCAGGTGAAGGTGAAAAAAGAAGATATTCCGTAGACTGCATTCAGGACTCGATATGGCCAGTACGAGTTCTTGGTGATGCCGTTCGGGTTAACTAATGTCCCGAGAGTCTTCATGAACTTGATGTACAAGGTATTCCATCAGTACCTGGACAAGTTCGTGGTAGTGTTTATAGATGATATCCTTGTATACTCAAAGATGCTAGAAGAACACGAGAAGCATTTAAGGATAGTGCTTGAAACTCTCAGGAAGGAGAAGCTCTATGGAAAACTCTCTAAATGTGAGTTTTTCTTAAACAAAGTGGAGTTTCTCGGACATGTAGTGACTGGAGATAGAATATCAGTTGATCCAAAGAAGATTGCTGCAGTAGAATCTTGGGCCACTCCAAGCTCTGTTGCAGAAATTAGAAGCTTCTTAGGATTGGCTGGATATTACAGAAAGTTCGTGAAAGATTTCTCTCGAATTGCAGAGCCTTTGACTAAACTCACTCGGAAAGATGTAGAGGTTATTTGGACAGAGTGCCAGGTTGCTTTTGAGGAATTAAAGAAGAGGTTAACGTCTGCTCATATTTTGACGTTGTCATCAAGGTCTGAAAGTTTCACTATTTATAGTGATGCATCGGGGAAAGGTTTGGGTTGTGTTCTTCAGCAGAATGGGAAAGTGATTGCCTATGCATCCAGGCAATTACGTCCTCATGAGAAGAACTATCCTACCCACGATTTGGAGTTGGCAGCAGTCATCTTTGCCCTGAAGTTATGGAAACACTATTTGTACGGAGAGCGTGTGGAGATCTTCACAGACCACAAGAGCTTGAAGTACGTTTTCACTCAGAAGGAGTTGAACATGAGGCAGCGTCGGTAGTTGAAACTGATGAAGGATTTTGACATATCTTTGTAGTATCATCCTGGGAAAGCCAATGTAGTTGCCGATGCCTTGAGCAGGTATCCGGTAGCTATGTTGTTGACACAGGATCGATATTTGTTGGAGGACTTGGAGAGCTTGGACATGGAGGTGATAGTTCATGGTTTTGCTATGCAAATGTGGGGGTTGCAGATACACTCAGAGTTGATGGACAGGATCAAGGCAGCCCAGTATGATGATGTATCTCTGAGGAGCATCAGAGCTCATGTGAGAGCAGGATTGGAGGATGATTTTACCATTGTTGAGGATAGTTCTTTGCGACATGGTGCTAGATTGTGTGTGCCTAGTAGGGAGCTGCGTGAGGAGGTGTTACAGGAAGCGCATCACTCTCAGTATTCCATACATCCAGGTGCCAACAAGATGTATCGGGATATGCGAGAGAGAGTGTGGTGGTATGGCATGAAGAGGAAAGTGGCACAGTTTGTATCCAGATGCTTAGTGTGCCAGCAAGTAAAAGCCGAGAGGCAGAGGCCAGGAGGTTTACTTCAGCCATTACCCATTCCAGAGTGAAAGTGGGAGCACATTACTATGAATTTTGTGTCCGGACTTCCACAATCTCCAGAAGAAAAAGACGCGATTTGGATCATCGTTGACAGGTTGACCAAATCGGCCCACTTTTTGCCTTTCAAGGTGGATTTGTCTACGGAGAAGCTGGCAGAGATGTATGTGAGACAGGTCGTCAGGATACTGGGGTTCCCGTGAGCATAGTCTCGGATCGGGATAGTCGTTTCACTTCTCATTTCTGGAGGAGTTTGCAGGCGAGTTTGGGCACTCAGCTCAAGTTCAGTACTGCATATCACCCCCAGACAGATGGGCAGTCAGAGAGGACTATTCAGACTCTCGAGGATATGCTGCGCACTTATGTACTAGATTTTGGGGGATCTTGGGAGGATCATCTTCATCTTGTGGAGTTTGCATACAACAATAGTTACCAGGCAAGCATCGAGATGTCTCCTTTCGAGGCTCTGTACGGCCGGAGATGTCGTACCATATTATCTTGGGACGACGTAGGAGAGCGAGCATTGTTCGGACCAGAAATGGTAGTAGATGGAGCGGAGAAGATAAAGCAGATTAGAGAAAGACTTCGTGTGGCTCAGGACAGACAGAAGTGTCACGCCCCGGCCCCCAAAACGAGGGGGCCGCCCGTATAGTCGGACCACCGCCTCGCCCCCGTAGCCGGATTGAACCGGACGCGAATCACCGCGCCTGTCCCGCGGGTGCGAGGAAGGGATGGCCCGTTGGGATGTATCGGAACGTGATGCCGTGCGAGCCTGGGGTTGCGCCCGCACAAGGCTTTATCGTTTAAGTTGTTTGTTGGCTATCATCGCATCAATCGAGTAAGCAGCGGAAAGGGACATTGTTGCAATGCAATGCATTTAGCCAACTGAGTATTCGGGACAATCGAGGTACCTGGGTTCTCTAATGCAAAGGCATTCGTTCCATACAGTATGCCCCCTTATACGATAGCATCTCGGGACAACAATCAAAACCAGGATTCCGGGTCTTAGGGACTGAGGCACGCCTATCGCTCCCTCGGACGATCCAATACCTGCAAGCAAGTAAACTGTTGGTAGGTCAGCACTTTTATAAGTACTGGTG
>JAYESA010000014.1:150281816-150526816 GCA_036927795.1 Iris macrosiphon
TTTTGTACATGTTATTTCTTAATTGTCCAACAATTTGATCCATAAAACACGGTCAGTCTTATAGCAGTTTTGTAGAGAAAAAATTTATAACTTCAGAGATATTTTGCGACAACAAAGTACTCCAGAAGCACTCCTCCATTTCAACCATTATGTTTTAATTTTATGCATGACATTCTTCTTAATCATGATGAATGATGGATCATAAATACTAAAAACTATAATTCTTAGATATCTCTTGTACATCCATATGGACCCTCTCATTTTTCTTTAAATTTTAGATTGAAATTACATTTCATGTATGTTGTATTCATTCTACTAATCATAATTCCCTAAGATTCCAAAGTCTATCTCCACACTTTTATTTTAGCCTCTAACCTATCTTTACTCTCATTAACCAACACGGTATTATTAGCAAACATCATACATTGTATAATCTCCTATTGTATATGCCTAGTAATTTCATTAATAAAAATCGCAAAAAAGTAATGCCTAAATGTTAATCCTTGATGTAAGCCAATGGTGAGCATATTATTATCCCCTTCACTAGTTTTCACAGTTGTCATAACTCTATCGTACATATCCTTAATAGTCTCAATATAACAACTATGAACTTGTTTCTTCTGCAAACTCTACTATATTCTCTCTAGGATCTTGATCATAAGTTTGTCTAAGTCAATATATATATATATATATATATATATTCTCTTTATATCTTTCTATTTAGCCCCCTTTTTCGCTTATCCCGGCCTTTTGGCTAGACAGTTTTCTTTTACTGGCATTTGGCCCTCGCATCTAGCCCGTTGTCACTAACTCTGTCTCAATCGACGTATGTCTCGCCACTAGCTAGTTTCTCCGGGAGCAGATTTATTACTAAGTAAATGGTTTCCATAGTAGATCTCTTCAACAGAAAATGAAATTGATTCTCTAAAATACTGGTGTTTTTCTTAATATTTGTTCAATCACACTCTCATAGTTTCGTGGTATGACTCATAAGCTTAATTTCTTTAGTTATTACAACTTTGTATATATTTCTTGTTCTTATATATGAGTATTATAATATTGCTTCTCTATTCATTTGACATCTTTTTAGTCCTTAGTATTTTGTTTAACAATTCAGTAAGACACATCAAATCTTTCTCCCCTAAACATTTTCAAACCTCAATAGAAAAATCAGCAAGTCCTACCGCTTTTCATTTTTCATTTTCTTTCATACATCCTTAACGTCAGAAATTTTTAATTTTACGACAATAGCAATATGACTTATCGTAAGCTTACTCTTGATCTAGACTAGGCTTTTCTACGTTCTACACTAAGTTTTTATAGGTTGTTCTTATTAAATAGCTTGTGAAAATAACTCTTCCAGCTCTCTTTAATATCATTTTCTCTAACTAATATATTTCCACCATCGCTCTTTATATACTTAATATTGCCTAAGTATTTGCTCCTCCTTTCCTTCTAGCAAGCCTATAAATATATTTTTCTTCCTCCTTAGTTTCTTACCTCCTATATAAGTAATCATAGGCTTTAGATTTAGCTTCACTAACTGCTTTCTTAGCTTTCTTTTTTGCTTCTTTATATCTCTCAATATTTTTGTTGCTTTTACACTTTTGTCAATCTTTATAGACAATTCTTTTTTACTTAATAACCTTTGAACTTCTTCATTCCGCCACCAACTTTTTCTCGAGGTCCAACCATTGCCTTTTTTATACTCTTAGAATCTCTTGCTACTTTCTTGATACAAGTAGTCATATTATACAACATAGCATTAGAATCCTCCTATATCTCCCATCTTCCTTCCTTTAACATCTTTATCTTTAAAAATTGGAATATTTTAGCAAATGCCCTCATTCTAAATGTACAAACTAACATATACTCCCACTTTTTAAAAAAAAAAAAAAAGCAAATGCTACCATTCTGTGTAAAACAGTAAATATTTCGGTTTAAATAGTAGGGTTATATCTTAAATTTTTTATTGTCCCGTACAAAGAATGGCGGCATTTGCTAAAATATCCCTTAAAAATTATTAAGTTCAATGCAAGGCATCAAACTAAATAGATGAATGCAAGGCATCAAACTAAATAGACGAAAAATAAAAGGTTTACTAGTACATTACTAATATGAAAGTGTACATAGCGTAATGACAATGACAAAAGGCGGCTTTTGATAAGGGCACTGCCAAATTTACTTGGGGCTAGCCCAGGATTGGGGCTAGCCCACTAAAGAGCAACATTTACTCTTAGTAGCCCAAGTTTTTACTCATACTAGCCCACTTCTCCAAACCCTCCCAAACCCTCCCCACCCGACCGGAGCTTTCCCCCCTCCCGCCGACCCCCTCCCGCCGGCCGATCTCCGCTGTCCTCCTCCTCCTTGTCGATGGCTCCCAAAGTCTCGAAAGAACCAAGGTAGAAATCATCATTCTCCTTGTGCTATTGTATTTGCAAAATTGTCCAAAATTTTAAGAAATCCTCTTGCATTTTGAAAATTTTGAATTATTTTCTTTCAAATGAGGGCATACTAGTCCTTGGCAGAGTCTAGGATGTAGTTTAGACATACAAGTCGTTTGGAACATGGTTTTAGGGCGTACAATGTCGAGACTGCTCGACATTGTCGAGCAGTATCGAGCGGGCTACAGTCCCATATAGATTTAGGACTGTAGGAAATTCAACAGTCCTAAAAGATTAGGACTGTTGAAAAATCTGCAGTCCTGTATACTTACAGGACTGTAGAAATGGCTACAGTCCTGAAATAAAAAATTCAATTATTAGGTTAAAATAGAAATTAATTTTTGTCTGTATATATTAATTTTTGTCTTATAGTCATGCCCCTGGAAAGGACACTGTGGATGAAGAAATGAGAAGACGCCCTACTGCGTCGATGCGTAAGGAACGCACAGTTTCGCGTCCTATTGAACGAGGCATCACTATCCGCGAGGCCGAGGCACGCCCTGAAGTGAGGAAACGTCCATTGACGAAGAAGATTGCCCTTCGTTCGAAGAGACGTGCTCCTCCTAGTTCTTCCGGTTCTTCTTCCTCCTCCGATGAGGACATGCCAAATGTTCCAAATCGGCCTACTGATGGTTCAGGACCTTCTCAGCCTGCAGATAGTCCTGTCGAGAGTCTTCCACAAACTCTCGGAAACCGGCCTACTGATGGTTCGGGACCTTCTGAGCAGGCAGATAGTCCAGTCGACACTCGTCCAAACGGTTGCTCTATGTTACCGTCGATCGAAAACCATATTGCATACCAAATATGGAACAATCCGGTAAGTACATTACGTTATGATAAATTTATATATAGTTGTAAGTTCAAAGTTCATTTTACATGGAGGTTTAATTTCATCCAATTGTTGACTTTTCAGGAGAGTGATCGTATGTTGACGGTGATCAACCATGGCAGAAAATGCAATACATGGAGGTATGAATTATTGGGAGATGATGTGAAGGCAAAAATCAGTCCCACCGGTCTATAATATTTGGGTAGCTACTCATATACGACGGTGGATAATGCACTGATTTCAGCATTTGTAGAACGGTGGCATCCAGAGACCAACACTTTCCATCTACCCAATGGGGAGTTGACGATTACCCTTGATGACGTCCATCATATATTGGGACTTGGGGTTGATGGTCGTCCCATGCAGAATCATACTTTTGATGGCTCGAGCATCGACTATTACGACAATATTGTGGATCATGTATCAGGGTGTCTGGGAGTTGATTCCACTAGTTTTACTAGTCTTCGAGAATTCAAGAAGTCCTACGGACTTCCTCTAAAATATTTGGAGGAGATATTCGCTGAGCCGGCCCCCGAAATAGATAATAGCGATAATGTGGCCCGCGGATATATGCAGTTCATCTTAGGGGCTGTCGGCATTACCGATAAGTCTGGAACGTCCATAAATGCCAAATATCTCCTCGATTTGGACAACATTGAAACGGTGGACGAAATTTCTTGGGGAAGCGGTATACTGGCATACCTTTACCGCGAGCTTGGTGCGGCATCCCGTGTGGGTTCAAAGACAATTTCCGGATGCCAGACTCTACTCCATGTATAGATATATCTTTGTCAACTTGTTTACATAAATTGAAATTGTGTTGTTTATTTTTGGACTAATATATTTCCGGTAACGTGAAGGCATGGATATACGAGCACTTTCCAACCCTGCAGCGGGCGAAGCTGAGCCTAGGGTATGACGAGAACCTGCCTAGAATGTGCCGATGGAAGCCTACTAAAGAAGATGCCAAACGTTCTCACACATTGGCCGCTCTACGGCATGCACTCGAAGATATGACGACAGAAGAGGTGAATATAGACCTAATTTTGTACTTAATTGGTATTAATTTACTACGTTATGCTAAATGACATTATGTTAAATTTTATGTGGTGCAGATTGTATGGGATCCATACCGTGATTTGCGACAGACTACCCGTCCGTTGCAACCAGTCGCCTTATATCACGGTCTTATGAGTTGTCATGAAATCAAGGAGGCTTATATGCCGGATAGAGTGCTACGTCAGTTTGGCTACGTACAAACTGTCCCAAGGCGAACTTTGCAAATTATAACTCCTCCGCACGGTACAAAACCGCTAAACTATATACCTGCACATTTCAACTGGGTATCGGACTTCTTCACCGAGTGGCAACGCCACGTCATTAGAGATACCGACCGGCTAGCAGCAGTCAATATGGCGGAGTGCAGCGACGACTACCTCGCCTACTACGCCGGTGTCGGACTACCGACCTTGTTCCAACGCGGAGGAGATATTGTGCGTGTACCGTCAGATCTTCCTCCCAAATCGGTCTTGTATACTGCACTGGTCAAGATGGTGAGCCTACCTGTAGACCTTAAGTTTGATATTTGTAACTGTGGCTAATAATTTTTTTCATTTTTCATGAATAGGCAAGGAAAGTTAAGAAGTTGGGAAGAAGCCTCGTCAGTTGCCAGGGTTCCAATTATATGACAATCAATGACGAACTCCAAAAAATCGACAACGCTGAAGAATATCCTTTCTTGGATATTAGAGAGCAACGCACGAAGAGGCGCCATGACGTTTGAACAATCATTTTGAGTTGTAAAAGTGTGACTGAATATGACCTTTGAGAATTGTCAAAATTTGAGCTGTAAAAGTTTGATTGAATATGACTTTTGACGATATTGAGGATTTGAGTTGTAAAACTTTAAACTATAATTTTGCCTAGTTGTGACATTTTGAGTAAATTTTGCCATGTTGTGACACTATGAGTTAATTTTACCTTGTTGTTACTATTTTGATCTGTATACTGTGCATATTGGTCAGTGGGTTAACTGTATATTCAATCCTAGTTTACACTAGGACTGTCCAATATTGACAGTGGGTAAACTTTAGGACTGTCACAATTTTGACAGTCCTAGTTTACACTTACAAAAATGTGTATATTGACAGTGTGTAAACTTTAGGACTGTCACAATTTTGACAGTCCTAAATTGTGACAGTCCTAAAGTTACAAAAATGTGCATATTGACAGTGTGTAAACTTTAGGACTGTCACAATTTGACAGTCCTAGTTACACTAGGACTGTCAAAATTGTGACAGTCCTAAAGTTACAAAACTAGGACTGTCAAAATTGTGAGTCCTAAAGTTTACACACTGTCAATATGCACATTTTTGTAACTTTAGGACTGTCACAATTTTGACAGTCCTAGTTATCCTGGCAGTTTTCCATAATGACAGTCCTAAGTTATTAGTAGCAATTCGCAATATACAATCAAAATCTTCATAACTCATTTCATTACACAACATACAACATATAGTTCAATATACACTTAAACATACATGGATCAACACAATATACATTTTCAATATACAGTATCAATCGATTAAAATATCAAAGTAGTCGTCCAACATGATTTTTGGATCCTCCATCTTCATCATCTTCTTATAGGCCGCCATTGCATCCTTGTAGGGTGTCGTCCATGCGATCGCTTCCTCAGGTGCGTGTTTATACCAAAGCGTAGAAGGTGGCGGAATAGGAGAATGAGCGATCAACCTTGGGATGACGAAGTGTTGTCCGACAAGCCCAATGCAACATAGATTGGATACTCGGTGTTCGGCCGGGGGGGCACACATTGGAAAGAAAGTATTGTTAATACCTTGTGAGATAATTACAATAGGTAACTTATACCTATTAGAGAAGACGTAAGCAGCAGGCGGGACATCCATGTAATGGTCAGGTCCGGTAACTGTTTCCGTACAAGGTATGCCTGCCAACAAATCTCCAACAATTTCTTCGCCAAGTATCTGGCTATAGAAGGCTAGTCGTGACTCCAACTCCTCGTACAGCTCTGCCCTAACCTGTCTCCATCCTGCTTCCACTGAATAGCCTAGTTGTCTTGCTAGTGCATGGTATCCACAGTGGCCATCCGCAGGAACATCAACAATAGACCAAATGAAGTTCCGTATCTCAGGTAGAAAATTTTCAATGTATAGACTATAAGAAACAGAAAAGTTTTCAACACCCTCCGCCGTGCCTGCATCTATCGTTTTCTGTTTCTTCCCCCTCCGAATAGTTAGCTTAGGAGTTCGAACAACGGACTTTGCCTCCAAACTGCGTTCGATATGTTCAAATAAGGATGGATCTCTTTTAGTTGACTCCTCCTCCTTCTTTTTGGCTCTACTCTTTCTTGAGTGTGGTCTTCCCTTAGGAGTTCGAACAACGGATGGCTCTTGCAATCGAGTTGTTGCCGGGACTGCAATCTCTTGGATTTTAAACTCAATGGATCTTCCCTCCGGTTCCGATGCGCCACACCACCTTGCGTGAAGTAGTTTAACTTGGGGCAACGCAAAGAAATCATCTTGCACTTCCACCGCCGGCATTATCGACAGCTGTCGCCAGCGTTGATCAACACCATATATTGGAATAGGTATAGATTCACGACGGTATTCGTTGATTTCATGTGCACACGGAAGTCCGAGTGAATGTCGATATGAACAACCGCAAACCTCGGGATCATAACCCACCGACTTCGACCTACGAATCTCCTCAAACAATAACCCCAAGGCCTTGTGAGATACCACATGGGTTAAACCATCCAAGAGGTGTTCTTGCTTGTATTCATGCTTTGCAATATTGAGGCTCATCTCAAATGATGCTACAATATCGTTCACCGTGGCAATAGTCATCAAATGAATCGATTGCCAAACAGAGACAAAATTACCGACCGATGAGCGTAGATATCTTTTTAAACATGAGTGTGCTCCTTCGACCCGGTTCGTCGTGATCGTGACATAATGCTTCACCATGTTGGTCCATGCTAAGACGAATTGCTCTTTATGTGGTTCTAGCCAAGTATCTTTGATATAAGATATGCATGTCGGGTTACTTGGCTCCCACTTTTGTTGGAACATGTACCATGCTGCGTCGTAACTGTCTGTAGTACTTGCTCGCCATACAAGACTCCAATCACTGTAGAATTCTTCGAAGCGAAGCATGTCAATTTTACCGTCCACTGTTTCAAATTTTTTCTTGCATTGAGCATGGATATTTATATTTATATGCCAAGTGCATAGTAGTCTATGCGCATGAGGAAATACAATATCTATAGAATTTATCAACGCATATTCTCTGTCAGTAACAAAAACAGACGGCTCTTTGTAACCTGTGTAAAGGGATTGAAGTTTCCTCAACGCCCATGTGTAATCCTCTACTGTCTCACTCTTCATAAAACAAAAAGCGACTGTAAATGTTTTTTCCGTTGACGTAAACCCGACAACATGCAAAAGAGGCATCTTGAATTTGTTGGTCTTATATGTACAATCAAGGACCAACACGTCTGCGAAGGACCGAGCCATATGTGTGCAATCAGGATGAGCCCAAAACAATGAAAGGAGTTCATCAGTTTGTGGATGTCTTCTATGGTACTCCACGTAGTGATGCTCCCCAAGCAACTTCAATACTTGCTGCATCGCCATTCTTCCTTTCATACTATTGCATTTCGCTCTGGCCAAACTATTATAGATCGTCCTCATGGTAGACTTGTTCCCATCTTGTTTTTGTCGCACAGCAGAATAAATTTGTTTCGGTGCAACTCCTGAAAGGAACAATTCTTCAACCAACTTTTTCTCATCCTCCTTCAACCGTGCCACGTAGGCATGACCCGTAAGTGTCCCTGGAATAGGATGATTGTGTCTTCCATTCTTAACTTCGATTATCCACTTCACATCTTCAACTTTTACAATCAACACCTTCAATGGACAACCACATTTTCTCGTCCCAACATTTTTCTTAGGGATTTCTTTTTCAACAACACCCTTTTTTTATGATGCTCCCTAAACACACCTCCTCTTTCGCATCCAAGCTCCAGATATTTTCGGCCCGGCCGAGATCGGATGGATCTTGCAATGACAATAACTACGTTATGTCGTCTCCCAACTTCTCTGCACCACTCTAATGCTTCTTCATGGCTTGCAAATTCAATATCCGTTGAGAAAATATCATCCACATCAACACCAACAGCAGGATGTACCACAATATCTGAACAAGGTTGGTCCTATAACCAATATAAAATAATATAAAAATTAATAACTTCATATAATTATCCAGAACTGTCACTATTTTGACAGTCCTATTTTTATATAGGACTGTCAAAATTATGACAGTCCTACTTTTATGTAGGACTGTCGAATTTATGACAGTCCTATATTTATATAGGACTGTAGAATATTTGACAGCCCTATATTTATATAGGACTGTCTAATTTTTACAGTTCTAACTCGTGACTGTCAAATTAGGGTTGTCGTTTTACGTACCGTACGTGCTTCGGAACAACCAACTTGTTCTTCGGAACGTCCGGAGTGCATATTTAATGAATTGGACGATCCGACTTCGTCATCGAACATTTTTTCATGCATTGTTCCTACATTAATCAAAATAAACTAAATCTTTTTCGGACAATTGCAAAACTTATTCAACGTAGGTTGTCGAAGACATACCGGAAGAATACTCCTCCAACCACAACTAGCTATTTCCAAATTTAGGTTTGGGCTTGGTGGAATGAGGGTTTCTTAAGTCTAGGTGGAATGCCAAAAATAGAAACCCATTTCACTTTTATACTTTGGTGTAGGGTAGCCCCAAGTAACTATGAGAGTGGCAAACTTGTAATTTTTTGTAAATTTCCAATGGGCTAGCCCATAGTCAAATGAGCAGTGTCCTTAGAAATGGGACTGTCAAAATTTTGACAGTCCTACAAAATGTTAGGACTGTCAAAATTTTGACAGTCCTTCCAAGTGGTAGGACTGTCAAAATGTTGACAGTCCTGATTATAACAGTGGGCTAGCCCCGAGTAACTTTCATAATGGCAAACTTGTAATTTTTTCTAATTTTTCAATGGGCTAGCCCCGAGTAAAATGTGTAGTGTCCCTATGATTTGCCCAAAAGGCCTATCCAACTCTTAGAGAAGGCCTTTGACATATGTTAGAGATTCATGAAGTGTAACAATAAAACCAAGAAGTGTTTGCCAAAAAAGCAAAAAAAGAAAAAAAGAAGAAGAAGAAGAAGAAGCTAATCAACTATCCAAACGCATCTCAAAAAAAAAAAAAAAACTATCCAAACATTATTATCATGATGATAACACTTCTTTCAATTGTGTATGGATCAATTTAGTCCTGAAACTATACGGACACAACATCTATTTTGGTCGTGTCCGAGTGTATGACTGTATTCTGGAGTGTCAATGTCGTGTCCAATAAGCGATAGCACAGGATACATCGATTTGTTTCTCAATCGTCCAATGAAATTGTCTCTTCAGCAAGAATAATAAAGAAAATGGAGACTCACCTGTGATGTCCCCGGTGACGAGGAGGAGGTCGGGCCGGATCGCCCTGAGCGCGGGAGCGAGCAGCCCCGGCAGGTCGTCGGCGCGGTCGGGATGGTACCGGCTGATGTGGAGGTCGGACACCTGCACCACCCACGCCACCTCTCCCTCCATCGGGAACCATTCTCGAGAGACCAACGACAACGAAGAAGAGCACAGAAAGAAGAATAAGGAGAGAAGGAAGAAGAGGAGAGGTGGAGAAGAAGAAGAAGTCATTGTTGAAGATGTTGTTGTTGAGGAATTAGGGTTTATTGCTTGATTGATTGAATTTGAAGAAAGAAGAAGAAGATAATTTGATTCGATTATTCGTTGATGCCTTCCTTCCTCAGGAAGAATTTATTCGTGCGGAATTGGTCGGTACGCTTCTTTATGGCAAATTATATACGCACTCTTGATCATGACAATTCATTTTTTTTTCAATTTTTATACAAGTTTGTCACTAATTTGTTTTTTTTTACTGCAGTGCAGTCCAACTTTTCATATAAAAGCCAATAATTTTTATTTTTTAACCCAAATTTTTTCAGTACTTTTACAAATTGACAGTCCTTCCAATTGAAAGAACTGCCAACATTATGACAGTCCTAAATAATTAGGACTATAAAAAAAAAAAATTACAGTCCTAAGAATGAGACATAGAAGAAGAAGAAGAAGCAACGGCAGTGGCAGTGTCACGGCCCAGTCCCAAAATACGTAAGATTAGGAATACGTAACACGCCCAGCCGTATGTATACGAACTCCAATATATGGAAACCATATACACACGTACGATGTACATGAATATTCAATCCACCAGTGATAATATACTGTCACAACAAGTCACACATAATCTATATCTCATCCACCGCACAAATAATCAGTAGAAATAAAGATGTCACGCCCCAGCCCCAAAATGCCGAGGGACTGGAGAAGCGTGGCAATGGCCAGCAGCACGCACCGATGGACAACCCAATTTAATGGATCCATCAGGGCATGCTTAAGCTGTAGTCTATCAGTAATATGTTACAAGTCTCAGGTATTTCTAATCTCATCCACAGAACAATACAGATTAATGCCAGAAATATTGCAATGGAACTAAATAAGCAATATTAAATAAGGTTATCTCGGAAAACAAATCCGAGAATTATTCTGTTACATTTAAGAAGAAAGACAGGAAATAAAATACTGAAAAGGAAATACTGTGTAGATGAAGCCGGACTCAGGAGAAATCTTCGGCCACTATCTCGTCCTCTGTTCCTGGTTCTGCTCCAAGGAGTGCTCCTGTACCGTACACCTCTGGGTAGTACTCTTCAGCTGTACCTGGGGACATAATCCGGATCCAGGTCCTCAGGGGACAGCAAGGTACAGAAAATACAAGCCAAAATAAATACAGTGCAGCAGATAAAATAATCATCAGGGTAAACTAAGTAACCAACTATGTGATATGCAATATGAGAACAGTACTAGAACTCAGGCTGAAGCCACTACAAGCTCTGTGTCGGGGAGCCGGTAGCGGCAATAACTATGAATTACACTATGATATATACTATGTTTTATATATATAATATCAGCATGTAGTCTGTGTGTCTCTCCCCACCCAATGTAATCCCACGTCTCATGTCCACGATGTCTCATGTCCATGTCACGCACGATTATAACTAATGCAGCAAGTCTGATAGCTATGAATCAATTGTTTAAGAATGTAAAGTCTATGTCATAACCATGCATCCTATACAGAATCACCTCGAATGACTCAGGAAGACTCTGTCTCATGGAATAGTGTCAAGTGTCCTGGGTTCTGGTGTACTTGATAGGACAAGTACGAGAAATTATCGGGTCTCAATATCCATGTCTATGTGACGTTACACAACCCCGCGTATGGAGTTGGTACCCGACTATGATCGGACACTAAGCACGTCACTCGTTTCCTAGGTTAAGCAGTTAAACATGTTTATATTTAATTCCACAAGAAATCCATTAAAATACTATGTCAAGAATTACTGAGATTTGGCAAGCTTTACTTGTCCATTATTGCATAATTAAATCCAGAAAATAATTAGCAAGCTGCAGGGTTTGGCAAGGTACACTTGCCTGTGGTTCCGGCTCTGATTTCGGCTCTGACTTCAGTTGGATTTGCAGGCGGTACTCCGGTTGCTGAAACAAACATCACCATCAGATCCAAAAAATATCAATCAGCTAGAAACGCCTGTCCTTGGGTCCAATTTGGAGACAAAGACAAAAACGGCAGTTTCGGGCCAAAACGGGGTCCACCGGTGGGCCCGCTTTGCACCAAAAAACGCGTCCGGGTCAACGGTCTCCAAATTCACCAAACTCAGTGTCAACAGGTCAGAAACGCTGATACGAACCCAACGAAACTTTCAGAATTGGATTCCGATGAGCCGAACACAAAATCGCCCGTCGAGCGGGGCCTGTGGGGCCCACGACACGCAATTTTGTCAACGTTCTCAGAATCGAACCAAACTTGACCCACAGGACCAGCGTATCGCTACGAGTCCGATGGCGCAAGTTTCGTCTCGATCCGACGTGTGTACACAAAGTTAGGGCGCGTTCCAGAAAGTACGGATACGGGGCGATGTCCGCGGATACGCGTTGATTTCGGTGTGCACGCACACCCGAATCAGCTTCCGCGAAATCCCACACGTCCGTATCGACGATGCACATGTATCCGTGAAGACCGCGCGACCAAGTCGTCCCGTTTGGCGGGGCGTACTCAGTTCCGGGGTGAAACAGGATCTGGTTTTTTCCTGTTTTTGGATCGCGGTGTGCAATCACCACAGGACGCGATGCCCCGAACGGTTTGTCCGGACACCGAGAGGGTCATACAGGCTTCGTAACGCAATTTACGGAATCGAAATCCGAGCTACGAGCAAGAAGATACACGCACCTGAACTGGACCCGAAAATCGGGATCCAAATGGTGTCCGACACGACACGAAGGGCCGTGTCCGACACCGAATCCTAGGGTTAGGGTTTGGGGGACACTGCTGCGGTGGCCGGCGGCTCTGCGGCACTGGCGAGGGCGACACTCGAGCGGAGGAGGCGGCGGCGAGCACGGCGGCCGGAGGCGGCTCGGGCTGCCCGAGCTGCTGCTGCTGTTGCGCTGCGGCTGGGCTCGACGGAGAAGGAAGGAGGGGCGGATCGCTGCGGTGGCTGGCCGGTCCGGGCGTCGACGGGGAGGGGAGCCGACGAGGAGCGTGGCGGCGTCGACGGCGGAGAGTGGTGGTGGTCGGGTTCAGCCGAGGGGGGTTTATATAGGGTGGCCGGAGGGGGTCGGGGCCGAGACGGGCGGCGCGTGGGGGTCGTGGGCGGCCGGAGCGGGCGGAGGGCGCGGCAGAGGCGGCGGGAAACGCGGCGGCTAGCCGAGTCGTGGGGAGAGAGGGGGGGTCGGGCTAGCGGGTTGCGGGTCGGGTCTGGCGGATCCGACCCGACCCGCTAGGGCTGGGCTCGGGTTGGGCTGGGCCGGGCCGGCCCAACGGGCCGCGGGCCGAAAAATATAAAAAAAAATAATAATAATAATAATAATAATAAAATCAGTAAATAATTAATAATTAATTAATTAAATAATTAGTTTTAGGTGTTTTTAAAATAGGTCCGGGGTCCGATAAATTCCAGAAAAATTGTCCTAAGTCCAGTTTTTCATTTTACATCCAAAAATATTATTTTCATAATATTTTAATATCATTTATTATCATTTAAAAATCATTGAATAATTAAAACCCTATTTTTAATTTACAGAAAATTCCCAAAAAATTCCAGAAAATTGTGAAAAATCCAGTTTTTAAAATTTTGAAAAATCAGGAGGGTTACAATCTACCCCCCTTAAGAGGATTGCGTCCTCGCAATCAAAGAATAACCGGTCAACAGAGATGACGCGGTCGAAATCATCGTTTGAAATACATCACAAGATACTTAGGGAAGTATCGTTTCCCTAAAAATTGAAAGTTATACACTTTCCAGGAAAATCTAGTTAAAGCAAGAAAATTACAACTTTTATGAAAACCAGGTTGTTATTAACAAGTTGCAAATTACTAGGTTGGGGCTGAGGTCACGAACCAACGGCCACGAACTACAACAAGACTAGAAACGGAAAAACTACGAATCACTTACTCGCATCAGCGTCCTGCACAGTCAGCGCATAAGCTTGTCCTCGTCCTTGAGGTAGATTCCTCTGCTGCTGTTGGGCTTGCTGGAAGAGTGTCGCCTGAGGTGCCAGAGGTGGCCTCGGTGCTGGTGAAGCTGGTTGGTTTGCCCTTGGTGCTCCATCTCGATGCTGGGGACAGTCCTTGGCTATGTGCTGATTGGCCCCGCAAATCAGGCACAATCCCAACTTACGTCTGCAGTCCTTCTCGACATGACCTAGCTTGCCGCAGTAGTGACAGGTAGGAAGGGTCTGCGAAGCTGTCCTCGGTGGCTGGTGCGTGTGAGATCTCTTTGCAGATTCTCTTGGTGATGCTCTGTCTAGTGCTGAGGTGATTGGCCGCTTGTGGCGAGACTCCCTCCTGGTGACGCGTTCCATGCGTCGGGCTGCAGCGAGAACGTCTGAGTAGGAGGTAGGTGCGACGGATCCGATGAGTCTCTGTAGCTCGAAGTTCAGTCCGTCGAAGAATTTCTCGGCCTTCTCTTCCTCTGTCGGGATCAGGGTGGGAGCGAAGCGGCTCAGACGAATAAATTCTGCGTTGTATTCTTCCACCGTCATAGAGTCCTGAGTGAGGCGATTGAATTTGTCCCGCGGTTCTGACCGAGCGATGGCAGGAATGTACATCTCCTGGAAGAGTCTGGAGAACTCCTCCCAAGTGACTCGGTCTGGTCCGAGTTGTGATTCCTCAGATAGCCACCAGTGATGTGCATTGTCCGTCAACTGCATTCTGACGGCAGTCATCCAACGTTCCTTTGGAAGCTCAGCTGCTTCTAATTGATGTTAAGTGTTGGTGAGCCACTCATGAACTTCAGTGGGCTCTTCCTTGCCTGAGAATGTACGGGGCTTCAGCTGGCGAAAGTCGGTGATAGAGCCCGTAGTTGGCCGTCGAGTTGGTAGGTTGGCCTGCTCCAGTATAGTTACGATACTGTCCCTCCAGAAGTTAGCTTCGCGACGCTGAGCCTCGTGTTGGACTTGTTGCTGAGCTTGCATCATCGCGTAGATCATTTGGAATATCTGCTGCCCGTCAATTGGCTGTTCTTGTGGGAGTACGGGCGTTGGTGGAACGAACTGCGGCGGAGGTGGAATGTCATCGCGTAGGAATCGGGAGGTAGGTTGACCTGCCTGCTGGCTTTGTTGAGTTGAGGGAACTCCTCCGACTGGTGTCACTTCGTCGTCATAGGTGACACCTGTAGCTTGTGGGGTTCCGGCGGGAGTCTCATTGTATTCTTGTGGGTCCATTTCCCTGCATCCAAAATAACCAATAAGAGGCGCACAGGAATTAAGGCAAGATGCAAATTCAAATTAGTCCGAGTACGATACAGATATCAAAAACGATTCAAGCAAGTGGATGAGATCCTAAAAACTTATCCTATTTTTATTGCAGGCCTATTCGGTCCCTAAGTTGAAACCGAACAATTTAGTCGTAGACCTGCATGGGCCACCACAAAAACCATGTCACGTCCCAGCCCCAAAATGCCGAGGGACTGGAGAAGCGTGGCAATGGCCAGCAGCACGCACCGATGGACAACCCAATTTAATGGATCCATCAGGGCATGCTTAAGCTGTAGTCTATCAGTAATATGTTACAAGTCTCAGGTATTTCTAATCTCATCCACAGAACAATACAGATTAATGCCAAAAATATTGCAATGGAACTAAATAAGCAATATTAAATAAGGTTATCTCGGGAAACAAATCCGAGAATTATTCTGTTACATTTAAGAAGAAAGACAGGAAATAAAATACTGAAAAGGAAATACTGTGTAGATGAAGCCGGGCTCAGGAGAAATCTTCGGCCACTATCTCGTCCTCTGTTCCTGGTTCTGCTCCAAGGAGTGCTCCTGTACCGTACACCTCTGGGTAGTACTCTTCAGCTGTACCTGGGGACATAATCCGGATCCAGGTCCTCAGGGGACAGCAAGGTACAGAAAATACAAGCCAAAATAAATACAGTGCAGCAGATAAAATAATCATCAGGGTAAACTAAGTAACCAACTATGTGATATGCAATATGAGAACAGCACTAGAACTCAGGCTGAAGCCACTATAAGCTCTGTGTCGGGGAGCCGGTAGCGGCAATAACTATGAATTACACTATGATATATATTATGTTTTATATATATAATATCAGCCTGTAGTCTGTGTGTCTCTCCCCACCCAATGTAATCCCACGTCTCATGTCCACGATGCCTCATGTCCATGTCACGCACGATTATAACTAATGCAGCAAGTCTGATAGCTATGAATCAATTGTTTAAGAATGTAAAGTCTATGTCATAACCATGCATCCTATACAGAATCACCTCGAATGACTCAGGAAGACTCTGTCTCATGGAATAGTGTCAAGTGTCCTGGGTTCTGGTGTACTTGATAGGACAAGTACGAGAAATTATCGGGTCTCGATATCCATGTCTATGTGATGTTACACAACCCCGCGTATGGAGTTGGTACCCGACTATGATCGGACACTAAGCACGTCACTCGTTTCCTAGGTTAAGCAGTTAAACATGTTTATATTTAATTCCACAAGAAATCCATTAAAATACTATGTCAAGAATTACTGAGATTTGGCAAGCTTTACTTGTCCATTATTGCATAATTAAATCCAGAAAATAATTAGCAAGTTGCAGGGTTTGGCAAGGTACACTTGCCTGTGGTTCCGGCTCTGATTTCGGCTCTGACTTCAGTTGGATTTGCAGGCGGTACTCCAGTTGTTGAAACAAACATCACCATCAGATCCAGAAAATATCAATCAGCTAGAAACGCCTGTCCTTGGGTCCAATTTGGAGACAAAGACAAAAACGACAGTTTCGGGCCAAAACGGGGTCCACCGGTGGGCCAGCTTTGCACCGAAAAATGCGTCCGGGTCAACGGTCTCCAAATTCACCAAACTCAGTGTCAACAGGTCAGAAACACTGATACGAACCCAACGGAACTTTTAGAATTGGATTCCGATGAGCCGAACACAAAATCGCCCGTCGAGCGGGGCCTGTGTGGGGCCCATGACACGCGATTTCGTCAACGTTCTCAGAATCGAACCAAACTTGACCCACAGGACCAGCGTATCGCTACGAGTCCGATGGCGCAAGTTTCGTCTCGATCCGACGTGTGTACACAAAGTTAGGGCACATTCCAGAAAGTACGGATACGGGGCGATGTTCGCGGATACGCGTTGATTTCGGTGTGCACGCACACCCGAATCAGCTTCCATGAAATCCCACACGTCCGTATCGACGATGCGCACGTATCCGTAAAGACCGCACGCGACCAAGTCGTCCCGTTTGGCGGGGCGTACTCAGTTCCGGGGTGAAACAGGATCTGGTTTTTTCCTGTTTTTGGATCGCGGTGTGCGATCACCACAGGACGCGATGCCCCGAACGGTTTGTCCGGACACCGAGAGGGTCATACAGGTTTCGCAACGCAATTTACGGAATCAAAATCCGAGCTACAAGCAAGAAGATACACGCACCTGAACTGGACCCGAAAATCGGGATCCGAATCGTGTCCGACACGACACGAAGGGCCGTGTCCGACACCGAATCCTAGGGTTAGGGTTTGGGGGACACTGCTGCGGTGGCCGGCGGCTCTGCGGCACTGGCGAGGGCGGCGCTCGAGCGGAGGAGGCGGCGGCGAGCACGGCGGCCGGAGGCGGCTCGGGCTGCCCGAGCTGCTGCTGCTGTTGCGCTGCGGATGGGCTCGACGGAGAAGAAAGGAGGGGCGGATCGCTGCGGTGGCTGGCCGGTCCGGGCGTCGACAGGGAGGGGAGCCGACGAGGAGCGTGGCGGCGTCGACGGCGGAGAGTGGTGGTGGTCGGGTTCAGCCGAGGGGGGGTTTATATAGGGTGGCCGGAGGGGGGTCGGGGCCGAGACGGGCGGCGCGTGGGGGTCGTGGGCGGCCGGAGCGGGCGGAGGGCGCAGCGGAGGCGGCGGAAAACGCGGCGGCTGGCCGAGTCGTGGGGAGAGAGGGGGGGTCGAGCTAGCGGGTTGCGGGTCGGGTCTGGCGGATCCGACACGACCCGCTAGGGCTGGGCTCGGGTTGGGCTGGGCCGGGCCGGCCCAACGGGCCGCGGGCCGAAAAATATAAAATAATAATAATAATAATAATAAAATCAGTAAATAATTAATAATTAATTAATTAATTAAATAATTAGTTTTAGGTGTTTTAAAAATAGGTCCGGGGTCCGATAAATTCCAGAAAAATTGCCCTAAGTCCAATTTTTCATTTTACATCCAAAAATATTATTTTTATAATATTTTAATATTATTTATTATCATTTAAAAATCATTGAATAATTAAAACCCTATTTTTAATTTACAGAAAAATCCTAGAAAATCCAGAAAATTGTGAAAAATCCCGTTTTTAAAATTTTAAAAAATCAGGGGGGTTACAAAAGAGCTGAATAATAACTGAATATCAAAGATAAGTATCAAGTCTGATAGTCGGGTGGAAACAAATCTACTACAAAATGACTATACTGAAGTAGCAAAAGATCTCTAACAGCGGTAATAAAATCACAGATACTCCGAGGGTAAGATCTCCTCAGTCTGGTAAGTAGCGTCAGGTCCAGGACCGTACTCCTGAGGATACTCCTGCTCGTCCATATCTGGAAAGGGACCAGGTCCTCAGAGGGACGTAACAAGATACATAATAACATGCCAATAAGTACTGAAATATAAACATCCAATGGTCGCCTAACCGTCTAAGTAAATGCAGTTTGAGAACAACTTTCCACCAAGTGGGCTATCTGGCCATATAGTGGGATTGGCATGATTCTCTCGGAGAATCAGGGGCCTACAAAGCATGTCATCTTTTGAACGGCAGAGGCCGCCAAGTAGTATAGGGGTCATCACGACCACGTATCTCCGGTGGAGCGTACGGGTTACATATAAGAAAAGTGTAAAATAGCCCAAATGTCTTACTTGTTGTTCTCCCCATCCCATGCTCTAAGCATGCCACATCCATGACACGATAAACCTCTAAATAACTGCCAGGTCTACTAGCATACAAAGTTTCTATCAGCAGTCATTCCTAACGCACGGCCTATGCGTACAGGAGGCCATACATGTCCCACAGTCCGTGATCTATATGAGACTCACAATTCGTGTAACAATTGTGTCACGGCCAATGAATCTACTGATGCTCCATAATACTGGGGTGGTCTCATAAAGTAGGTCCAAAAATCTACAAAATAAACACCTATATAAGCATAATTAAACATGCATGTATCAACTGAAATGTAAATAATAGTACAGTGGCAAGGTATACCTGTCGAACAAAAAGTTTTGTATAGTACTTCCAAATAGTGTTAAGTTGTTTGTAAGAAGAAGTGGGATTAGGGTTTGGAAGAGTTGTAATATATATAGAGAACAAGAGGCGGTGGGGGTTACTTAATGGTTAAGAAACTACTGCCACTGCTGTTTTCTTTCTTTCTTATCATTGGTTTTGGTTGCGGTTGGAAAGTGTTTAGTAATAACATAGAGATAAGAGGCGGTGGTATTGCTGCTGATATTTACTTCATATAAGAGGTGGAAGTTATGTTTTTACGCGCGGAGTGTTATTTTACGCGCGGAGCGGTGGAGATTATGCTTTTACGCGCGATGAAGGGATTTAGGCGGTGGAAGCTTTTACGCTTGGGTTTGTTTTACGCGTGGTATTGCTTTACGCGCGTAGAAGGAAAAAAACAAAGTTAGTTTTGCTACTGCGGCTGCTGATATTTTCTACGTGGGTTTTGGGTTTAAGCGGGTAGTGGTTTTCGGTTTGGGTTTGATCCACTAGAAATTCTATATATATATATCAATACATAGAAAACTCTAAAAAAAAAATATTGGTGCATACGGTTAAGTCAGCAACTGTCCAAAGGGTCTTCTACATGGAATAAATTTAGGAAAATTTATAATGGCTCCATAAATTCTCTAATTGCACAAACACCTCAAATAAAAATTAAATAAACATTATTCCCTCTATTTAGCTCATAATTACTAAATAAATTAATTAATTAATTAAATAATAATAAATATGGTTTTCAGAATTAGGGGTTTTACATTCTACCCAACTTATAAAAATTTTGTCCTCGAAATTAAAACTAAGCCATGGTATAAAGTCAAGATTTGTAGGAGATATAATTTACCAAAATAAATTTATACCTTGGTCTTCGAATAGGTTCGAAAAACGTTGGCGCATGTCATCCTCGCGTTCCCAAGTAGATTCTCCTGGCACTCCATGCTTTCATGCCACGCGGACCAAAGAAATAAACGGGTTCCTCAATACTTTCTCTCGACGATCGAGAATTCCCACGGGTTGCTCTTGATATGTCAAGCTTGGCCCAACGGTGATCTCCGAATGGTCTAGAATATGACTGTTGTCTGCCACATATCTCCTGAGCTGTGACACATGGAATACGTCATGTACTCCCTCAAGTGAAGGTGGTAGTGCAAGTCGATAAGCCACTTCTCCTACTCTCTCTAGCACGTCAAATGGTCCAATATACCTTGGACTCAACTTATCGCGTCCTCTGAATCGAATGGTGCCTCTGGTAGGTGATATCCTTAAGAAGACATGATCGCCCTCTTTGAACTCCAAGGGACGACGATGAAGGTTTGCCCATTGTTTCTGCCGGTCTTGCGCTGCTCGCAGGTGTCCTTGTATCTTTTTAACTGTCTCAACGGTGTTGACCACTAACTCTGGTCCCAGAATCTAACGTTCTCTTACGTCACTCCAACACACGGGAGACCTACACTTCCTTCCATACAATACTTCAAACGGAGCCATCTGGATGCTTGCCTGATAGCTATTATTGTAGGAAAACTCCACAAGATGTAGGTGGTCCTCCCATGATCCTCCAAAGTCTATTATACAAGCCCTCAACATATCTTCCAATGTCTGAATAGTAAGCTCTGTTTGTCCATCTGTCTGCGGGTGATAAGATGTACTGAAATTCAGACGAGTTCCAAGGCTTTCTTGCTTGCTCCTCCAAAAGTGCGATTTAAAGCGCGAATCCCTGTCTGATACAATGCTTACTGGTACGCCGTGCAATCTCACGATCTGCCTCATATATAAGTCAGCCAAAGATTCTGTAGATTGGCCAACTCTAAAAGGCAAGAAATGGGCTGACTTGGTGAGTCGGTCCACTATTACCCATACTGCGTCTCTTCCACTTGGACTCTTGGGAAAACCCGTGACAAAGTCCATAGTGATGTGCTCCCACTTCCACTCTGGAATCAGAAGTGGTTGTAATAACCCTGCTGTTCTCTGGTGCTCCGTCTTTACTTGCTGACACACCAAACATTTAGCTACAAAGCGAACTATTTCTTTTTTCATTCCATGCCACCAAAAGTGTTGTCATAAATCACGATATATCTTGGTGCCTCCAGGATGAATAGAATATATCGAACTATGAGCTTTTGTCAACAGCTCCTGTTGAATCTCTCTATTTGGAACATAAAGATGATTACCATATCGTAATGTCCTATCATCATGGATGCGTAGTCCTGTCTGCTCTCCGGCCTCCGTTCTTTCCTTTAATCTTCTGAATCTGGCGTCTGTAGGCAATGCTGCCTTGATTCTTTCTACTAGTGATGATTGTAGTTGCAAGTTGGCTAGTGTCCCGTCTGTTCTGGGTAATATTACTTTAATGTCAAGACCTTGCAAGTCCTCAAGTAATTCCTTCTGTGTTGTCAAGAAGTAAGCTGCTGTTTTTTGGCTTAATGCGTCTGCTACAACGTTAGCCTTGCCTGGGTGATAATGTAGCTCTATCTCAAAATCTTTTATCAACTCGAGCCATCGACGTTGCCTCATATTTAACTCCTTCTGTGTGAAGACATACTTGAGGCTTTTGTGGTCTGTATAGATTTCCACTCGTTCCCCATATAAGTAATGTCTCCATAGCTTTAGAGCAAATACAACGGCTGCAAGTTCCAAGTCATGAGTTGGATAATTCTTCTTATGTACTCATAACTGTTTAGATGCATATGCAATTACCTTGCCATGCTGCATTAATACGCATCCCAAGTATTTTCCTGATGCGTCACTGTAGATCACATAGCCTCCTGATCCTGATGGAATAGTCAATATTGGTGCTGAAGTTAGTCGCTTCTTTAACTCCTCGAAAGCGACTTGACACTCGTTGGTCCATATGAACTCTTGATCTTTGCAAGTCAACCGAGTCATAGGTGTTGCTATTCTTGAGAAATTCTCTACGAACCGTCGATAATATCCCGCAAGTCCAAGAAAACTTCTCACTTCTGCTGCTGATTTAGGAACAGGCCATGTCTCGACTGCCGAGATCTTTTCTGGATCAACAGAAATACCATATCTTGTAACAACATATCCAAGAAATGAGACTCTGTCCAAGAAGAACTCATATTTACTGAGCTTCGCATATAGTTGCTCTCTCCTCAAGGTCTCTAGAACAATCTGCAAGTGCCTCTCGTGCTCCTCGTGGCTCTTTGAATAGACAAGTATATCATCTATAAAGACGACCATGAACTGGTCCAAATACTAATGGAAGACTCGATTCATTAAGTCCATAAAGATAGCTGGAGCATTGGTCAATCCAAAGGGCATAACCAGAAACTCGTAGTGCCAATATCTTGTCCGGAATGCGGTCTTCGGAATGTCCTCCTTCTGTACTTTCATCTGGTGATATCCCGATCTCAAATATATCTTTGAGAACATCTTGGCTCCACTAAGCTGATCAAATAGGTCATCAATGCGTGGCAATGGATATTTATTCTTCACTGTCACTGCATTTAAGGACCTATAGTCAATGCACATATGCACCGACCCATCATTCTTTGGTACAAACAACACTGGTGCTCCCCAGGGTGATGCACTTGGTCGGATGAAACCTTTCTCTTCTAGTTCTTTTAATTGTGTCTTTAGTTCATCCATCTCCTTCTTCGCCAGTCTATAAACATGGGACGCTATGGGTGCTGCTCCCGGTGTCAATTCAATTAAAAACTCTACGTCTCTATCTGGGGGTAGTCCTGGCAATTCTTCTGGAAAGACGTCTTGAAATTCTAAAATAATAGGATGATAGACAACATCGTCCATGGCGTGCTGCATACCATCAGGGATTTTTGTGGATCCTTGTGCAAACTCAAGTTCAGGCTGGCCTGGTACCTTAAAAAGAATGTTTCCTCCAAAGCAATCGAAGAAAGCATGGTACTTGCTTAGCCAATCCATTCCAAGCACAATATCAAAAGTCGGTATAGGAAGGACTAAGAGTCGGGTATTCATCTCTCTGCTACGTATCACTATAGGACACGATCTACAAACTCTACTAATAGGGACAACTCCTCCCCCGATAAGAATTTTAACACAACTAGATAAAGGTGTAGAGAAAATATTGTGTTTGGCAATAAAACTAGATGATATGAATGAGTTGGTGGCTCCCGTATTAAATAATGTCACAGCAGGAAAAGTAAAAGCAAGAGTGATACCTGCTATGACATCAATCTCCTGATTCATGTCATCCACTTCCATTGCAAAAGTTTGTCCGTTCCTCTGCGGCTGTCCATGTCCGGCCCTCATATATTGATCCTCCTGGGTAGGTAGCGGTGGTCCTCGCTGAAATCCTCCTGCTACTGGAGGTCGAGGTGCTCCTGGTCTAGCCATCTGTTGAGCTGGCTATGGTTCTGGAAGCGCTAGTCTCTGTGCTGGCGGTGGAAGTGTCAATGCTTGTTGCATAGGACAGTCTTTCATCATATGCTGTCCGGAACCACATCTCATACATTATCCTAGACGTATTCGATAGTCCTTCATAATATGTCCGCGTTTTCCACAATAATGGCAGTAGGGCTTCTCTGGGATCCGGTATGGTCCTGCTCTGGGCTGGTACTGCTGTTGCTGAGCTAAAGGACGTCTAATAGGTCCTCCTTGTTGCGTCCTTGCCGGTCCTTGTTGCGTCCTCTGCTGACCTCCTTTTTCTCTGCTGATGGTTTCTTGCAGTCTGGCTTCTGTTAGTAACTCAGCATAAGAGATCCGGGACTGGGAGCTTGTATAATGTTGGAGCTCCTGAGTCAGTCCGCGGTAAAACCTCTTAGCCTTGGCCAAGTCATCTGGCATCAGGGCAGTGCCATATTGTCACGCCCCAGTCCCAAAATGCCAAGGGACTGAGCACGTGAGCAATGGCCAACAGCACTCACCGATGGACAACCCAATTTAATGGATCCATCAGGGCATGCTTAAGCTGTAGTCTATCAATAATATGTTACAAGTATCAGGTATTTCTAATCTCATCCACCAAATAAACACAGATTAATTGCCAGAAATAATGCAATAGAATTAAATATACAATATCAAATAAGGTTATCTCGGAAAACAATCCGAGAATTATTCTGTTACATTTAAGGAAACATAGACTGGAAATAAAATACTGAAAAGGAAATACTGTGTAGCTGAAGCCGGTGCTCAGGTGAAGTCTTCGGCCACTATCTCGTCCTCAGTTCCGGGTTCTGCTCCAAGGAGTGCTCCTGTACCGTACACCTCGGGGTAGTTCTCTGCGGCTATACCTGGGGACATAGTCCATTCCAGGTCCTCAGGGGACATAACAAGGTACAGAAAATACAAGCCAAAATATATGCAGTGCAGCAACAAGATAAACAGCAGGGTAAATATGTGAACCAGCTAGTGATATGCAAGTGAGAGTTTTAGTCATACTCAGGCTGAGACTACTACAGGATCAGTGTTGAAGAAACCATAGCAGTATTTTCTCGAAGAGCCAGAACTTGTGCCAAAGCTCTGTATCAGAGACTAAGACACCTCCAGATAACTTTATTTACATTATAATCAGCCTTGATAAGGTAATACTCTCCCCACCCCATGTAATCTTACGTCACAGTTCCAGAAATATCAGGTACAAGTCACGCAAGATTGAACTAATGCAATGAGTCAGGATAGAATCTAAGCATGTAAACTGTAATGACATAAAAATGTAACCTATACGAAATCACCAGGTATATCTCAGGCAATTTCGTCACATGAATAGTGTCAGGTGTCCTGGGTTAAGCAATTAAACATGTTACATCAGAATCTACCAGAAATCAAGTAAAATACTATAACCAGAAATATCTGAGAATTGGCAAGCTTTACTTGTCCACTGATGTATAAACAAGTCCAGGAAATAACTGGCAAGCTGCAGGGTTTGGCAAGGTACACTTGCCTGTGGTTCCAGCTATGTTTGCAGTTCTGACTTCGGCGGGAATTGCAGGCGGTACTCCGGTTGCTGAAACAAACATCACCATCAGATCCAGAAAATATCAATCAGCTAGAAACACCTGTCCTTGGGTCCGATTTGGAGATAAGGACAAAAACGGCAGTTTCGGGCCAAAACGGGGTCCACCGGTGGGCCCGCCTTGCACCGAAAAATGCGTCAGGGTCAACGGTCTCCAAATTCACCAAACTCAGTGTCCACAGGTTAGAAACGCTGATACGAACCCAACGGAACTTTCAGAATTGAATTTCGATGAGCCGATCACGAAATCGCCCCGTCGAGCGGGGCCTGTGGGGCCCACGACACGCGATTTCGTCAACGTTCTCAGAATCGAACCAAACTTGACCCACAGGACCAGCGTATCGCTACGAGTCCGATAGCGCAAGTTTCGTCTCGATCCGACGTGTGTACACAAAGTTAGGATAAATTACAGAAAAGTCGGATACGGGGCGATGTCCGCGGATACGCGTTGATTCCGGTATGCACGCACACCCGAATCAGCTTCTACGAAATTCCGCACGTCCGTATCGACGAGGCGCACGTATCTGTGAAGATCGCGCGCGACCAAGTCATCCCGTTTGGCGGGGCGTACTCGATTCCGGGATGAAACAGGGTCTGGTTTTTCCTGTTTTTGGATCGCGGTGTGCGATCACCACAGGACGCGATGCCCCGAACGGTTTGTCCGGACACCGAGAGGGTCATACAGGCTTCGCAACATAATTTGCGGAAACGAAAACGGAGCTACGAGCAAAAAGTTACACGCACCTGAAGGGGACCCGAAAATAGGGTCGAATCGTGTCCGACGCGTGTCGGACACAGGGATTGAATTAGGGTTAGGGTTTACTGTGCTGGGCTTCTCGCCGGAGGACGGCGGCTGGGCGTCCAGGCAACGACGGAGGGGACCGGGGTGCTGCGGCGGAGGGCGGCGCTGCGCTCGGGCGGAGGCGGCGGCGGCGAGCGGCTCGACGGCGGCTCGAGGAGCTGCTGTTGCCGGAGCCGCTGAGGGGCTCGACGGCGCCGGAGAAGAAGAGGAGGAGGGGAGGAGCAGGGACGGCTGACGGCGCTGCGGGCGGTGGCTTCCGGTGGTGGCGGCGGCGGAGGAAGCTGGTGGCGGAGGGGTTCGTCGGTGGGGGATCGAAGGCGGAGGAGAACGGGTTTTATAGGGGCTGGGGGAGGTGGTCGTGGCCGTGGGAGGCGGAGGAGGGGGACGTCGTGGCGGGCAGCGCGGCGCGGGCGGAGGCGTGGCCGCGGGCGGGGCGGCGGAGGAAGCGGGCGGCCGGGCGGAAATCGCGGGGGAGAGGGCTGGGTCACGGGCGGGCTAGCGGGTGCGGGTCGGGCGGCGGACAGACCCGACCCGACCCGATAGGGGATGGGCCGGCCTGCGGGCCTGGGTCTGTTGGGCCGGGCTGGGCCCAACGGGTTGGGTTTAAAATAATAATAAGAATAATATTAATAAAATCAATAATTAAATAATAAATAATTAATTAAATAAATAAGTAAATACTATTTAGGCATTTAAAAATAGGTCCGGGGTCCGATAAATTCCAGAAAAATTGCCCTAAGTCCAGTTTTTCATTTTACATCCAAAAATATTATTTTCATAATATTCTAATACTATTTAATATCAATTAAAAATTATTGAATAATTAAAACCCTGTTTTTAAATTACAGAAAATTCCCAGAAAATTCCAGAAAATTGTGAAAAAATCCAGATTTTAAAATTTTGAAAAATCAGGGGGTTTACACATATTTACTGAGGTGACTAAACTCAGCATCATACTCGTCAACTGTTTTGTTCCCATGTTCCAAGTGGAGAAACTGGTCATACAATGCATCTCTGACGGTATCCGGGAAGTACTTCCTTTCAAAGCACTCTAAGAACTGCTCCCAAGTCTGGTATGTACCCAACTGGCGCTCCATGGATTCCCACCAGTGATGAGCATTACCATCTAGAAGCGTCCTTACACCTGTCATCCACAGCTCTGTAGGTAGTTGTGATGCTTCTAATAACTTTCGAGTGTGAGTAATCCAGTTAGTAGTTTCCTCTGGGCTCTCGATGCCTTTGTACGGCCTTGGACCCATCTGTATAAAGTCCTTTACTGATCCAACTCTAGCTCGAGATTCTGGGGCTAGTGTTGGAGCTGGTACAGTAGTCTTTGCAGCCATCCTTTCAAGAGCTGCTAGGAACTCTTGTCTCTGTTCTGCTGGTTGATGCCTCTGTTCCTGTATCATCATCTGGAAGAATTGGAACAGTTGTGCCTGGCCATCCTGCGGTGTCGATGAGACTGGAAGGGTCCTATTAGGTGGAACGGGAAGATCAGATGGAACTGGATTGTGAATCTGTCCATCTGGTCCTGGAAGTCTAGGAATTGTTGAGGTCCCTCCTTGAGTCTGACCATTGATTCCAGGAGTTGTGTCACCATCGGCGATAGTACATCCTTTCTGCATATTCATCTCTCTGCAGGTGATGTACACAACATTTAGAGGAAGTATAGGAATCAAACATGATGCAAACATTTAAATAGAATGTAAAAGCATGAAATAGGCTGGAAATTATCCGCGTAAAATATGGCTTCAGGGCTAGCCGCGTAAAGCAGAGAAGTGTAAAGTAGAGATTCAAAGTCGTCAGCGTAAACAGAGATTCAAAGAAGTTTGGCATAAAGTAGGGATTCAGAACTGTATGGGTAAAAGTCTGCCTAAAAGTTTCCGTGCGTAAAATGATCGGCGCGTAAAAGTCTGAGCAAAAAAATCTGCTGCGCGTAAAATTTGCTTGCGTAAAAGGTCTGTACGTAAAATATGTCTGCGTAAAGTACGTTGCAGCGTAAAGTACGTTGCAGCGTAAAGTACGTTACGATGAACTCCTTGTATTTCCTCGGATGAATTTGTCAGTCAAATCAGTGAACCCGACGTCTGACAAAAGTACCGCACGAAGATCGAGAGGACGGCTGTGATGATGATTTTGCACAGAGACCCAGGTTATCGTCTAGTGATATATTTGATAAAAGTCATTTTACGCTTCTAAGAGGAAGAAAAGTTGAGTCTTCAGAATACGCTTCCTATGAGTTTTTACGCTCAAGATGAGACACAATCAGACGCCACGTCAAAAGCTGTTTCTGCACAGGGCTCGAGGCATATCTCTGTATTTAATGCACGAGATTTGGTTATCACTGGAAAAAGCTAAGGCTATAACAAATACGCTCATATTACCATCCTTACATTTTACGCCTAATCAGGCTACTCTACGCTGGTCATCTATTATTCAGGAATCATCAAGTTTTACGCAGGGCAGTTACCTACGTGACTTGTATGACATGTCATACGCAGGATTAGGAAGTCTATTTGAACATGGGTAGCAGTTGTCATTACTGCAACGTAAAGGAGACAATCTTCTTTATAGTTTGGCTTTTACGCCAACAAGACAGTCAATTGGCTTTTACGCCAACCAGGCAGTCATTTGGCTTTTTACGCCAACAAGGATAAAGAGTCTTTGGGGTAAAATTTTGGTTTATTCAAACAGAGGATAGTTGAAAGGAAGAATGAGGTTTTAGTCAAGTGTGGATGAGATCCTTATACTCTATTCCTATACGCAGGCTTGTTTGGTACAGTTACGTAACCAAGACAATATATTCTAGACCTGCATGGGCTACCACCAAAAATATGTCACGCCCCAGTCCCAAAATACGTAGGACTAGGAATACGTAACACGCCCAACCGTATGTATACGAACTCCAATATATGAAAACCATATACACACGTACGTTGTACATGAATATTCAATCCACCAGTGGTAATATACTGTCACAACAAGTCACACATAATCTATATCTCATCCACCGCACAAATAATCAGTAGAAATAAAGAGCTGAATAATGCTGAATATCAAAGATAAGTATCAAGTCTGATAGTCGGGTGGAAATAAATCCACTATAAAACGACTATACTGAAGTAGCAAAAGATCTCTAACAGCGATAATAAAATCACAGATACTCCGAGGGTAAGATCTTCTCAGTCTGGTAAGTAGCGTCAGGTCCAGGACTGTACTCCTGAGGATACTCCTGCTCGTCCATATCTGGAAAGGGACCAGGTCCTCAGAGGGACGTAACAAGATACATAATAACATGCCAATAAGTACTGAAATATAAACATCCAATGGTCGCCTAACCGTCTAAGTAAATGCAGTTTGAGAACAACTTTCCACCAAGTGGGCTATCTGGCCATATAGTGGGATTGGCATGATTCTCTCAGAGAATCAGGGGCCTACAAAGCATGTCGTCTTTTGAATGACAGAGGCCACCAAGTAGTATAGGGGTCATCACGACCACGTATCTCCGGTGGAGCGTACGGATTACATATAAGAAAAGTGTAAAGGAGCCCAAATATCTTACTTGTTGTTCTCCCCATCCCATGCTCTAAGCATGCCACATCCATGACACGATAAACCTCTAAATAACTGCCAGGTCTACTAGCATACAAAGTTTCTATCAGCAGTCATTCCTAACGCACGGCCCATGCGTACAGGAGGCCAAACCTGTCCCACAGTCCGTGATCTATATGAGACTCACAATTCGTGTAACAACCGTGTCACGGCCAATGAATCTACCGATGCTCCATAACACTGGGGTGGTCTCATAAAGTAGGTCCAAAAATCTACAAAATAAACACCTATATAAGCAGAATTAAACATGCATGTATCAACTGAAATATAAATAATAGTACAGTGGCAAGGTATACTTGCAGAGCAAAAAGTTCTGTCTAAATAGTGTTAAGTTGTTTGTAAGAAGAAGTGGGATTAGGGTTTGGAAGAGTTGTAATATATATAGAGAACAAGAGGCGGTGGGGGTTACTTAATGGTTAAGAAACTACTGTCACTACTGTTTTCTTTCTTTCTTATCATTGGTTTTGGTTGCGGTTGGAAAGTGTTTAGTAATAACATAGAGATAAGAGGCGGTGGTATTGCTGCTGATATTTACTTCATATAAGCGGTGGAAGTTATGTTTTTACGCGCGGAGTGTAGTTTTACGCGCGGAGGTGGAGATTATGCTTTTACGCGCGGTGAAGGAATTTAGGCGGTGGAAGCTTTTACGCTTGGGTTTGTTTTACGCGTGGTGTTGCTTTACGCGCATAGAAGGAAAAAAACAAAGTTAGTTTTGCTACTGCGGCTGCTGATATTTTCTACGCGGGTTTTGGGCTTAAGCGGGTAGTGGTTTTCGGTTTGGGTTTGATCCACTAGGAATTCTATATATATATATCAATACATAGAAAACTCTAAAAAAAAATTATATTGGTGCATACGGTTAAGTCAATAACTGTTCAAAGGGTCTTCTACATGGAATAAATTTACGAAAATTTATAATGGCTCCATAAATTCTCTAATTGCACAAACACCTCAAGTAAAAATTAAATAAAAACTATTCCCTCTATTTAGCTCATAATTAATAAATAAATTAAATAATTAATTAAATAATAATAAATATGGTTTTCAGAATTAGGGATTTTACAGGCAGCAGGGGCGGCGAGCGCGCGGGGGCGGCGTGAGGCGTAGGCGCACGCGCGCGCAAGGACGGCACACGCGCACGGGAGCTGCGCGCGGCGGAGGCCCCCTCCTCCTCCTCCGCCTCCCGTCACCTCCTCCTCAGCCTCAGTCTCAGCCTCCGCCTCCTCCTCCAGCCTCCGCCGCCTCCGGCGAGTTTGGGTTAGGATTAGGGTCTAGGGTTTGAAAATTTGAAGAGATAGAGTAGAAATTTAGAATGAAGGATTTTGGGAAGGTTTTGGAGGGTTGGGCTGTCCTGAGTAAATTTTGGGTTGTCCTAAGTACAAGTTATAAAAATTTGGGTTGTCCTGAAGTAATGCCATTTCCTAAACAAACTATGGAGTGTCTATAGAATTTGCCCTCTTTATTTGCGACGGTGTGGGTCAGACACGCATACATATATAGGGGTGAAGTTTATTCGGTTTTGGACTAAAAACTGAACCAAATCGAACCGAATTTGGTTTGTAAAAAATTTGGTGGGTGTGAAAATACAAAAAAAGAAGAAGAAGGACTAATTATAGTTTAGATCCTAAATTTTATATCATTTTAGAGTTTAAGTCATAACATGTCCAATTGAAAATTTTAGACTCTGATTTTTTTTTTATCTTTCCCATTATACCTTCCCTACCCTATATAGAGAAGTTCATTGTCAAGCATGAAGAGGGAGGGCATAACGGAAAAAAAAATCCAAGGTCCAAATTCTCTAATTGGACATGTTATGACTTAAACTCTAAGATGATATAATATCCAGGGTCTAAACACTAATTAGCCCAAAAAAATCGCTTTTGGATTTCGGTTTCGATCCAAAACCGAATAATACTTATGCAATTGTGTAAATACCTTCAATTCTATATTTTATGATAAAAAAATGTATATATTTTTGTATATATTTTAAAATAATAATTTTATCTATATATTTTAAAGTCCAACTTTGATAGTTTAACAACTAATCTAACTTTACCCGCAACTTTAAAATATAATAAATGTGTATAGAATTTTTTTAATATAATTTAACCATAATTTTAATTTTAGATCCGTCCTATTAAACAATATAAATAGTCCAACCGAACAAACAAAATAAATCGAATCAACCGAACCGATTATTCATTTCGGTTCGATTTAAGTTATGAGACATTTTGGTTTGATTTTAGTTCGATTAAATCGAATGCTCGTCACTCCCTACGTATGACATCAATCAACGTGTTTGTGCTCTGCGGTGGTTTCGCCATCTCAAAAGTAGAAACTAACAACTCGAAACAAAACTTAAAACTATTATGGATTGGCAAATTCTAAAGACACAAAATAAATTACTTATGATAGTCCTAATTTTTTCAATTTATTTATAAGTTTGTCATTCAATTTTTTTAATTTGAGGGCAGCCTAAATCTTCATATAAAAATCAATGACTTCTATTTTTCAGCTAAATTTTTTTTTTCAGGACTGTCCTAAATAATTAGGACTGTAAAAAAAATTTGACAGTTTTTTCAATTGGAATGACTGTCAATTTTGTGAGTGTTTGTAAAAAAAATTGACAGTCCTTCCTATTGGAAAGACTGTCAATTTTGTTTAACAAGGAGGGAGGAAGAAGAAGAAGAAGAAGAAGAAGAAGAAGAAGCATCCAGAGCTGGGTGCGGGGGCGGGCGGCGGCGAGCGGGGGCGGCGCGGGACGGAGGTGCGGGGTGCGGGGCGAACGCTCACGGGGTGCGAGGGCGGGCCTGCGACGGCAGCAGCAGTAGCAGCAACAACAACAGCCCCCGCGCCTCCTCCCTCATCTCCTGCCGCCTCCTCCTCCTCCTCCTCTGGCGGTTGGAGTTGGGTTTGGGTTAGGGTTAGAATTTAGGGATTTGAAATTTTGAAGAGAGAGAGTATAAATTTAGAATGAAGGGTTTTGGAAAGATTTGGGAGGAAGGTTGAGCTATCCTGAGTAAATTTTGTAATGTCCTAAGTAAAAATTAAAAAAATCTAGACTGTCCTAAAGCAATGGTTGTCCTAAAGTAATGGCTGTCATAAACAACTATTGGAGTGCCTTTAGAATTTGCCTTATGGATTATGCAAGTATGCATCTTCATGGATGGAAGGCATGTTACTAGAAATTGAATTGGCGGAGGTAAATAATGAAAGATTTTAAAGGTTCTCATGAATTTGGCAAGGTTTTAAAATTTTATTCGGTTGAACTATTACTATTGTTTAATGAATCTGACAAAAACTTGAGATCTAAATAAATTATATTAAAAATTATAATTTTATACACACATTTGTTGTATTTTAAAGTTGTGTCCAAAGTTTAATTTCAAAACATATACATAGAATATTTGTTTCAAAAATATACATATTTTATCACAAAATATGAAATTTAGATAATTGTTTAAATTTTATTCAATCTTTAGTTTTTTGGGCTGAAATCAAAACTCAAAATCGAATAATTTTTTTTTTAGTAATTTCAAAACCAAAATTGAACGATTTTTTTTAAAAAAATAAAACTGAATTACTTATTCGGTTCGATTTGATTTACAGTCCAAAATGGAATAATGCTAACCTCCAAAGTTGAGGATACAGGAGTAAAGTTACAAACTCAGTTACAAATTAGTAGAACCTTTTAATAGACTACTTCTCATTCAAGAAATGATACGCCACATCTTCAGCTACGCAAGTCTATCCATCTGCTGGAATTGTTTGGTTGTGCAAAAGTGAGCCAAATGTGACCACTTTTCGGATGTTAGAAACAGTAGTCCCAAAATCATCCAAACAAATATTTTACATTGAAAGAAAATCATGGCGTAGGAACAGAAAGCATCCTCTCTCTTTTTTTAAGGATATGAAAAAAAAGTTGCCATATTTTAAGTTTTTTGTAATTAGTTAATGTTATCGATTATTAGTAACAATTAATTGATATAATTATGATAATTAAATCTTATAAAAAAAGTAAATAATATTATTAAATTTTAAATTTTAATATATTGATAACTAGTCAGAATATTTAATTATTAATTTAGCTAAATATTAATTTCTAGGGTTAATTATCGTTTATACTGGAGGTGAGCGTCGGTATAATCGGTCGGTATTCGGTCAACTTTTTTCGATATTTTTTTAATCGATATTTAAAAAATCAATACAAATATCATACCATTTAGAATCAGATTTTTTCTGTTTCGGTTAAACGGTATTCGGTCGGTTCTTGTTCAGTAGCGATATTTTGCCAATTAACATTCGATCAATCAACACACATATTATTATGAAACCGCTTATCATATATATATATATATATATATATATATATATATATATATATATATCATTTATTTATTTATTTATTTATTTTTGTTGTTGTTGTTGTAAGCATTAAATTTCAAAGCCAAGCCTCTACCAACCAAGCAATTAAATAAATTTATTAGAACAATACGTAACAAGTCGCAAATATCTAAAAATGAGCTTAAAAGATCTAGCAAAATCACTAAGTTTAACCCTTAGCATAAGTTCAAGTACACCAAAATTTACTTCTAAGTTCTAAGAGAACAAAAAAACATGAGTTCAAAATATCAAAAGTTCAATTATTAGTGTTCTTAACAAATTTCAAGTTCACCAAAATCCATTGTATGTTCTAAGAACCTGATTCTCAACTGAAACAAAGATAAAAATGAAAATGAGTAGCATAAAATTAATCATGAGCAACATTGTGAGGAAAAAAATGTATATAAATTTATCTACTACTTTATATTTTTTTATGTACTACTTTATATATATATATATAATCGGTTCGGTTCGGTATTTTCGGTAAGGTATTACACTCAAACCGCTACCACTACCAATATACCATATTTTAATCGGTTCGGAAATTCGATATCGGTTCAAAATTTTGGTTCGATTTTTCGGGATATTTTTAATCGGTATTCGGTCGTTTTTCGGTAGCGGTCCGTATTTGCTCACCAGTTTAGAGTTTAAGTCCTGACATGTATAATTGAAAATTTTGGATTTCAAATTTCTTTTTTTCTTTTTTGTCATTATATCCTTCCTCACGTGCTTGAATGAAACTTCCCCTGTATACTTGGGAGAGTATAATAGGGAAAAAAATCAAGGTCCAAACTTTTCAATTGAACATATCATTGCTTAAACTCTAAGTTAGTATAAAATTCAGGGTCTAAACGATAATTAGCTCTAATTTATAAGAAGTTAATAAATAGCTAGGAAGTACGGACACTAAAATAATCTGGACGATATCATTTAACGTATATCAAAAACGCATCGAACACATTGTAGACACTCTAAAATAAACCAAGATATAACAAATTATGTATTATGTTCGTACAAAATATGTATTATGTAACATCGTGACTTTATTGTGTTGTATTCTATCCACGTTCGTACAAAATATTAAAGATTAAATTTTCAAACAATAACTAATATGAAAGCCAAATACATATGTACTTTCTTACTTTTTTTTTTTTTTTTTATGCTATACAAACAACCCTTAAACTATCCGCGGAAAGAAAACAAAATCAATTATTTATTCTTTCATTTTGTTTTTGTTTTTTGAAAATTATAATTTTCATCATTTTCCTCCATGTTTGAAAGGACTAGCGAAATTAGAAAGAAAAATAAATCCTTTATGTAGAAAAATAAATCCTTAAATGGGATGGGAAACCATTTTTTACGTATTTTTTTTTCTTGTTCTTTAACATATACAGAAAATGAAAAATGAATTACTTTTCCTTCCCAATTGGTAATTCAGCGAACCAAACGTTACCTACAAACTCCTCAACCAATGGTCTCAACTCAGTGCGCTCTTCCAGGAACTGGGTTGTTTGCAGATGATACTTCCTCCTCAAGATCTTCAGATGATGACGATGAATAGTGGTTCTCCAGCTATGGTGATCTTCGTTCATCCTTCATCAAATTCTCCCTCATCAGAGATATACCCAATGGTGATTTCTCTATCCTCCGATCCTTCTCGATGGATAGAGCAGGCACCGAGGACAGGAGCTCGGCTATGAAGCTTTCCCAACCGTCCATGGTGATCTCCAACCTCCCGTCGACAGCTCCTCGACAGTCAAAACAGCGGTCAACAACTCAGAGGTCCAACCAGCAGTCAACATCCTAGAGGTCCACAACCCAGCGGTCCAACCAGTAGTCAACAACTCAGGAGCAGTGTCCACTGGTCCCACAATATCAACCGACTATAGTCCCTTCAGCAGCTACCCCACAGTCAACTTTCCTTGCGACCCCCCAACCTTCACCTACCCTACTGGGGACAACTGGTCCTTCAGCAAGGGTCACATCTGTCCAAGTCTACCTTCAGGAAGCAGAGGAGCATGGGAAGCCACAACAAGTCTGCATGGGTCTACCCCGGTTTACAGACACGTCACACGTCTCCTAATAATTCAAATCTCCATCCTATGGTAGCAGCTAATCCTGGGGACCCATCCAACCTTCCCAACGGTCACAACCATTTCATTGTCTCTTCTTCCACCATTCCGTTAGCACCTTCTTCTGCACAACTTATTGTCCACTCTTCAAAGTCTCTTATGCATGGAGAAGTAACTTATAACCCTCACAGTTCAGCTCCAACCTGATCTTTTTTGAAAGCATTGTGTCTTGACCATACCAACTGTTCGTCGGGCCTTATACAAGACGTGCAGCTGGAGGAGCAGTCGCCACCTCTTCCTGAAGACACGCCACAACAACCCGAAGATGTCAACAACATAATGGTATCCTTCTCAACCACAGAGATGATCGCCATTGAAGCACAATTCCAGTACACCTTGACTTTGAAGTTCTCTCTGGGCTGCCCTAAACTTGCTCGCATTAAGGAGAGTATATCCAGTTGGGGCTGACACAAGATTACTCTATAGCTCCAATGGACCCTCGGCATATTGTTCTCCACCTCACGAATGCGGAAGATCACGTTAGAGTATAGACCAGTGAGGTTAGAAGGATCGACACTTCCATGTTTTGTCTACTAAAGTGGTCTGCAAACTTCAACCATAAAGAGGAACCAGCCTTCGTGTCATACCCATTTTCAGATTTGGTATTTCTTGAATTTCTGATATTTAAATTTATTTTTTGATAATGTATTTATGTTATATTTGCATGATACTTCATGTTATTTGTATTTATTCTTGTTGTCTATAGAGACTACCCAAGACCAGTAGAATATACATTGGCATTGCCATGGACCCGTGTCAGGACCCGTGTGTAGGATGGATACCTGACTCGGTTCACTTTTGGAACCACTAAGCCTATTTTGAATGGTTGGAATTTATTGGAGTGTTATGACTAAATCCTATGGCTCAGTTTGCGCAAGTCCAGCAAGCTCAGCAAGCAAGGCAGAACAAACAGCAAGTTAGGGCCGCAGCCCCTAGGCGTGTGCGTATAGAAGGATTCGGCAACCTAGAGCAGTTGTTAGCCGCAGACATTACGATTATGGGTGAGATTTTCGAGATTTTCTTAGTTTGTCTTATTTTTGGGTTCGTGTCGAACGATCTTGTTTTCAACACGCCCGGAGTACAACAATCGTCTCGATTCTTCGTCGAGCAGGGATAAGTCCCCCGTTCCTCTTTTTTGCCTCTGTATCTCATGGTGCACTACCAAAATATGTTCAATTAGCGACATTTTTAGCGACGTTTAGTTATGATGTCACTATATTTTATGAATTTAGCGACGTCATATTCTAATGTCGCAGGACATCACTTTTAGCGACTGTCCGCGGCGGTCGGCGAGTACGAAAAATATTACGGAATAAGATGTCGCCAGATATCGCAAGACGTCGCTATTTTTTTATTGTAGCGGCGTGTATCAAGTCATTTTGCATACGTTGCTAAATATTATAAAATCAGCCACGTTTAGTGACGTTGCATTATGACGTCGCTAACATTTTTCAATATAGGTTAAAAAAATTTATTTTTCCCTCATCCTCCCTAAAAAAATTCCAAAATTTTTTTAACCCCCGCTCAACCGTGCACCCCCCGCGACCCCCTTCGCTACATCTCCGGTGCCGACCCCGGGCACCCCCTCCTCCATCGAGCTCCTCCTCCTCCTCTCCGGGCTCCTCCTCCTCCACCGAGCTCCTCCTCCTCCTCTCCGGGCTAGCTCCTCCTCCGCCACCAAGTCCTCCTCCTCCACCGAGCTTCTCCTCTCTGGACACCCCCTCCTCGGTCAACCCCCTCCTCTCCGGCCACCCCTCCTTAGGTAAATCCTAACCCTAACTCGGACACACACACATGCAGACACTAACCCTAACCCCAAATCGGACACACACACACACACGCACGGACACACTAACAAATGCGGACACACACACACGTGGACACAAGCAGACACACGCACGCGGACACTAACCCTAATACGGACACAGACACACACACATGCGGACACACACACGCGGACATACACACACTAACACACACAGACACTAACCCTAATACGGATACACACACACACGCGGACACACTAACACACGCGGACACTAACCCTAATACGGACACGAACACACAGACACATACGTACTGAGATGGTGTTGTGTATGGAATTGGATTAGGGGTTGTGTGTGGAACTCACTCACACACACACACACACACACACTCACACACACACATACACACACACTGAGATGGTATTGTGGGTGGAATTCGGACACGGACACACACACACACTAACCATATATATCAGCGAGTGTGTTGTGTGTGGAATTGGATTGGGGGTTAGGATTAAGTATAGTGTTTGTGGGTGTGACTTAAGGGTGCATATATGTGCATTGGTGTAAGTGTTCTTCTTAGTATACAAAGTTATGTGTTGAGAGAGTTATGTACTAGTGTTGAGTATCAAGTGTTGGTGCCTAAGTATAGATGTTAGCAATGGGTGAAAGATGTATCTTAGTATAGATATCATGGGTGCGGTTGAGGGTTGTAGGCAATATGATAGGATTTGTTGCTAACATAGGATACTTGGGTACTTGGTGTTGAGGTATCTTGATAGCTAGTAGCATATATAGAAACTAATTAGCTAGTGATATCTTAGTATCTATAGTCAAGTGTTAAGATTTTAGGTCGATATGGATATTTGATTAAAGTATTATTGTGATGTGTTAGTATATAGCTAGTTAATGGGTATTAGTCTAAGATATTGTAAGGTATTTATTATATATAATCTATAATAAGTATATGATACATAATATAATATATTAGCTAGTATAGTCTATATTAACTAGTATAACTTAGAAACCTAGTATAGTAAGGTATTGACCTAGAATAACTTGATAAGCCTAGTATTGACTAGTTTAGCTATATAGGCCAATCCAGTTATTAACTTGGAACCCAAAGTACCGGAAGCCATGAGACGTCCATTTACTGGAGTTTAAAATCTTTGGCTCTACTTTTTGCTCTAGTACCGGAAGCCATGAGACATAAGTCTTCTCTTCTCTTTCATATTTCAGTCTCATGGCTTTCGGCACTAGAGCGTAAGGTAGAGTCAAAGGTATCATGGCTTCTAGGTTCATTTACCTATTTCTTATTAGGTTTCTAGCTAGGTCAAGATACAAGTGAATATATTGAGTATGTGAGTGTCCACGTGTTCCTTGTCCACACGTCTACTAGGTTTGAAAATCAATATCAAACTTATCTATTTACTTATGAGTCACGATATGGATACTCACGTATCACAACTCGAATACTAACGATATGATCACCTAAATACTCACTTTGATGAACATTTGGATAATATACTTGAACGATATCTATTCATCTTTGCAGAAGTATCTAGAAATTGATCTGAATTATACCTGTGTCATCGTTCGTGGATGTACAACCGTCATTCTGATGACATATACGGTGTGCAGGATGAATACATAGAGGGAGTAAAGCAGTTCCTATATTTTGCCAAGGCGTTCCCTGAGTACATGGACGGCACAAAAATTAAGTGTCCGTATGTGAAATATCGTAACTTAAAATATCATCCAGAAGTGGATGTGACATATCATTTATACTCGAGGGGTTTCACTCCAAATTACTATTAGTGGACTTAACACAGAGAGCTTGTTCCTTTAGCATCAGAGCAGGAGCCTTATATGGAGCTATATATGAATGTCACCAGCATGCTAATTTCGACGACGGGTACATGAACATGGTTTTCTACGCTGCGGGACCTACTTTCGATCTGGACAATCATGAAGCAGCTGAGGAGGTACCAAATACCGATGCTGCAAAGTTTATGGAGTTGTTAGAGAATGCAAGGACTCCATTGTATCCTGGTTGTGAGGATCATTCACCGTTAGAGGTAGTCACCAGGCTATTGAGCATAAAGTCTGATTTTAACATGTCACAAGAATGCTGCAACCGACTGTAGCGTCCCGCTTCGCGTCGACGCTATGTACAAGTGAGATGGCCTTGCTTGCTCCAACGGAAGTCTTCTCGGAGAGTTCCCGACCGATTAATCAAGGTGAGTGGGCAGAACTGCATTCTCTGATTCTTGCACGACTTAATAATGAATCTGAGTTTTAAATGCTTATTTGCTTAAGAAGAAATGTTTTCATAAGAAAATGATAGAACCGACTCAGCATGCTAACAAGAGAACTCACATAGCTTGTCACTAAAACGAATATGCTGCCTAGCTAAGAGAATATGTATGCTTGTCCGAAATGAAATAGAACCCTTGTTATGCTAAGAAGATAGAACTGCATGTTTTACTTGATGTGATAATAGACCCGTGCCATGCTAGTCTCAACTAAAAGATCGTTTATATGTTTGCTTGTCATCGTGTTTATATGGCTTGTCTTGAATGCTTGTTTCGATGTGAGAGTAAATGCTTGTCATGTGTGTGCTAGACTAGTAGCCCACCTGAGGTCCGGTCCTACGGGATCTTGGGGGTGCGGCTATTAGGAATGTGATACGATGGTTTAAATGTGCTTGTCATGTTGTGTGCTATTGTGATAGAGACAAGAGACATGTGGGTGCTTGCGGTGGATGGGGGACAAACGATATGTGGGAGACCGATAACGCGCCCTGAGCTCGGGGCGTGGATATTGGAAGGGAGGATGGTGATGCGATGGGGTGAGACTAATAGTGCGCCCTGAGGATCGGTCCTTCGGGATCTTGGGGGGCGTGGCTATTAGAGGGAGGCGGTGCTTCTGTTGAGAAGAGTCGAGTCTGCATTAGAGAAGTGTATGGAGATAAGCTGCATTCAGGTCGTTAGGGAGCATGCTAGGCTAGCCTTCTTGCATACCTAACTGTTTGATGCAGAGACGGACAGGGAACTAAAGAACGGTAAAACATATATGTTTATGCAATTGTTGCTAACTTGTATGTCTGCTGCAGGGATAACCGTTCGGCCATGGGTAAGAAATATCAGTTTATACATAAGCCTGCTTATTCATTTTGTCTGCATCGTAGAGACCACCTGTTAGCGTTTCATGCATTGCATTCGGTCGGACAATGGCTATTAGTGCAGAGCTGAACCTTGGCTACGGCTGCTTTGGCAGTAATATGCAACCATGAGTCACAGCTGCTAATAGCATCAGATAAAGGAGTCATTGGTTAGCTGGATTACCGCTACCGATCCTGAGTTACTCGGGGACCGACCTCTGATTGATAGTTAACTTGTGTGCTTGAATGATAGTCCCTAAATGCTGCCTGTCCCTAGAATCCGTGCATATAGTTCACCGAACACGCTGCGCACACCCGAACAGGATTCCTCGTGCTTGAATTGGTTGCCTCGATTGATTGGTTGTTTGATTATGTTTTCAAAGAATGTTTCCAAACAATGTAATATGACTCTGCTAGGACTGCATGTAAAGAACCTAAGTAAAACTAGCAAGATTACTAGTAATGCAATATTTTGCCACATGATTACTTAGTGTAGGTTTCAGGGGGTGTAGCTTCTGTTCAGTTGCTTTATCTCACCAGTACTTGTATAAAGTGCTGACCCACCAACAGTTTGCTTGTTCTCAGGTGCTCGTCCGTCTGAGGAAGCGATAGCTGTACCTCATCCCAAGGAGCCGGAAATCTGGAGTCGATGCCTCGAGCTGCATCGAGTTTGTACTTGCTTTGAGCTGCTTTCAGATAGAGGGACATAATGTATGGAACGGTGTTATTGTAATCGAGAGAAGAGTGCTTGAGCGAATTGTAATCTCGGCCACGTGCCGCTTGTAACACTTTCGATTATCAATAAAAGAGACTATTTTTCATATGCCATTGAGTTCTTCACTTTTCTGCAATGTTATGTGCCGCTGCTTCAGTATAGAATAGCTTACTTGCCCTTGTACCAAAGCTTTGGCCTTGTGCAAGCGCACTTTAGGCTTGCACGGCATCACGTCCCGATGAGAACGATTGTCCTACGGGAGAGTTGTAACGTGGTGATTCACGTTCAGCGGGGACGATCGAGCTCGCGGGAGATTGGGGCGTGACACCGACTGATCGAGTTGATTATAGAGATCTTGCCAGAGGGTGCCAAGTTACCTACAGACTTCTACCGATCTAAGAGAATGGTTAGATCGCTATGGATAGGATATGAAAAAATCAATTCGTGTCACAACGGGTATATGTTGTGCTATAAAGAAGACAAATATGAAGTAGTGTGCAGATTTTGTGGTGCTGATCGCTACAAGGCAACTGGTACTGTAAAGACTCTTGGTGCAAGAAAATCGACCAATTCGATGCACTACGTCCCTTTGATGCCGCGATTGCAGATGTTCTTTATGGTGAATGAGACTGCCAAAAACATGAGTTGGCACAGGCGAGAACAGATCGAAGGAGTGTTGGATCATCCATCCGATGGAGAAGCATGGAAGCACTTTGATCGAGAGTATCTTAATTTTTCTTTGGATCCACGTAATGTCAGATTGGGGCTCTCCTCCAATGATTTTATCCCATTTGGACTTTCGGGACCACAATATTCGTGTTGGCCTATGGTTGTTACCCCGTACAACTTACCATCTTGGATGTGCATGAATACTTCGTATATGTTTCTAACCATTATCATTCCGGGTCCGAACAATCCCAAGAGAAACATTGATGTGTACTTACAGCCGTTGATAGATGAGTTGAATAGCTATAAAAAGTAGGCACCAACAAGTATGATATTTTCAGAAAGCAAAATTTTTAGATGAGGGCAGCACTTATGTGGACCATCAACAACTTTCTGGCCTATGGAATATTATCGAGATGGAGCACTCATGGTTGTCTCTCATGTCCGTATTGCATGGACCGTACTAAGGCTTTCCGTTTCAAACACGGAGAAAAATTGTGCTTCTTTGATTGTCATGGATAGTTCCTACCGAAAGATCATCCATTCAGGAGGAACAAGAATTCGTTCCTTGCTGGTGTTATGGAGAAGGCCGATCCACCGCTAAGGGGTTCCGAAGATACGATATAGGAGAAGGTCAAAGATTTTTCAAGTGTTATCGTAGATCTTACAAGGGGGTACAAGTGTGATGGATTTGGTCGAACTCATAACTGGACGAAGAGGAGCATATTCTGGGACTTGCCATATTGGAGCATCAATATGATCAGACATAACCTTGATGTCATACATATCGAGAAGAATGTGTTTGACAACATAATTAATACTGTGATGGATGTAAAGGAAAAGATAAAAGATAATCCTAAGGCCAGGTTGGACTTAGAAGAAATATGCAGACGACCTGTGTTGTATTTGATAGAGAAGATAATGAGAAGGTGATACAGCCTAAGTCAATTTTCTCATTGGACAAGGAGGACAAAGGAAGACTTTGTAGGTGGATCCAGGGCCTAAAATTTTTAGACATGTACGTGTCAAATCTGAGAAGATGCGTCAACCCGAAGGAGAACAAACTGACGGTTATGAAGAGCCACGATTGTCACGTATTTATGGAGAGGTTAATTCCAGTTGCATTTCGGGAATTCTTACAGCAGATAGTTTGGGATCTATTGACAGATCTTAGCATATTCTTCAGATATCTTTGTTCTACTAAGTTGCTCATCGTCGATCGTCTAGAAAAGCAGGAGAAGGATATTGCGATGACACTTTACAAGCTTGAGTGAGTGTTTTCTCCTGGATTCTTTGACTCCATGGAGCATTTGTCGATTCATCTTTCCTATGAGGCACAGGTTGGTGGACCTGTCGGTTATCGGTGGATGTACTCATTCCGATGGCATTTGAACCACCTCAAAAGAAAGATAAAAAATAAGGCATGGATGGAGGGTTCTATTTGTGAAGCCTATGTTCTCGATGAGATTACAAACTTTTGTTCGATGTATTTTAAGCCTAATGTTGCTACTAATAGAACGAAAGCTCCCATAAATGATGACGGGTATCAGGAATCTAATGAGGCAATACTGAAAGTATTCAATGCTTTCGGAAAGCCCTTAGGTAAAATAAAGAAGAGATATCTGAATGACAACGAGCTTAGGGCCACTCAGTTGTATGTATTACTCAACTGCGATGAGGATGAGGTGGAGAAACTAGAGGGGTAAGTAATTAATACGTCGAAGTTTACGTCATCTCCATACAACTATTACCCTAATTCGCCTATGCTTTATTGTGTTTCAACACATATAATGATGTGGTAAGGTCGAGTAGACCATATATAATAGATGAAGAAGTAGAAGAGGAAATGAGACTTCATTTTCCTTCATGGTTGACAGCATATGTAAGGATCTCGGTAATTACTTTTTGTGTATGCATACTTGCAAAATAATTAACGTTAAACTTAATATCGCTTATTTGATATTTAGGTTGATCGCCCAGAGGCAACACTTGAGAATGAATCTATTAGAATTCTAGCGAAGGGACCAATTTATGCCATCAAGATCTGGCCAACTTACTGTGTGAATGAGTTTAGATTCAAGTCAACAAATGCCCCAATAAGAGACAGCTTCCAGCTGGATCTCGATTCTACGAAAAATAGTTGTTTGTGTATCAAATCTTTGAACTACAAAGACGTCGATCCAGGCACTGATTTCTTTGGCATCTTACGAGAAATTGTGGAGTTGACATATAATTACGAGAAATTGTGGAGTTGACATATAATTATGCCACAGATCTTGCTAAGATCGTGTTATTCAAGTGTGAGTAGTTCGATCCCATCCAAGATCAAGGTTAAAAAATTGACAAGCATGGTCTTATGGATATAAACTACCAGCGTCAATATCAAGGATATGAACCATTTATTCTATCAAGTTAGGCTCATCTAGTGTACTTCATAACTTATCCTAAATGAGGAACCGAGAGGTCAGATTGATGGGCAGTCTGTAAGACTAAAGCTAGAAATATCTTTGACATTGACGAAATAGCTTATCAGGAAGACGACCTAGCTCTTGTTGTAAATATTGTAGATGTGGACTCAACGAAAGTTACTCATGACATATTTCATCAAGTAGAAGAGGTAGAAGTATCAGAAGATGATGACGAAGTGGATGAAAGTGAAGATGAATAGGAGGAGGAGGAAGACAAATAAAATAAATTTTCAGATGATGATTAAAAATTAAATAAAATTTATTTCTACTTTTTTTGTGGCCTAGTTGTGTGATACTTATGTTTGTAACGGTGATACATACATATCTCTGTGTATTTATGGCCTAGTTCTGTAATACTTATGTTTGTGACGGTGATACATAATTTTATTTTGTGATGGTGACACTTTTATCATTTAGACTTTTATTGTGGCCTAGTTCACAACTTCTGTGTATTTTTCTGTCATGTAATCTAAATATCGCTGTATATTTATTTTATTATTATATGTTGTTCTCAGATATGTCTGGACGACGCGAATCCTATTTCCGCTGTATATCCTTTAGACGTCCTCTTCGGGACACTGATACTCCTTCCCGATCCTCGTCCCCGAGTACTCTATACTATCGACCAGCAGTACCTCAGACTGCGACTGCGACGACCGCACGTGGCAGTACTCCTAGGACCAGCAGTACTCCTGGGACCAGCAGTTTCAGGACCAAAAGTATCCCGTTTAGTGTTTCTGCTCCGTCCAGTGTTCCTGCTGCTGACGGTACCATGAAGATAGAGGAGGAGATGGCGGTCAAGCCAACTTTGTCTCCATATCAGAGTGACCCTCTGTGCGCTCCGCCGAATGAGACGAGAACAAATATTTTGACCGATAGCCCTATAAAGTAAGTTAATTAGTTATTTATTTCTTATATATATATATTCACTTTTTAATGAGTTTAATTATCAATGTATATATAGATATCATCCCTCAGCGGTACAGAGAGCACTGAGACATTTTCTGAGGCAAAACTATGGGTGGGCCATGGATAAACTACTCGGATGCCTCGGAAGAGAGAAAGACGTTCTGGTTTGGGCACTTCAAGGTAAAAGTATATTTGATTTTAACATCATTAATATTTTTATGTTAATATTTTATAACTAACTATTGTACTTCTTGCAGAGAACATATTTATATCCACCATACCGGGCTGCACATATCGAGCAGCAGTTTTCTTTCGTAGTCGCCAAGCTCATCCATGATGCTATGAATGATTAGAAGGCTCATGATCGTGAAGGAAAACCGATCCAAAGCTGGATCATGCCTGAACAGTGGACTGAGATGAGGGCTAGATTCAATGAGGATAGGTATAGGAAAAAGTCGGAGAAGGCCAAGGCGGCTCGACAGAGGGAGAGAAAGTGGTGTGGTGGGTCGATTCCGATGACGGAATATTTCTGTCGCTTGGTACGTCTTTCATTGTATATGTATAATTTTTAATCATCGTGGCCTAATTTTTTACTTTAATAACAAATAATATATTTCTTAACAGGTCCAGAGGGGTGAGGACACGAACATGGTGACAGTGTTCCTGGCCACTCATAGGAAGGGGGGACAACTTATCGAAGATAGGGCGATGCAGAGCTACGTAAGTATTACTCTCATGTTATGTTAATTTTGATATAACTTAGCAAAAATAAATATAATTAGTAATAAGTACCTAAGATATATAGAAAGTAGTACGCTTATAGATAGATACATATTTTTCTATAATGAGTATATGAGGCTCCGCGAAGAGTCGACCCAGCCCATACCTGGAGAGGGGGGTAATTCCTCGGAACCCTCGGCCCACCTAGCTCTATCGAATGACGAGCTGTGGATTAGAGTCGTTGGTGGTCTACATAGGGGTACGTACTACGGTACGGGATCCTACGACGCCTATATTGTATCACAGTCCTCTAGGACACCCTTTGCCGATTTGCATACCCCACAACCCTCCCAGGAGTCGGGCGAGCCCAGGAGAGAGTTGACCTTCAGATCGTATCTCCGTGTGACGAGTTGAAGTAGAGGATTATGGTGTAGCCGCAGCCGCAGACGTACGATGTGACGCTCATAGTGTCACAACCCGCACCCGGTATAGGGGCACGAGTGCGCAGGTACGTCCAGCCTACACCGCAATATCGGCGGTAGAACGATGTCTAGGTCTCAATAATACTATATAACTAAATACCTGTCAATGATATCCATCTCCATAAGGAGAACAATATACAATCTCACAATATCTCATAATGTAAACTCAATCACAATAACTATAAAAGTATAAGACACGATAAGAGATAAGAAGAAAGACATAGTCAAACACAATGTCTCAAAATAAAGATAAACCACAGTCTAACTGTCCAACATAAAGTCTCCACAAGTCTCAACATAACTAAGAATAAGTCTAACATAAACTCAATAACCTCAATAAGTCTCAGTGCATAAGATAAATACTGCCTAGATAGCTGCAGGTAATGTCTCCTTTAAAGGAATAGTCTCCTCTAAGATCTCTGGTGTGTAGTTTGCATCTATACCCGATCCATAGTATGTAGTACAGAAATTTTCAAGATTCTCTGGAAAAAATATCCAATCAGGATTGGAACGAAGTACAAGCACTAACAACAGTTCCACATATATTGACAAAACTATAACACAGTGTAAAGAAATACATGACATATATGAATACTGGCAATAAGAAATACCGGAATAAAGAAATGTTGGAATAATAAAGTACTGGAGCATATGTCATCATCAATGTACATCTAGCAATGAAATAGAAATACAAGTGCACGCTAGAACAATGAACTGGTATATAAGTGAATGCTAGAACCATGACTAGAACATAAGGAATACTAGATCAATATACTAGAGATACATGTCAAGAACATCTAAACTAAGTGTGTGAAACATTGGCATATCATGTGATCGGCTTGGGACTGATCAGGCTTGCTATGTATGACTAGCTATGATTCATGTAAGGTCGGGCTAACCATCCGGATAGCTATGATGCAAGCAATAGTCAGGCTAATCATACATAACAGGCTATGAGGCATGTAATGGTCAGGCTGCACCGACATGAGGTGTGGGTGAGATATGATTCATGTAAAGTTGGGTATGATCACATAAGCTGCTAATATTTTCCCGTTTTCCCCAGCTAGCACGATGGATTCCAAATCACGACTCCTCGTGACAGGTCTCGATGATGCCAACTCGTGTAAACAACAGTGTCAGAATCATGTACGCTATACAACTAGAATTATAGAAATAATCAACATAATGGAAACTGTCAGAGAATGTACTCGCCTGTGGTCCTTAGCTGGCAATACCAATGTCCTGGTTCCAAAGTATCGTCTGAATGATCCAACAGTCCTATAGACATATCATATAATACAATATTGTATCAGATATTACACTAACACACACAATCAAAACACAATGATCTCAGAGACTATGCTAGGGGTGTCACGTGTGTAGTTGATGTGCTTAACAAACAATAAATGATACGGGTCTTGCCAGTACGTTGGTGTATATATGGCAGTCTGCTATCATGCTACGTAGTCACAGGTAAACGTAACTACGGGGTATCCGTGGTTACTCTCGGGCCATCTAGTACATAGACATATAATACATATTATGAACTAACATATACAATAATACTAATTAATTACACATATAATAGATATATGTATATACACATTAATAGAATTTATACTATGTACATATATATATATATATTAAATATGTACTAGGGATACATGTAAAATACATATACGTATGTATATATACTAATTGAGAATTATACTATATATATATATATATATATATATATATATATATATATATATATATATATATCATTTAAACATACACTAATACGTATGCCAATACGTATATACCAATATACCGATCATATACTAAACACACCACGGCTAAATACGTATGTAATACGATGATAAAATACGCGTATGCGCGTACGTGTACATGTACGCAAGAGGGAACTCGAACCTGGGTACGTGGGACGAGATGTGAGTGTCGAGGTCATCGCGAAGGGGGTGCTCGGCTGCTCCTACTGCTGTTGTATCGAAGAATTCGGCGGTTGGCAGCGTCTCCGGTGAGTTCTGCGTTCAGTCAGGTGTGTCGTGGGTCCGGTCAACGGGATGACTCGGCGAGGTTCACAGCGTTCAAGTGAACGGTCTGGAGGGTCGACGTGGTCGAGGATAGGCGGGGTCTCGAGTTGCAGCGGCTGCGGCTTCTCCGTCGAGCAGGCGTCGCATGCTCAGGTGTGGCGGGTCATCGTCCGTCCGGTCGAGTGCAGGCGTGGACAGCGGCTCGGTGCAGCGTCGTGCGGTGGTGCTCGTCTTCAACAATGGTTCATCGAGTCATCGAGGGATATCGACGCGGGGGAGGGGTCGTTCAGGCTCCGGCGAGTCAGCGTTGACAGGGACGAAGTCGGGGACAACGGGATAGCGTCGGCTTCTGGTGCAGCGGTGCAGGCGGGTTCAGCGGGTTGCTGCGAGCGGGATAGAGGCGATGGGGTTCGTCTGGTCGAGGGGGTGCTGGGCAGCGGGTTGACAAGGCTAAGCTCCGGCGAGCTCTGGTGGAACGGCGGGAGGAAGGAGATGAATAGGGAAGGGGGTGGTCGGATGGTATTAGGTTTAGGGAATAGAAAGAAAAGGAAAAAGTAAAGAAAATGAGTTTATATATAAAGGGGGGTTGGTTTGACCTAGAAAATTTTGACTTTGGTCAACCCCTTGGGAAAAGGGTCTTCTCATGTAGGTATTTCAAGGGCTATGATTCAAATAAATTAAAATGAATGGCTATGATGCATTGGTTCAAGGTTTGGAGGGCCATGGTTCAAGGAGGTTGATGTTGTATTGCACACTCCCAAAAATTATGGAAAAAATACACATGAAGGAGAAATAAGTTATTTACGTGTCATGTCCAACGGGGTGGATACCTTAATGCACTTTTGCATAAAGTGCCAAATAATTGGTAAATTATACAAGATGAGGTTTATGATTTAATTTAATTAAAAAATAAATACAAATGGTGTTCTAAAATTAATTAGAAGTACAAGAGACTGAAATTAAGTGGAACACAAGTGACATGAATAAAGTAGACTCAGAATAGAATATTATCTTAATTTGGGTTGCACAAAATGGGTCGAGATTGTGTCTCCAATTTCGATTGGAACGCACAAGAATAAAAGGTTTGATTTATATAGAATTAAATACAATCGGTTGCGATGAATATTGTGCGACTAAAATAAACCACAATAAGATAATTATAAGTCACACAAGGATCAGAATGAAAGTCTGGCACGTCTAGGACAAGGGTGTAAAATCTGTTGGAAGACAATGGCTAGTGTAATGCTCTAATTATCGAAGCAACGGTAAAGTACAACAATCAAATAAAATCACAGCAATTTAAATATAATTAATTATCATGCAATTATTTACACATTAATTATGAAAAGACAAAAATACCCCTAATCTGAAATATGGGGGTGACAAGTCTACCCTCCTTAAAAGAATTTCGTTCTCGAAATTAAAAATAAACTAGCACAAGAACAAACAATCAAGCAATGAATTATACCTCAAGTCTCGAAGAGATACGGATACTGCTCGCGCATTTCGTCCTCTCTCTCCCAGGTTGACTCGCCTGGAGAGTGATTTCTCCATGCAACACAAACCAAATGGATAGTCTGGTTCCGCAATACCTTCTCTCTACGATCCAAGATCTCAATGGGTTGTTCAGGATAGCTGAGCGTCTGTCCAACTTCGATCTCTGAGTGATCTAGTATGTGACTAGGATCTGCCACGTACCATCTCAGCTGCGACACATGGAACACGTCATGCACTCCATCTAGAGCAGGCGACAAGTCAAGTCTATAGGCCACTACACCGACCCTTGCAAGAATACTGAAGGGCCCAATGTATCGTGGACTAAGCTTTCCGCCTCTGCCAAAATGGATCGTGCCCCATGTCAGAGAAATTCGTAGGAACACCAAATTGCCAACCTAAAACTCTAGGGGTTTACGGTGGCTATCGGCCCAATGTCGCTGTCTGTCCTGTGCCACTTGCAGTTTGTCTCTGATAAGTTTTACCTTCTCTGCTGCATCCACAACCATTTCTGGTCCTAACAAAGCTCTCTCTCCAACATCATCCCAAGATAACGGTATACGATACCTTCATCCATATAAAGCCTTGAATTGTGATATCTCAATGCTGGCCTGGTAGCTGTTGTTGTAAGCAAACTCTACTAGGTGTAGATGATCCTTCCAAGAACCTCCGAGATCCAAAACGCAAGTGCGTAGCATATCTTCAAGAGTCTGAATAGTCCTTTCAGACTGCCCGTCTGTCTGGGGGTGATACGCGGTACTGAACCTGAGCTGAGTGCCCAAGCTAGCCTGCAGACTCCTCCAGAAATGGAAAGTGAAACGACTATCCCGATCTGAGACGATACTCACAGGAACTCCATGTAATCTGACAATCTGCTGTACGTACATCTCTGCTAACTTCTCTATCGATGTACCCACTTTGAATGGTAAGAAGTGGGATGATTTGGTCAACCTATCCACGATGACCCAAATCGCGTCCTTTCCTCCCGGAGAACGTGGAAGTCCTGAAACGAAGTCCATAGTCACGTGCTCCCACTTCCATTCTGGAATGGGTAAAGGTTGAAGCAATCCTCCTGGCCTTTGTCGATCTGCTTTTACCTGCTGGCACACTAGACATCGGGATACAAAGCGTGCTACCTCGCGCTTCATACCATACCACCATACATGTTCCCTCAAATCTGGATACATCTTGTTGGCTCCGGGATGCATCGAGTACTGAGAGCGATGTGTCTCCTGCAAAACCTCTTCGCGCAGCTCTCCACTTGGCACACACATCTTCGTGCCATGCCAGAAAGATCCATCATCCGCAATAGTGAAGTCGTCTGTCAATCCTGTTCGAACTTGTGCTATAATATTCCTTAGAGTCTCATCATCATACTGTGCAGCTCTATTTTGTCTATCAGCTCTGATTGTATCTGCAATCCCTACATCTGAATCTCAACACCTGGAACTAGTACTTCAATTCCCAAACTCTCAAGATCAGCTAATAAATGTCTATCTGAAGTCAAGCACATAGCCATCGGATACCTGCTCAAGGCATCGGCGACTACGTTGGCCTTTCCTGGATGTTACTGTAATGAGATATCAAAGTCTTTCATCAACTCTAACGACCTTCTCTACCTCATGTTCAGCTCCTTCTGTGTAAACACGTACTTCAAGCTCTTGTGGTCCGTGAAGATCTCTACACGCTCTCCGTATAGATAGTGTTTCTACAGCTTTAGGGCGAAGATAACTGCTGCTAACTCTAAATCGTGAGTGGGATAGTTCTTTTCATGAGGGCATAATTTTCTTGAAGCATAGGCAATTACTTTCCCGTGCTGCTGAAGAACGCATCCCAAACCTCTTCCTGAAGCATCACTGTAGATAGTGAATCCACCTGTCCCTGACGGCAACGTCAAAACTGGTGATGTCGTTAATCTCTTCTTTATCTCCTCAAATGCGGCTTGATATTCTTCTGTCCAGACAAATTCTATATCTTTCTTGGTCAGCCTAGTCATTGGTTCTGCAATCTTGGAGAAGTCTTGTAAAAATCTTCTGTAGTATCCTGCTAGTCCGAGAAAACTCCTGATCTTAGCTACCGAACTGGGGGTAGCCCATGACTCCACTGCTTCTATCTTATTTGGGTTAACTGAGATTCCGTTACCCGTCACCATATATCCAAGAAATTCTACCTTGTCAAGGAAGAACTCATACTTTGAAAGCTTCTCGTACAACTTCTCTCTCCTGAGTCTCTAAGACCATCCTCAGGTGCTCTTCATGCTTTTCTGGGGTCTTCGAATATATTAGAATGTCATCAATAAACACCACTACGAACTTGTCACGGTATTGGTGGAATACCTTATTCATCAAGTTCATGAATACTGCTGGTGCATTGGTTAAACCAAACGACATTACTGTAAATTCAAACTGGCCATATCTGGTCTGAAAGGCTGTTTTTGGTATGTCTTCTCTCTTTACCTTCACCTGGTGATAGTCTGACCTCAAGTCTATCTTTGAAAACACCTTTGCTCCGCACAACTGATCAAAAAGATCATCTATCCTCGGCAGCGGGTATTTGTTCTTGATAGTGAGGTTGTTCAGAGCTCTATAATTGATACACATACGTACCGTATCATCCTTCTTCGGTACGAATAATACCGGTACTCCCCATGGCGATGAACTGGATCTAATGAAACCTTTGTCCAGCAGCTCCTCAACTTGCTTCTTCAGTTCTACCAACTCGTTGTTGTTGACTCTATAGACGTGTTATGAAATAGGCTCCGCTCCTGGTATCAAGTCTATAGAGAATTCAACATCTCTGTCTGGCGGCAAACCTGGCAACTCCTTTAGAAATACATCCAGGAACTCCGCTATCAGTGGATGTGGTAACTCCTCTTCTTCCATCCTGGCTCCGCAAAAAGTGCCTCTGATCTACTTTGCTGCTCCTCTGGCGACCTCAAACTCTGGTTCTCCTGCTGGTCGAAATACTACTCTGCCTCCGTGACAATCTATAGAAGCATGATGTTTACTCAACCAGTCCATTCCGATTACAATATCGTATTCCGGAAGTGGCATGACGAGTAAACTCACGCTCAACTCTCGGCCTTCCAATGACACTCTCCGATCCTTGCAATAACCACGGACTAGGATAATGCCTCCTCCTGTCGTGATCTTGTAAGTCCTATCTAATGGTTCCATTTCTAAACGATTCTTAAGGACATAAGATACAGATACGAAACTATGGGAAGTGCCAGAATTAAATAATGCAAGTCCTGGAATAGAATCGAGAGAAACTGAACCTGAAATCATGTCTCCGGCTGGCTCGGCCTCCTCAGTAGTCATGGATTAAGCTCGTCCCTGTGGTTCTCCTCTATGTTGCTGCTAGTGCTGAGCAAACCTCTGCTGCTGTGGTGGAAGTAGAGGTCCTCTTTGCTGGCCTCCTGGTACAGTAGGTACTCTGGCTGGTCCTCTGTGAACTGCTGCTCCTCCTTGGCGAGTCTGAATAGTTGGGCAGTCCCTCAACTGATGTGCTGATGATCCACATGACAAGAAAGTACCCAACCTCTTCCTGCAGTTATCCCTAGTATGTCCCATCTTTCCGTAATACGCGTACTGGACAACGGGCTGATTCTGTCTCTGTGGTTGCTGATACTGGATGTGTCCTCGAACTGGTACCTGTTGCTGGTGCTGCTGCTGGTACGGCCTCTGTTGTTGTTGTTGAAAGTGTGGGCGCTTGGCCTGTCCTGTGTTACTACTTGCTCCTCCAGAAGTGTCGCGTCCTCTCTTGGGCCTGAGGTCCAAGTCATCTTCAGCAATCTGGGCATCCATCAGAATACCCTCAAATATAGTAGTGCGTCGTCCTGAAGTACGAGACTTGATCTCTCTATTCAATCCCTTCCTGAATTTTCGTGCTCTGTCTTCTGGGTCTCGAATCATCGATGGCGTGCGCGAATCAACTCAATCGACAAAACTCTGCGGCATATTCGTCGACTGACATGCCTCATTGGACTAAGTCATGGAACTGACTTTCCAATGCTCCCAAAGCTACGTCAGGAAATAATTTCTCCTTGAAGAGCTCCTTGAATTCTTCCCAAGTAAGTCCTTCAATAACGAGTCTCGGTTCTGTACGATACCATGTCAGCACGATATCAAACATCTGACTGCCAGCGACCTCGATCTGAAGAATCTTCGGGATCTGTGCTAAGCGTAAGTTCCTCTCTATGTCCTCTAACCAATCGTCAGCATAGAGTATTCCTTCTGTGCCTTTGAACTCTCGAGGCATCATCATCTTAAAGTCCACTATGGTACCTGGCCTCTATTGTTGCTGGCCATGATGTTGCGGTTGTCGTGCTACTCTCTACATAGCCTGGAGAGCCACCTGATGAGCATTCTCCATGCTCTCTCTCATCAGCTCTGTCTGCGCCTGGTGTACCTCTGCTTGCACTCTCTGAGCCTCAGCTTGAACACGTTGAGCTTCTGCTGTTACTCTCTGGGCCTCTAGCATGCCCTGGATCAGTGCAAACATCTGTGCTCTGTCAGTGGGCACTCCTCCGGGAATCGGTGTCAGTGGTGGTGGAAGGTTGTCCATCATAGCTGGGGCAATCCTCTGAATAGGTAGAGGAGGAATCCCATTAGCTGCTGATACTCCCACATGAACAGGAGATGTAGGAGGAACTCCAGGTATCTGTTCGTCAGGTCAAGAGGTGGCAGACCGCTCCGAAGTTGATGCTTCCACTCTCATGGATCCAGTATTCGGCGACATCCTGAAGACAAATCGAAAGAATCAATTTAGGTGATAGATACGATATCATCAAGGAAGGACAGTAAAATTCTAAAAGAAGCAATCAATTAGAATAACATTGTGAAGATCAAAATTCCCTAGTGTGATTGAGCATACTCTCATCCTAAATCCTATTTCTTATATCCTATTGCAGGCTCACAGTAGTACAACTAAGTTATCGCACTACCACGACATCGCACAATTTGCGAAACTAGACCTGCATGGGCCACCACTAAAAACGTGTCACGACCCGCACCCGGTATAGGGGCACGAGTGCGCGGGTACTCCAGCCTACGCCGCAGCATCGGCGGTAGAATGCTGTCTATGTCTCAATAATACTATATAACTAAATACCTGTCAATGATATCCGTCTCCATAAGGAGGACAATATACAATCTCATAATATCTCATAATGTAAACTCAATCACAACAACTATAAAAGTATAAGGCACGATAAGAGATAAGAAGAAAGACATAGTCAAATACAATATCTCAAAATAAAGATAAACCACAGTCTAACTGTCCAACATAAAGTCTCCACAAGTTTCAACATAACTAAGAATAAGTCTAACATAAACTCAATAACCTCAATAAGTCTCAGTGCATAAGATAAATACTGCCTAGATAGTTGCAGGTAATATCTCCTCCAAAGGAATAATCTCCTCTAAGATCTCTGGTGTGTAGTCTGCATCTATACCCGGTCCATAGTGTGTAGTACAGAAATCCTCAAGATCCTCTGGAAAAAATATCCAGTCAGAATTGGAACGAAGTACAAGCACTAACAGCAGTTCCACATATATTGACAAAAACTATAACACAGTATAAAGAAATACAGGACATATATGATTACTGGCAATAAGAAATTCTGGAATAAAGAAATACTGGAATAATGAAGTATTGGAGCATATGTCATCATCAATGTACATCTAGCAATGAAGTAGAAATACAAGTGCACGCTAGAACAATGAACTGGTATATAAGTGAATGCTAGAACCATGACTAGAACATAAGGAATACTAGATTAATATACTAGAGATACATGTCAAGAACATCTAAACTAAGTGTGTGAAACATCAGCATATCATGTGATCGACTTGGGACTGATCAGGCTTTCTATGTATGACTAGCTACATTCATGTAAAGTCAGGCTAACCATCCGGATAGCTATGATGCAAGCAATAGTCAGGCTAATCATACATAACAGGCTATGCGGCATGTAATGATCAGGCTGCACCGACGTTAGGTGTGGGTAAGCTATAATTCATGTAAAGTTGGATATGATCACATAAGCTACTAATATTTTCCCGTTTTCCCCAGCTAGCACGATGGATTCCAAATCAAAACTCCTCGTGACAGGTCTCGATGATGCCAACTCGTATAAACAACAGTGTCAGAATTATGTACGCTATACAACTAGAATTATAGAGATAATCAACATAATAAAAATTGTCAGAGAATGTACTCGCCTGTGGTCCTTAGCTGGCAATACCAATGTCCTGGTTCCAAAGTATCGTCTGAATGATCCAACAGTCCTATAGACATATCATATAATACAATATTGCATCAGACATTACACTAACACACACAATCAAAACACAATGATCTCAGAGACTACGCTAGGGGTGTCACGTCTGTAGTTGCGGTGCATAACAGACAGTCAATGATACAGGTCTTGCCAGTACGTCGGTGTATATATGGCAGTCTGCTATCATGATACGTAGTCACAGGTCAACGTAACTACGGGGTATCCGTGGTTACACTCGGGCCATCTAGTACATAGACATATAATACATATTATGAACTAACATATACAATAATACTAATTAATTACACATATAATAGATATATGTATATACATACTTAATAGAATTTATACTATGTACACACACACACACACACACATATATATATATATATATATATATATATATATATATATATATATATATATATATATATATATATATATATATATATATATATATATATGTATGTATACTAATATCATTTAAACATACACTAATATATATGCCAATACATATATACCAATTATATACCAATATACCATCATATACTAAACACACCACGGCTAAATACGTATGTAATACGATGATAAAATACGCGTATACACGTACGTGTACATGTACGCAAGAGGAAACTCGAACATGGGTACGTGGGACGAGACGTGCGTGTCGAGGTCGTCGAGAAGGGAGTGCTCGGCTGCTCCTACTGCTGTTGTGTCGAAGAATCCGACGGTTGGCAGCGTCTCCGGCGAGTTCTGCGTTCAGTCAGGCGTACCGTGGGTCCGGTCGACGGGATGGATCGGTGAGGTTCACGGCGTTCAGGTGAACGGTCTGGAGGGTCGACGTGGTCGAGGATAGGCGGGGTCTCGAGTCGTAGCGGCTGCAGCTTCTCCGTCGAGCAGGCATCGCGTGCTCAGGTGTGGCGGGTCGTCGTCCGTCCGGTCGAGTGTAGGCGTGGACTGTCACGCCCCAGTCCCAAAATACGTAGGACTAGGAATACGTAACATGCCCACCCGTATGTATATGAACTCCAATATATGGAAATCATATACACACGTACGATGTACATGAATATCCAATCCACCAGTGGTAATATACTGTCACAACAAGTCACACACAATCTATATCTCATCCACAGCACAAATAATTAGTAGGAATAAAGAGCTGAATAATAACTTAATATCAAGGTGAGTATCAAGTCTGATAGTCGGGTGGAAACAAATCCACTGCAATACGACTATACTGGAGTAGCAAAAAAGATTCCTAAACAGCGGTAATAAAATCACAGATACTCCGAGGGTAAGACCTCCTCAGTCTGGAAGGTAGTGTCAGGTCCAGGACCATACTCCTGCGGATACTCCTGCTCATCCATATCTGAAAAGGGACCAGGTCCTCAGAGGGACGTAACAAGATACATATAAATATGCCAATAAAGTACTGAAATATAACATCCAATGGGTCGCCTAACCGTCTAAGTGAATGCAGTTTGAGAACAACTTTCCACCAAGTGGGCTATCTGGCCATATAGTGGGATTGGCATGATTCTTTCAGAGAATCAGGGGCCTACTAAGCATGTCGTCTTTTGAACGGCAGAGGCCGCCAAGTAGTATAGGGGTCATCATGACCGCGTATCTCCGGTGGAGCGTACGGGTTACATATAAAGAAAGTACAAAGGAGCCCAAATATTTTACTTGTTGTTCTCTCCATCCCGTGCTCTAAGCATGCCATATCCATGATACAATAAAATCTTTAAATAACTGCCAGGTCTACTAGCATACAAAGTTTTTATCAGCAGTCATCCCTAACGCACGGCCCATGCGTACAGGAGGCCAAACCTGTCACGCTGTCCGTGATCTATATGAGACTCATAACTCGTGTAACAACTGTGTCACGGCCAATGATCCTAATGATGCTCCATAATACCGGGGTGGTCTCATAAAGTAGGTCCAAAAATATACATACATAAACATCTATATAAGCAGAATTAAACATGCATGTGTCAGTTGGAATGTAAATAATAGTATAATGGCAAGGTATACTTGTCGAGCAAAAGTTCTGTATAGTGCACGTCCAAAACAGTGTTAAGTTTGTTGTAAGAAGAAGTGGGTTAGGGTTTAGAAGAGTTGTAATATATATAGAGATAAGAGGCGGTGGAGGCTGCTGCTGTATCTTTCTTTTTATTGGTTTTGGTTGCGGCTGAGGAGAGTTTAGTAATAATAGGTAAAGAGGCGGTGGAATGAGGCGGTGGGTGATGAGTCACATGCAGGGAAAGGAAGTGAATACACGCGGGGGTTTGTTTTTACGCGCGGAGAAGGGAAATTAAGCGGTGGAGTTGTTTTACGCGTGGGGTTTAAACTTTACGCGCGGAGAAGGAAAGAAAGAGAAGTCGGTTTTGCTACTGCTGTTGTTGATATTTTCCTAATGGGTTTGGGTTTGAGGTTAACGGTTTTTGGGTTGAGATCCAATAGGAATTTCTTTTCTAATTAATTATATCTATATATATATATACATAGAAAATTCTAAAAAAATTATATTGGTGCATAAGGTTAAGCTAGCAACTGTCCAAAGCGTCTCCAACATGGAATAAATTAGAAAAAATTTATAATGGCCCCATAAATTCTCTAATTGCACAAACACCTCAAGTTAAAATCTATTCCTTCTATTTAGCTCGTAATTACTAAATAAATTAAATAATACGGCTTTTAGGATTAGGGGTTTTACATGGACAGTGGCTCGGTGCAGCATCGTGTGGTGGTGCTCGTCTTCAACAGCGGTTCGTCGAGTCGTCGAGGGATATCGACACGGGGGAGGGGTCGTTCAGGCTCCGGCGAGTCAGCGTTGACAGGGACAAAGTCGGGGACATCGGGATGTCGTCGGCTTCTGGTGCAGCGGTGCAGGCGGGTTCAGCGGGTTGCTGTGAGCGGGATGGAGGCTGTGGGGTTCATCTGGTCGAGGGGGTGCTGGGCAGCGGGTTGACAAGGCTAAGCTCCGGCGAGCTCTGGTGGAACGGCGGGAGGAAGGAGATGAATAGGGAAGGGGGTGGTCGGCTAGTATTAGGTTTAGGGAATAGAAAGAAAAGGAAAAAGTAAAGAAAAGGAGTTTATATATGAAGGGGGGTTGGTTTGACCTAGAAAAGTTTGACTTTGGTCAACCCCTTGGGAAAATGGTCTTCTCATGTAGGTATTTCAAGGGCTATGATTCAAATAAATTAAAATGAATGACTATGATGCATTGGTTCAAGGTTTGGAGGGCCATGGTTCAAGGAGGTTGATGCATTGCACACTCCCAAAAATTATGGAAAAAATACACATGAAGGAGAAATGAGTTATTTATATGTCGTGTCCAACATGGTGGATACCTTAATGCACTTTTGCACAAAGTGCCCAACAATTGGTAAATTATACAAGGTGAGGTTTATGATTTAATTTAATTAAAAAATAATTGCAAATGGTGTTCTAAAATTAATTAGAAGTACAAGGGACTGAAATTAAGTGGAACACAAGTGACACGAATAAAGTAGACTCAGAATAGAATATTACCCTAATTTGGGTTACACAAAATGGGTCGAGATTGTGTCTCCAATTTCGATTGGAACTCACAAGGATACAAGGTTTGATTTATATAGAATTAAATACAATCGGTTGCGACGAATGTTGTGCGACTAAAATAAAGCACAACAAGACATAGTTATGAGTCACACAAGGATCAGAATGAAAGTCTGGCACGTCTAGGACAAGGGTGTAAAATTTGTTGGGAGACAATGGCTAGTGTAATGCTCTAATTATCGAAGCAACGGTAAAGTACAACAATTAAATAAAATTACAGCAATTTCAATATAATTAATTATTATGCAATCATTTACACATTAATTATAAAAAGACGAAAATATCCCTAATATGAAATATGGGGGTGACACATAGCACATTTCGAATCATTGGAGCGTAGCATCATGGAGCTGAGGGATCTGGCCACGTCGTAACGTGACATCGATACAAGAGTCGCAGTTGATCGTGGGCGCCACACTATCGAGGATGCAGGGTTCACATATTAAGATGAACGAGCGAGTGGAGACCGTGGGCGCTTCACTATCGAGGATGCAGGCATCACATCTTCAGATAGGCGAGCGATAGAGCATAGTACTAGGAGGTTATTATCTGTTATGGATACTTGCGACGCTCGACTGATAGAGTTGGAGCAACGACGTCCTCCTGGTCTGCCTGTATCATCATCTACATCGACTCCTACATCGGGTTGCGTGACGCTTAAACAGGAGTAGTTTGACGAGCTATTATCTCAGATTCGACGCGGTTCCTCCTCCTGATCATTATTAGTTTTTTCTGACATGTGTGTATTGGCCCATTCATGGGATTTTGTACTTAAGTAAAACCCCTCACCCAAAAAGATGTATTTTGTGTGTATTCTATATTTATTGTGTTTATTTAGATTATTTTTAAAATCAATTTAAATCTAACTATTGCATTAGGATACTTCACCGTAGTTTGAACATTAATGACATAGAACGACCCCAAAATCTACATCGTCCTTCGTAGAAAGTAGCCTACACGGGAGACATTATCCGTAGGATCTTCATGTGACACAAAATTCGACCATTTAGCATTAGTATGGCACTAGCGTAACAACCCTAGTTTATTATGTTTAAAGTTAGATATTTTTATATATATAATTTCTATGTAATTATTTTTCAATCCAACCTTTTCATTAAGCAACCCATAAATTCTCTATGCCAAATTAGGTCACTTTCTTCTTTTGTAGGATTTAATTATTTAATTATTATTATTTTTAATCCCATAGAATCAAATCAAATTATTGTCATTAATTGGTTAGTTGTTGACTTTTAAATAACTAACAAACTAATTAGGAAACCTCCTAACTAACTACCAAATAATCATAATCCTACCCCCTCTCCCAAACCCACGTACACCTCACGCGACCCACTCTCTCTCTCTCTCTCTCTCTCTCTCTATATATATATATATATATATATATATATATATATATATATATATATATATATATATATATATATATATAATCTCTTTCTCATCTTCCCTTCTAAAAACTCTAACCAAAATTCTCCTTCAAAATCCTAATTTTTTTCCTTCATCCAAGAACCCTAGCCGCCACCATCACCACCAAGGCCGACCCCCCCCCCCTCACGTGGACAACATCACCTCCTTCATCCAAGAACTCTAGTTCTTCATCCTTCTTCTTCTAGTAAGTCTCCTTCTTCATGAAAATCCTCTCTAATGTGTATGATTGCATGAATAATTATTGTTTATATATAAATAAATAATTTTTATTTTATTCTAACTCATTGTCATGTTCTTTATTGTATGATTTTATTTTAGAGTTTGCATGTAAAGAATTGAACCCATGAATGTATGTATGCACCCATAGGTAGAACCTTTGATTAAACCTTGTTATTAATATAGAAATATGATGTTTAAATTAATTTTATTCATATTTTTACTATTTATTCTAGATTATTAAATTATTATTATTATTGGAATAAATTGTATGTACAATGGGAATGGTGACATAGTTTTATGTTTTCTCCAAAATTCCGCATCGAACCCTTCTAAAACTTTGTAAATAATTAAATTTTGATGTTATTAACCTATATTAAATTAAGTTTTTAATTTATAATTTCAGAAATATTATTTTTTATTTAAATAGTTTTTATGCATAAAAAGTCACATAGTTGACCTAGTTTTCATATAAATCTATTGTAACATGTTCTTTGGCCATATATGAATGTCTTTCCTATTATTTATGTTTTGAAACTTATTTTCCATAATTAATTACGATTTTGGACTTTTATGCAAAGCATAATAGTAGGGTTATAATGGCAAAATTTTGCCAATACTATTGCTAGAAGACTAGTATGTGTCCAACGAACAGACCAATAAATAGAACTAATAAAGATGCATATAGGGACTCATTAAATCATTATTTTCTATTATTTTAGAATTATTCCCATAATTTAACATTTTTATGATTTTTTTCTTTTGAGAACTTGCATGTCAGAAAAACTCTATTTAGCACCTATATTAGCATGACTAGTTGACAACCTTCGTAGAAACCCTTTGTAGAAAGAAAACCATTATTTTGCTTATTTTATAATTAATTCCAGAATTATTATTTTTATTAATTAAAGTCTTTAAAAAAGATTTTTGGTAACGTTAACGACTAGTATTATTTTGAGGGCTAGTTACTTGTATGTGCAATCAACGTAGAATTAATAACTAGTTAATAACCTAATTTTGGCTAGATAGTAAGAGTCTAATTAGTGTAATAATTAATTGGTAGCTGTTCGAGACGTTCTTGTGGAGAGCTCTGGATCAGATTTGTTGTGCTCGCATTTTGGCTTGGAAGACAAGTACACATTGCTTGGTTGTATTGTGTAGTTTACATATGCCTAGCTCTTTTTATTTTGTTAGCTGTGTGCACGCGTTTAGAGTAGTAGACTTACCCGTTATGTTGTGAAGATACGTGTTATCTACTGACCTGACACTGTTTCAAACACGTTCACTGAGTGAATGAGTGCATGGATTAGCGTGTTGACTGGCCATTGATATATGAGTTCGCGTCTTGTGTTGGTTGTTAGTGTTGGTCTTTTTGTCTATATTATTGATGTCGTTGTATTATGTCTGCACCGCGTATACGGTTCGGATACATTAGGAGGGGAGAATCTATTAGTGAGCGTATGAATTTCTGTTTCTAATGTATATATGGTGTAACTCGTGTACCCCTGAGTCCTTTTTGGATGCCTGGTGGGATGACTATTCTTTTATTTCTTCCCCCTCATGCATCATTAGAGATGTCTCGAGTGCATATCACATAGATGGTTAGTTACCCTATTATTGTTTACTTCTTTACTTTCATGCATATCGATTTCTTGTGTACTTGTTATGTCCCTTTGAGGACCTGGCACCTTTTTTAGATCCCGACGAGCACTTGAACCCGACGGATTACGGAGTTGGAGATCTTGCTGACGAGGACCTTGAGGTGGAGCCACTGGAGTTTGCTTGAGCGTCTTGGACGATAATTGCTTAGAGTCTTGGGTGTCATTATTTAGTTAGCTGACGCCCGAACTATTTTCATTATTTCTTTATTACTTAGTTGTATTCTTTCAGTAATCATTTGTACTTATTTTTCGTGGATTATTCTCCACTAGACTTTATATGTAGTGGACTTGAGACTTATCTAACAATTCAGTTCCTTATTCTGTGATATTTGTGAATGAGACTAGATTATACCTACTTGTGTTGTTGTGGCTTAGTTATATTTTACAGCGTACTATGGCTTATTAGGTCCATTAAATTGGGTTCCTATACTTGTTTGTACAGCTGACATATGTACGTATACCTGGTCCTACGTATTTTGGGACTGGGACGTGACAACTTATTATTTGTACACTTTTATTGTGTGACTTATTTGTACATTTTTATTGTGACTGGATATTGTGTGACTACATTCGGGCCTTAGAGATTTTTATTGATTTATTTTATCATTGTTGTTGTGTGATTATACTGGTGTTGAGTGTTCCACCGAAGGGGTCGACAAACCCAGAGAATTCAACAGAGGGTTGCTCCGGGTCTGTCTATTTATTTAAAATGTGATCATACTGTAGGCATGTTATACTGTGATATTACATGCATTCATTTATTTTTATTTTTCAACCTTAGCGACGTTCAGCGACGTTTAGTGACGTCCATAGGAGTCGCTAATGACGTTGCTAAACTGTCAAATAATTTATTTTACGTCGTTGATCGTCACTAAACGTCGCTAAATATTGCTGACATGGCAATTTTGGCTATGTCAGATTTTCGTCGCTGATTATGTCGCAAGTTATCGCTAAATTTAACGATAATTATCGACTAAAATAAAACATCACAAATTTGGCGACCTGAGACGCTAAGAGTCGTCGTTCTTGCGACTTTTAAACATCTCTAAATTACGTCGCTACAACGACGTTTTCCGACGTCGTTTTGATCAGCGACTAGCTTTTTGGCGACTAAATTAAAACGTCGCTAAATACGTCGCTACTTACTATTAGCGACGTAATTTAACAATTTGGCGACTCTTTCCTGCGTCGCTAATTTGTAATATTTTGGTAGTGGTGCTTGATGCTAATCATGTATCCCAATTGCGAAGGTACATCGTAGATTAGAGTCATGATCTCGATAAAGTTGTTGGTACCGACTTACCTCGAGGCTTGGCTCTTGTCCATTTTTGTCAGTATAGGCAAGCGAGGATAAATTCCTATTTGACTGGCTTTGGGGTATATGTATCCATATGCCTCCATTTTTCTGTGTATGATTGTGTGCAATTATTAATTTATGCAGTTATTTTTCTATTCTAGTTATTTGCTTGATGTGATTTATGATTTCCTAAGCCTTTTAGCGTATTTTACAGCTCGACTAGCCTTAGTAAAATTTTGAGGACGAAATTTTTCTAAGGTAGATAGAGATGTCACACCCGTTTCCAGATTTGGTATTTCTTGAATTTCTGATATTTAAATTTATTTTCTGATAATGTATTTCTGCTTTATTTGCATGATTCTTCCTGTCATTTATATTTATTCATGTTGTCTAAAGAGACTACCCAAGACCACTAGAATATCCATTGGCATTGCCATGGATCCGTGTGTAGGATGGATACCTGACTCGGTTCAATTTTGGAACCACAAGCCTATTTTGAATGGTTGAGATTTGTTGGAGAGTATTATGACTAAATCATATGGCTAACCTCATTTTCCCCCACTTAGTACATATAAGAGAGTTTTCTCTCCTCCCTCTTCTTCTTCTTCTTCTTCTTCTTCTTCTTCTTCTTCTTTATTTCTACTTTCTTTTTTCTTTCTCCTTCCTTTGCTTCTTTCCCTCAAGACCAAACCCTAACCCTAGGGAGAAGTTGTTGTGACTTGGACCGTGAGAGGTAGAGGCTAAGAAGCCACTCCAGGCAAGTACATCTTGCTCAAATGATAAAGCCATAATTTTTGGATTTTATTTATATTGTATAAATTTAAAATGTGTTTGGTAGAAAATGTTCTCCTTGACATTCTCATCTAATTTTTTTTGGAGTTTTGGGTTTTGATGGATGATTTGAAGTAGATATGAGTTTCAAGATTTGGATTTTTCATGGCTTTCATGTGTTTTATTAGTTTTGATCTATTAACACTTGGTATATTCAAAATTTAGTTGTTCTATGTGATGGAGCACTTCATTTCGAGTATTTTGGCTTTTGGTTCACTTGATTTGGAGTTAAAATAATTTTTTTATGAAGAAAATAAGTTTTCGGGATTTTGGAAGTTTTTCCATGGAGTTAGTGTTGTTTTGGGACGATAGATTTTCATGCGCCCAGCTCCATGCGTCCTCTTCCAGCATGCGTCCATCTTCTTGGGCACATGACTGATCTGTATGCGCCCTGCATCCTATGCGTCATGTATGCGTCCTGCATCCATGCGTCCTGCGTCCTGCATCCATGCGTCCTGCATGTGCCCTGTATCCCATGCGCCCTGCATCCATGCGTCCTGCATGCGCCCTGCATTCTATGCGTCCTGCATGCACGCTATATTTTTTACATGCGTCTAGATCGCATATGCGGTCAACTTTTTTATGCGTCTGGTTTTATCATGCGTTCCTTCCATTTTTGCTTGGGATATTTTTTTGTGTATTATATAGTTGGATGTTGTGCTCTTACAATTTAACACATTTTTTGACCCTCAAGACACCGTAAAAATTGTTATGTATGTTAACCTATTGCATTTGGCATCGGACAATCGAGTGTGAGTATTGCCAATGTATCACGTGTCACAGATACAATAAGTTCGCCAGTGATAACTCGTGAATAGCTTGTACCCGTAACTCGTCATCCCAAAAAGTTTTTCGAGTGTTTACGACTCGAGACCTTGAAATAATTTGGTAATAATTAGACAAGATAAGATTCACTAGATGATTGGGATGGAAGAATATTGTTCTACCGGCTACCCCGATCTCCAAGGGCCCCATGAGGCATGGGCCAACCCTGCTAGGCAAGGGCCCCATGACCTACCAAGTTTACGCATGCCACAATACATACAAGACTTTGTGATATATCGTGGTAGTCATATGATTTGTTGCATAATGTGGTTACAAGATCTGTGATGTGCTGCGATACTTCCAAAATAATTTTTTATATATAAGTTTATGTTCACAATACAAGTTTATATTTAATGTTCTTTTATAATATAAGTTTACATTCAATTTTATGCCATTAGATAAAATTATGATTTTATGAACAAGCTTATGTTTATCTGTGACAAGTTATAAGTTATGTTTTGTGTAATATGACTAGTTCAATTTCAAGCGTACCCTTGGCCATCCGGGTTGACTACAGTGCCGGTGGTAGCGATATTCTTCAAAACATGCATTTGGCCATGATATGTTGTTTGCCTTGTCTGACAAGCTCGTCCTATTATATTATATTTTCTTTCGGCACGTGGTTAGAGAGCAAAGTTTTGCTCGGGTGAAGGTCTGCAATCTCTGTCCTTGTTTGGTTTAAGGGTTATGGTCCTGATCCAGAGTAGTTCATATGCCCTTTTGTTGCTCGTCGTCTTATATTTCTTTATAGTTAGTTTGTTATCAATGCACCAGTCCTTATTGTTATTTTATCGAGAAGTACATTGGTACCGTATAAGTCTAATGTTAAGTTGTGTTTTGTCTACCACCTTGAGCTCCTTTGTGGTACTTGTTGCTTGGGGTTCTGACCCCACTAGTTTTGCTTGGCTAGATTTACCCGAAGAGAACCATGATCCTCCGTACTTCCAGCAAGATGGCTCGCACTCATAGGACTGCGGCCGAAGCTCACGAGTGAGTTTCCTTCTTCCACCCCTTATTTTGATTTCTCGATTTGTGGTTTCAGCAAGGGGGAAGTGTTAGCTCCTTATATTTTTAAGACTACGGTCAACATGATGTATATATTAGACCATAGCTGGTATATTTGATCATGTATAATTATACTCTACTAGTGTAGCATTTTATATTCACTAGCTTCATGATCAAATGTGGTTGTATTTTGGATGCCTCTTTACATTTATGTGTGATATACTCTTGAAATTGTTGTTGATGGATTGAGATAGTAGGATTTATCTGCCTTAGAACTGACATCATAGTATGCTAGAGTCCACCCATTTGACTTTTAGACAACCTTAGTATATTGCGGCTTACTTCGGTATTCTGCAAGGTGTGGTTGGCCATGTCAGTCCTCGTATTTATCCAATATTCTGGGAGCAGGATGTGACACTTTGCGTCGGTATAGGTTCGTCTTCCCAATCCGTACTTGCTTAGTTTTGTTCTTGCTGCAATCTGACGTATAACCAACTCATTCGGCAAATTTTTGAAGATGGCAGAGGAGACCCGTGCTTTCTCCAAAGCAAACTATGCAAGATTTTGCATGGAAGTAGACCTTGCCAAACCTCTCCCTTCTAACCTTAAAATCATTGTTGGCGACAGTAGCGAGTTCTATCAATCTATTATTATCTATGACTCTAATGTGAGTTACTGTAAACATTGTATGATCCAGGGACATAACATTTATGCGTGTTTCAGAGCTCACCCGGAGCTGAAGGCTTCACCGTATAGCCAGTCTACTGCCCCCCCTTCAAAGTCATCGATCCATACTATTAAAAACCTAAGACCCATATTAGGTTTGAAAACAATATTGAGATGCAAGGAGATTTCAAAGGCCTGATGGAGGATACTTCTAAGAGCTCATCGACCCCAACCATTCAGGCTGCAAAGCTTCCTATTTAAAATGCCTTCCAAGCACTTGAGGTGGAGGGGGGGGGGCATGGAGGAAGAGATCAAGACGGAGAATCTTGAGATCTCCTCCCCAGCAGCAACGACCAATAGTCCGGCTAATCAGTTCCAAACTCTCGACCAGGAGAGGGTACTGGTTGCAATGGCTAGTGCAGTGGGGTAGAGAAGAAACCATCCAGATATTCAGGTTCATGTGGAGGAGTCGAACGAGCAGGTAATTGATCCTTTATCATACAAGGACTCTGCAGCTATCAAGGATTTTGTCATCCACCCTTCCCAAATGCATCCCACCACTCATCACGTTTATGTTGATCATGTTCCAATGATTGCCATGGCAAATCCTTCTTTCGAGGTCACAACTGGTACTGTTTCATTGACATCCACCCCCATCCTAACCCTACCCCTTCCTCTGCTTCCCACTCCCACCCGAAAACTTCCTGCAATCTATCGGTTCCATCCCCTGAGCCCTCCCACCCAGAGGTGGAACCTGCTCCAGATATTCAGACCCACTTGATGGTTTCAGATCCTTCACACCCCGAGGACATGATCCAAAACCTTCCTGATCAGAGCTGGGTGGCCAACAAACTACAATATGATAAAGTTGCTCAGGTTCAACCCAACCAGATCAACATACTGGAGGGCGTGTGTGCTTATGAGCCAAACAGAGGAAGAAGGAAAGAGCTGAACTCCTTAATCTCCCTCCAAAAATAAATCCACCTATCTATGACCCCTACTGAAATTGAAGTGCATAACCGTAAAGTCTTTGAAGCCTCCCAAAGGTATAAAAACAAATGCAGACGGAAAGTCCCCTTGTAGTCTAACCCGATCCATACTAGATGCTCGAAAAGAACTCTAACCGATGCCCAAACCTTTAGGGGAGAGAGGTTACCCGGTGATTATGTGGTAGCTCTAGTGTTTGTCTTGTAGCCTTTTGGCAACAGGGATGAGTCATCCCTTTTTTTTTAGGGGTTTTCCTCCCTCCTCTTGTAGGTGTATGGCCTATCTCCCTGTCCCAAGCTTCAGCCTTTTCTTTCAATAATATTGTCTCTTAAACAGAAGGAGGAAAAGACGCAAAGGAGTAGATACCTTTTTAATTTTTGGGGCATTTTTTGTTAGCCCAAATTGCTAATTGCTTATTTGTATCACCCCCATATTTTTTTATTAGTGTTAACCCTCCAATTAGACAATTTTTTTGGAAGGGTAAGTATAATTACCATTAACAAGGGTAGTAATAATCAAAAGAAAAATGGAGGGTAGTGAAGTTATGCTTAAAAAATAGGGGTAATAATAATTAATTCTTTTTTGTTTTTTAAATTTTTGATATAATGTTCCGAACCCGATGTATGGTTCGAGACTTTGTACATACTACATTGTATATCTTTGGACTACTATTTTTCAATTTTTATTATTTATATATAAAAAAATAATACCTCCTGATTCGACCTACTGACATTCTGTCATGCAGTCAATTTTTTTCTCTCTCTCTAGTAACCACATAAAGGATCACTAGTGTTCGGTCGAAGGAGTAGATACCTGTTGCGTGCAGTAAACCGATACTTAAGTCGGTTTGACTCTACACTTTATATTTTTCCGAGAGAATGCTTTTTGTTGGAATAAAAAAAAAATGGGAATCAATGGAAATCTCAGCCCAGAGCAGCTCGCCTTCTTCAATTCCAATGGTGAGTTCTCTCTCTCTCTCTCTCTCTCTCTCCATCGGAAAATTTCTACAAACTCTCAACACCGCATTTCTTTTGAATATATTTATTTTTAGGGTATATGGTGCTGGAGTCGTTCTCGAGCACGGAAGAGGTGCAGGAGATGAGGGACAGGATGGCGGAGCTCCTCCGAGGGTTCGACGCCGCGAAGACCTCGGTCTTCTCCACGACGAACCAGGTCTGCTCTTCTCTGCTCCGCGGAGAAGTTTCGTTTACATTTTATTCGATCGGTGAGAATTTGGTACTGATGCTTTCTCCTTCTCTTCTTCTTCTTCTTCAGCAGAAGACGACGGACGACTACTTCTTCGAGAGCGCCGAGAATGTTTCCTTCTTCTTCGAGGGTGAGCAAACCTGCATATGATTTATTGGGTTGGAGGAGTTTTGTATTACTAGGGGAATACTGCATAGCCCGGAATTCTATATTCTGGGAATCAAATTTTCGGTAATTAATTTTTATGTGGAATTAAAATTTTTTTTTTTAAATTTTTTATTCCGGAATTAAAATTTCTGGAAAATTATATTATCATGTGACGACATAAATATTTCAAAAATGCTAAATTTACAACCAAATGTGGTACAACACATTTACGATCACGTACGTGGATTGCCAATGGGCCCCTACTCCACCCCCTTACCCCATATGGGAAGAGGAAAGCCAATTGGCAACCGCCACATAGACGGTTGTAAATGAGTTGTAATCCATTTGGTTGTAATCCTAGCATTGTCCTAGATATTTCCGGTTAAAAAAATTGAAAAAGTATAAAAAACTGAAAATAAAAATAAAAAAGGATAAAAAACTGTGAAAAACAAAAAAAGGGGAAAAAACCCCCCAAAAATATTCTTAAAAAATAAAATAAAAAACTGAAAAAAAATACAGTGTACCAAACGCTCCCTAATATTCAACATTTTAGGGCACCTTTTGGTTAATAAGTGGACATTGTGATGGTTTATTTTAAATGATCCTCCAAGCGATTCCCATGGTGTTGCCTCTAGCACCATTACTTCTAATACACTAAGTTTACTTCTTAATGTGGTTATTTGAAGTGGTTATAATAATGGATGTATTTGTGACCATGACACAAGCTCTTTAAGAAAGCCTTTGTCCCAAATGTTTGGGTTCAGCTGTTTGAATCCTTTCCTTCCATTCAGCTATGTCGAGCGTCATGTCCTTGTAACACTAACAATACACATGCCCACGCGAGCGCACACACATACACACAATATTGCTTGGCCTACATAATCAATCTCTTGACCATTATACTAAAAGTTCACTGCCCCTAGTTTTTATTTGAGTTATTTGTATTTATCATCCATTGCTAATCCCTAACTATGCTTCCCCCAGTATTAAATTTATTTCTACTACCCCCATTTCTCAAGAGTTAGGCATTATTATTATTATTATTATTATTATTATTATTATTATTTTTTGGGTGTTGGGGGGGGGGGGGGGGGGATTGTAAATACAAATAACTCTTTTTATTTCATAGTTTTTCTATACTGTTATAAGCGTGTCCATGTCTCATGCAATATGTTCCTGTCATGTCACAGAAAAGGCATTTGGAGATGATGGAAGCTTGAAGCAGTCAAAAGAACTCTCAATTAATAAAGTTGGCCACGGTTTGTACTTACAGTTCCATCCTACACCAGTTTCTTTGCCATTTTTTTTCTAGCCATTGTGCTGATGATTTGTTTGTAGATTTTGCCTTACATTGTTAACCATCTATGCAGCCCTGCATGAAATTGACCCAGTGTTCAAAAAGTTCTCAAGTTCAGAGAAAGTCTCAAGTATGTTTCGTTCTATGGGATACAGGAGGCCTGTGATTATTCAATCCATGTATATATTTAAGGTACTATGAGTACTTCTAAATTTTAGATTGGTGTGGTGTTTATCTTCTCTTTTATCTTCTCTATGTGTGCTACTCATTTTCATGGTAAAATTGTACTGGTTATTAGCTTCTTTCATAAATTGAGGGAAAAAATCCATGGTGTCCTGTTTGTCACTAAGAAAAAGACAAAAGCAACCAAACTAAAGAATGTTAGTTATGTATGTCGTGCAATGGGTTCATTTCCCCTGATTCTTCCTAAAACGAAGAACGTTATGGGAAGGATGGGGGTTGGACTGAGAATTATCAAGGTTCGGAGACTTGGTTTCGGACCCTTTTGTATGAGTATCGGTTTCAGACCTTTCCTATGATGAGTTTTTCATTATTTGAACTAATCTTTCACATACTTTTGTTGTGTATGGGAGTTGCAAGGAGGGGAGTGAGTTCTTTTATGGTTTCAGTATTGTTTATATCAATTGTGAAAACATTAGTTTAATAATTGTAATTTCACTATAGGAAAGTATATAAGCTGGCATTTGTAGGATTTGATTGTTTCCTTGTTTGTTGTAGTTAGTTGGAAAGTAGAAAACCTTCGTGATCTAGCCCTAGTTGGATTTTTGAGTGTTTCCCCCCACATTTTCCTCCTTTTATCATTTATACTGAAAGTTTGTTTTCCTATAAACGAAATAGTACACAACATCCAATGGATCACAATCAAATATCTCTGACTTTCTGTATTCCCTTCAAATTCTGACAGCTTTTAAGTTTTGGAACCCAAAATGGCACTCGTTACCAATTTTTTCCTACAAGGATCTGATTGTTGGCCTTTGTATTGGATTTGGGTACATAAATTTTATAAGATAATACTTGTGGACCTCAAATAATTGCATCAGTTGCATTTGTTGTTGCTATAGCAATTTTTCATAAAATATCGTTGTTTAGTTATTTTTAGTAGTTGCACTGTGTTAATTGTTATGAATTTCCTTAAAACTAGTAATGAAATATACTACTAGAAAGTTCAACAATGGAAAATACATCTTAGTAGTCCACATGTTTGAGTAGAAAGATTGTTTGAATTTGGATAAGGATTATAGTGGGAGGGTGGTTAACAAACAATATAAATCAGTGATCCAATAAACAGTATGAATGGTAAAAGGATCATTATTGCATGTCAAATTCTTAAGGAAATTTGAAGAGGTCATAAATGTAATGACATCAATGACTTCAAAATAGTGCTATTGAATTGCTAAAAGCATCATATGACACAACAAACAACTGACATTAGCCATAATATTATCCAAAACATCGCTTTTTGCATGCTGTTCGACTCATGCATCTGCATGACAGTCCAAGTACATATTATCTAAAAAGAAATTGGACATTAAATCGTAATGTTCCTTTATAGCTTTATTCTAAAAGCTTGTAATAGTCATCTCATGCCCCAAGGACACAAAAAATGCTAATGAAGATCAATTGAAACAGTTAAAGAAAAGGGTCAAGTAATTAAGGCAAGGAGAGGATAGACGCACAATTGCAAACACAAAGGGCAGGGGTTCATCATTGTAGAATTGGAATAATGTGATAACCTTTATTGATGAGAAGACTACATATATACATGAGAGGCTAGCCTCTCTCTCTATTATTCTACCCGATGTGGGACTAAAGTCCATTATTGATATAATACTTAACACCCTCCCTCAAGCTGGAGCATATATGTCAATCATGTCTAGCTTGTTACACAGAAATTGAACCCGAGGACCCAAAAGAGACTTTGTGAACATATCGGTTATCTGATCACCGGTCCTCACGTGATGAAACTTTATTATCCTCTTTTTATACTCATCACGGACGAAGTGAATGTCAATTTCAATATGCTTCGTCCTTCCATAGAACACAGGATTTGTAGCAATATGGATAGCAGACTGGTTATCACACCACATATTTGCTGGTTTAGATCCTGCTTCTTCTTCCAGTTCTTGTAGCAGATGCTTCAGATATAGCACTTCTGTTGTGCCATGAGCAATAGCTCGATATTCTGCTTCGGAACTTGATCGTGCGATCACACTCTGCTTCTTGCTCTTCCACGACACTAAATTTTTGCCAATAAATGTCGAGTAACCAGATGTAGATCGTCTATCCGTCAGGCTTGCACCCCAGTCAGCATCGGTAAAGCATTCAACATTTGTATGTCCCTGATTCTCCATGCGATTTTTTTTCCCAAGATTCTGGACTAGATAACGCATAATTCTGAGAACTGCCTGCCAATGTGGAACTCGTGTAGAATACATAAATCTACTTGCGACACTGACGGCAAATGAAATATCTGGACTAGTCATAACCGCCAATTAGTTGAGTTTTTCAACCACTCGATGATATTGATCTGGATTAGTCATCAATACCCCCTCGTCAGGGAGTAACTTTTCTCCTGGGTCCATTGGCGACGTTGCTCCCTTGGCTTGCATTATTCCTATATCATTTAGTATGTCTAGCACATACTTTCTCTGAGACATGACAATGTGTCTCTTTCCTCGTATGACTTTAACACCAAAGAAGTAGTTTAACGATCCCATATCCTTGGTCTGAAACTGTTCTCCCAGAAATTTCTTCAGTCCTGCAATGTCCTGACTGTCGTCTCCCGTGATCACATTGTTATCAACATAGACACAAAGTAGTATCCTTTCAGCTAATGTATGTCGGTAAAATACTGAATGATCCTTCTTCGATTGATACATGCCAAATTGAGTGACAAGTTGACAACATGTGTAAATTGACCAAACCATGCACGGGATGATTGTTTGAGACTAGGGGCAGAGAGGGCCGAGGGAGACCGGGGGGGGGGGGGGGGTTGCTGCTGGAGCGGACGGGGGGGGGGGGGGGGGGGGCAGTGCGGGGGGGTGGGAGGGAGGCCGGGGGGCTGCTGGAGGCTGGGCCGCGAGGGAGGAGCGGGAGGGGGGATGGGGGCTGACCTAGGGTTAAGTTTTTTTTTCTCTGTGGAGAGAGGGGTGGAAGGGTTATGGCTCCGATACCATATAGAATTGGAATAATGAGATAACCTTTATTGATGAGAAGACTACATATATATAGGAATGGTTAACCCCTCTCTCAATTATTCTACTCGATGTGGGACTAAAGCACATTACTAATATAATATTTAACAATCATGGTTCTTTCACCCATGGGCTCCCCTCAAGGCCTAACACTCTGTGGTTGACCACCTAGGTCAGCGACTTTTCAACTTGGCATTTCCTCTTGCCTTACACCTTCATATTTCTGCCACAACTCAAAGACACTGATTAACTTGTCATGATTTTTCGGGGCTACCCCAAACCCACCTTTCTGAATAAAAGAATAGATGAGAGGATTGTTCGGTGTACAAGTCCATATATTTGCTAGGTTGAGATTAGTATAGTTAAAGCTAAGTTGCTTGATTACTATTCGACGTCAGTGGTTCAACGAAGTTTAAGAATAAAAATTAGCAGGCACCATCTTAGAGACTGGCGGGAGAGGATAAGAAAGCAAGTAGCAACCTCCTGGTGATAGGTTCACATAGGCTGGCATCGTCAACATAGCCAGCTTCATTGACAAAATATATGACCTTTAGGGTGTTAGCAGTTATTGAGTACCGTGAACCCTGGTGGTCAGTGGTGACTCTACTGGATATTCACAGTCAAACTGCTTAGGATAGTGGCTGGTCTGCACCCTCTGGAGTGCAAAACATGCCATGTGAGTGATCAACAATGGCTTGCTGGTTTTGGCAGTGTCATTGGGCACCCTATTCGTTGAAATGCAAACAAAACTGCTGGTGAGCTTAGTGGATAACTAGTGGATACTGATTGGCCTGAGATCTTCTAATAAATACTAAAGGCTAGGCTGCTAGGTCACTTGTTTTCTTTGAAATAAAGGAGAATTTCTCGAGAAAGAAAATATTGTATTTTTTGTATAGAATGAATTGTTTACAACTTTCTCGGAGTGTAAATACTAAAGAATTCCACACAAATAAAAAACTCTGGAGAGTGTAGCGGTGGAAACTCGATCTGTGCGTAATCGATGTGCTTCGTTGACGATCCGACACAAGATGCTTGATGGAAGAGAAGGGAACTTAGAACTCTAGGAGTGTTCAAAACTCACTTGAGAATGCTCGTGGACAGAGTGCTCTCGAAAAAGGATGGAATTGGCTGTTCAAATCAGCCCAAAAAAGGACTATTTATATCTATTGCCGTGTAACGACTAAAACTGTTGATATCCTGCAGACACTGCTGATGGAGACGTTTGGCGTCCCGCGGGAGCTTTTTCAGCGAGAAACTGCTGGCAGTAGGGCACACATTCCCGCGGGAAGCACGGAACGGATGCCACGTGGCTTTCCGCCAACCCTGAGACATAATGTCCCATTAATGCAGCCGCTCACGTAGGCTACGGTCGCTTCGCAGGATGTAACTTGCATCGTTAACGAGGAAATGCTTCGTAGGACGTAACATCCTTGCTAATGGGGCTGTAACACCTTTCATTAATGAGATGACTGTGCATCAATTGGCGTGCTCCAGTGTTGCGTGCTCCTCTGTTCAGTGAGAGCAAGCTTGGCATGACGTGGTTTCACTAGAATACCCGGTTCAGCGGGACCACATGAATAGCTTCATTGCTGTTCTGCGAAGCATAAGCTTCATTGCTTCTGTTTAGCGGGGAATGGCTTTGCTGCCTATGTCTTGCGAGGATGGCTTCACTGCCATGTGTTAGAATTGTTGTATTTTTCTTATTGAAAAATTTCAGAATACAAAAAATAAAATTAAACAGATGTTACCGGCCTCTGGGGAAGTCGTGCACGAAGCACTGCCCTAAGAGTTTATTCGGGATCTGTGTGCAGACGTTCCCGAAGCTCCTAGTGGTAAAACCCCCGCACTACCGGTATCTCGTTGCCGCACACGACTTGGAGAGAACGACCAGGACTTAGCTCTGCCCAGAGCTTGGAGACGATGAAGATTTGACAGAGTGTTGGCAGAGGTTTGGAGTAAAAAAACTTTTTCTGATTCGATTTACAAAGAACACAGACGTATATATAAAACAGTTGTGTAACGGTCTGAATTAATTTACGATTAATTCAGCCGTTACACAGGAGAATTAAACGAATGAACCTGGACACTGAAAAAATAACGGTTCAAATTCGTAACGTTCAGAAATAATAAAAGAAAGAAAGAAGAGTAAAAAGAATTTTAGGGTCCCAGCCCGAACCCGAAGAGGAAATCGGATCGGCATTCGGCGCCCGCAGATGTGGGCGCGTACCCGCACCCGTTACGCGCGCCGAACCGAACCGAGCCGGGCCGGGCGGCGGCGGCGCGCGTGTGGCCCAAGGGGTTCCCCACACAACAACTTAATAGAGCAAAGAAGAGAAACTAATATATGTACATAAGAGAGCTTTGCCCCATCCGATGTGGGACTAAAGAAAGGAAGAGAAACTTGAGCTTTTTGGAAAGCAAAGTAAAACCAACAACCCCCCCCCCCCCCAAAAAGTCAAGTTCCGAAACAGAGATAAGAGTGAAGTAAATAGAGAGAGAGAGAGAGAGCATCTGGACAGTAAAATACTATGCATAGATGAGATGGACTACAGCCTTGAATCTCACGTAGTAACTATTGCCTTAATCTGAAGAAGTGCTTGATGGACTATGCCTTGAATCAGACTTCTTGAACCAGATTTAGAAAAATGGCACACATAGTACGCTAGAGGTCCATAGTACGCTAGAGGTCCTTGGTCTATCGGGTGGCGCTTTTAAATGGCCATGCGCACTTTCTACATTCATGAGAGTTGTCTGGGATCGCCCTGTCCCATAGTCGCGGCCTTCACGACCTCTCATATAGGTAAGTCCTTAATGGTTGGTGATATGAATCAACCCAGCATTACAGCTTGGACCTATTAAGAGTTTAACCTCATCCTAACCATATCACACAGGAACACTGTCACCATAGGGATGGGGAGTCATTGTACACATGTACAGCCGCTTGGGCTTTATTTTAATGAGACTTTAATCTCGAGTCACTGTTCCATAAAGTCACCTAAGTTCAGCTTGTTTCTACCCATTGAACCGGCTTCTTGGGATCTCCAGTCAGACTCGGTTGGGTTGCCACTGCTGGTGACTAACTTATGGGCTTAACCCCATCCCCCTCGATGATTCTAGGATCAAAGTCCTAGACAGACCCTTCGTCAAGTGATCTGCAAGGTTCTTTTCTGACTTTATATAGTCAAGAACCACATATTTGCCTAGTAGGCTTTTTATTGACTTGAAGCGCAGTTGCAGGTGCCTGTTCATCTTAGCATTCACAGCATCATGCTTTAGTAGTTCAATAACAGATTTATTATCACAATTTATAGAAATTACAGAAACAGGACTAAGAGAAACAGGTATATGCATAATAAGATTTTTAAGCCATTCAGCTTCTGTGCAAGTTGTATCTAAAGCTATCATTTCAGAGTCCATTGTACTCCTAGCTATGATAGTTTGCTTACAAGAGCTCCAGGAGATCGCAGCTCCTCCTAGAGTAAATACATATCCAGTAGTAGATTTTATATCATGTGAGTCGGTTACCCAGTTTGCATCTGAATAACCTTCTATGATATCAGGGTGCCTAGTAAAATGAAGTTTGTAATCTAGGGTGCCCTTGAGATATCTAAATACCCTATCCAAGGCAGTCCAATGTGACTGATTTGGGTTACTGGTATATCTACTTAGTCTTCCAATAGCAAATGCAATATCAGGTCTTGTCCTGTTTGTTATATACATAAGGGAGCCTAGCATCTGTGAATATTTATGTTGTTCCAAAGGTGATCCTTCATTCTTTTTCAGTACAATACTGCTGTCATAAGGAGTAAGGACAGGTTTCTTATCAAATAACTCAAATCTTTTTAGCATTTTTTCAATTGAATGTGCTAAAGATAGAGTATAATCCTCTTTTCCTTTGGTCACTTGCATTCCTAAAATTAAGTTTGCTTCTCCTAGGTCTTTCATATCAAACTGGCTAGATAAATAGTTCTTTGTAATATTTATCAATTCCAGTGATGAACCTAGGATAAGGATGTCATCTACATACAAACATAAGATGACACAACTTTTACATGTACCTTTAGAGTATATACATTTGTCATACTCATTTGACAAGAAACCATATTCACAAATTACTTTGTCAAATTTGTTGTGCCATTGTTTGGGAGCTTGTTTCAAGCCATAGAGGGATTTTACTAGTCTGCAGACTTTCTTTTCTTGACCTTTAGCAATGAAACCTTCAGGTTGGTCCATATAAAGTTCTTCCTCTAGATCTCCATTCAAAAATGCTGTCTTTACATCCATTTGATGGATTAGCATATCATGAATGGATGCTAAGGCCAAGAGAGTTCTAATGGATGTGATCCTAGCTACAGGAGAGTAGGTATCAAAATAATCTAACCCTTTCTTCTGGGTAAAACCCTTAGCAACTAATCTAGCTTTGTATTTCTCTATAGTGCCATCGGCTCTGAGTTTCTTCTTGAAAATCCACTTACAACCTATTGGTTTATTCCCTAAAGGTAGATCTGTTAGAAACCAAGTGTTATTCTCCATGATGGAGTTGTATTCACTGTTAATGGCTTCTTTCCAGAAGGGAGCATCAGGAGACGACATTGCTTCTTCATAAGTTGAGGGATCACCCTCTATCAAAAATGTGAAGAATCCTTCTAAATTTTTCTCAATCCTATTCCTTTTACTCCGTCTTGATTCTAAGTCTTGTTCAGATTGAGAGCTAGGTATTTGGACTTGAGAACTAGTAGATGGTATGGAGGAAGAGATTGAACTTCTATCCTTAAAGGAAAATATGTTTTCAAAGTAAACTGCATCTTTTGCTTCTATAATGGTATTATTAGAGATTTCATTTACTTCTGAGTGAGTCACTAGAAATCTATTGGCATAGCTGTCTAAGGCATATCCTATGAAAACAACGTCTACAGTCTTAGGACCAATCTTCCTCTTTTTAGGTTCGGAAATTCCGACTTTAGCAAGGCATCCCCAAACTCTAAGGTAATTAATCCTAGGTGATCTACCTTTCCACAGCTCGTAGGGAGTCTTATCTTTTGTCTTACTAAGAATCCTATTAAGAATGTAACAGGCAGTTAAAAGGGCTTCTCCCCACAAGTTATCAGGAGCATCAGAGCTGAGAAGCATGGCATTCACCATATCTAACAGAGTGCGGTTCTTGCGTTCAGCAACTCCGTTAGACTGAGGTGAATATGGAGCAGTTACCTCATGAATTATTCCATGTTCTTCACAGAAGTTAATCATTTCGTTTGAGGTATATTCTCCACCACGATCAGATCTAAGGATCTTAATCTTCCTTTCTAATTGATTCTCAGCTTCAGATTTGTAGACCTTAAATCTATCTAGAACTTCATCTTTGGTTTTGAGAAGGTAGATATAACAATACTTTGAATAATCATCTATAAACGTAACAAAGTATTTTCTACCGCCTCTGGTCAAAATCCTATTTGAGTCACATACATCACTATGGATAAGTTCTAGAAGGTCAGAATTTTTTTCCACAGATTTGAATGGTAATCTAGTGTGTTTGGCTTGAACACAAATCTCACATTTGTGTTTGTCATCTATTGGAGTCTTGGGAATAAGATCTAAGGTCATCATTCTTTTAATAGAACCTAGGTTCACATGACCTAGTCTGCCATGCCAAACATTTGAAGATTCTATATTAGAGACAATGAGAGAACAATCAGACATTTTATTCATTGTACTTAAAATGAAAAGACCGTCTTTTACAAAGCATTTTCCTATAAAAGAGTCATGCTTAGAAAAAACTACTTTATTAGCCTCCATTACAATTTTGTATCCTGAGGCTACAAGAAGGGATCCACTAACTAGGTTTCTCCTGACAGACGGCACATGAAGAGTTAAGATTTTTCCTGATGTCATCTTCAGGTTAACTTTTCCTCTTCCAATAATTTGTGCCGTTGAGCCATCTCCTAGGGTCATACCTCCTCCACTTGATTCCTGATAGTTTGAAAAACATGAGCGATCAAATGAAACGTGAACATTAGCTCCAGAATCCAACCACCAATCATCAGAATGGTAAGAGAGGTTAATAAGGGATCGAAAGCTTAGAGACCTGAAGGAACTCGAAGAACCTTTGTGAAGCATGTTCGCTTCTGGTCTAACTGAGCCCTTTCCTTTGTAGGAGGTCTGGACAGCTTCCTTCTTCCTATGGTAGCAGTTGGTGGCCATATGGTTTGTTTTACCACACACAAAACAAAACCTCTTCTGATCCTGAGTCTGACTGAAGTTTCTAGGTTTTTGGTTTTGGTGATGATGGTTTTGGTGGTTAGGCTGAAAGTTTTTCTTCTTCTTGAAGAAATTCTTTTTGGGTTTATAAGGAAAATTAGACTTGAGTTTTCCTTGTCCTTCTACAAGGTTTACCTTAGCTTTAGATTCAGTCTTAGGCTTAGACCTCAATCTAATTTGTTCTTCGGTTCTAATTTTCTTTAGGACTTGATTGTAGGTAAGATCTCCTTGTGTATGGATAAGATCCTTAGCCATATCAGACCAAGAGGGAGGTAGCTTGTCTATTAGGCATGCTATTTTATGTTCATTGGAGAAAGATGTCTCTTTGACTTGAATATGTCTAAGGTATTCTTGGAATTCATGGAGCTGGTCATTCATTGGTTTGTCATCTACCATGAAATACCTATTAAAGGTTGAAGAATTAAACCTTTCTATTCCGGCATCATCACAGCCGTATTCATCTTCCAAGGCTTTCCAGAGTTATTTAGCGCTCATGTATTCAAAAAATATATCATACAAGGATTCAGATAATGCGCTTAGAATTCTATGAAAACAATGGAAGTCTATCTCTTTTGGGATTTTTGGTTTCGATGAGGTGGACACTCCTATGTCAGACTCAGTTTCATCAGAATCATTTGTGATGGGTGTGGATCCATCAATGGCAGAAATAAGTCCTAAGGTCGTGAGCCAAAATTTCATTTGGCTCTGCCATCTCTTAAAGTATGAGCCATCAAACTTAGCAGGTTTCGCAGTAGAGGATTCCTCCTTACCAGTCATGATTGCAGTCTGAAAAATATAAATTTATTTAATAACAATGTCTAAGATAATAGTTTAGGTGGTCTTTGCTAATCAATCTTAAAATCTTTAGTTTTTCAAGTGTTGATCAACTCAGGTTAGCTGTAGGGGCCGGTTCCCAGCTAGCGGTGGTTCGAAGACTCTTAAATACCGTGTCGCTTAGGGTTATTTACACCCGGTTGACAGAAGGACCCTTTCGGCTTGTGTCCGAGTTTGTCTCTACTTTAAAACTTTAGATTTGAAGATTTTATTTGCAATTTCCTTTTTACTAAACTATTTTCTTTTGGTCCTAGATTGCTTTCAAAATACTAAGTGATTAAAAATTAAGCAAATAGTGAGAAGCTAATAGTGAAAATCAAATTGTATTAACTGTCAATTAGAAGCAAATAGTGAGAAGCTAATAGTGAGAATCAAATTGTATTAACTGTCAATTATCTTACACAGTAACTATTAGTAAATTAATTCTAAGAAAAATCAACAGTAACTATTTGAACAAATAGTGAGAAATCAATTCTAAGAAATCAATTCTAAGCAAATAGTGAGAATTTTTTAGAAACAGTAACTATTTGAACCCATTAGTAACTATTTAGAAACAGTAACAACACCTGTTTCATTATAAGAAATCAAATTTTTTGAAACAGTTTTATTCAAAAGTATAGTAACTATTGAAAATTTTTGTAACAATTTTCTAACAGTAACTATTGACAGTATAGTAAACTATTTGAACAAATCTTAAGTAGCAACAGTAACTAATTTGTTTTTTTTTTCTAACAGTAGCAAATCAATTGACTTCTAACAGTAGCAAACCGTGGTATTATCTTTTAGTAGCCGAACTAATGCCGGCACAACAGAAACTAAAATTTTTTTTCTTTGTAGAACAAATCAACAGTTAGAAGAATAAAAAATAATCAATTCTAACAGGAATAAACTCTTAGATTGTTAGAATTGTTGTATTTTTCTTATTGAAAAATTTCAGAATACAAAAAATAAAATTAAACAGATGTTACCGGGCTCTGGGGAAGTCGTGCACGAAGCACTGCCCTAAGAGTTTATTCGGGATCTGTGTGCAGACGTTCCCGAAGCTCCTAGTGGTAAAACCCCCGCACTACCGGTATCTCGTTGCCGCACACGACTTGGAGAGAACGACCAGGACTTAGCTCTGCCCAGAGCTTGGAGACGATGAAGATTTGACAGAGTGTTGGCAGAGGTTTGGAGTAAAAAAACTTTTTCTGATTCGATTTACAAAGAACACAGACGTATATATAAAACAGTTGTGTAACGGTCTGAATTAATTTACGATTAATTCAGCCGTTACACAGGAGAATTAAACGAATGAACCTGGACACTGAAAAAATAACGGTTCAAATTCGTAACGTTCAGAAATAATAAAAGAAAGAAAGAAGAGGAGCAAAAAGAATTTTAGGATCCCAGCCCGAACCCGAAGAGGAAATCGGATCGGCATTCGGCGCCCACAGATGTGGGCGCGTACCCGCACCCGTTACGCGCGCCGAACCGAACCGAGCCGGGCCGGGCGGCGGCGGCGGCGCGCGCGTGTGGCCCAAGGGGTTTCCTACACAACAACTTAATAGAGCAAAGAAGAGAAACTAATATATGTACATAAGAGAGCTTTGCCCCATCCGATGTGGGACTAAAGAAAGGAAGAGAAACTTGAGCTTTTTGGAAAGCAAAGTAAAACCAACACCATGTTCTACGAGCCATGTTCTGCAGGACTGGCTTCACTGTGTTCTGTCGGACAGTGCTTAACTACTACTGCCTTGCGAGAATTGGTTCTCTTGCAAAACTGTCATTTTTTAGGATCAACTTGTTAGGGTTATATACTAAAAGCATCACTTTGTATTAACTACATTTTTTGTATTTTTTGAATGAGAATCATATGGACAAATATTTGCATATTGTAATTGTTATAATACTAATCCAAGTGTCTGGTATTCTATATTGTAGATAATATGGTGTGTAGTGTCACACAGAAGATCATATTATCAGTTTCCTATGAAATATATAAATAGTTCACAACTTAGATGGATTTGGACAAACTATTGGTAAGGTTGTAGTGTAATATGGTATTAGTCTATCTTGACTATATGTTTATACTAGTACACTTTGTGTGTATTGAACATGACAACTTGGGGCTGTTCTCTTTGTATTGACTACATTAGAGAACAAACACATATGTTATTATAGATGTTTGTGCTCTTAATTCGGATATAATAACAAACATGTATATGTAGTGTGCATTACTTTGACTCATAAAAGAGTAAGATTCATTATGGGTCAATAACCTCTATGAATTGGGTAATGACATTGTGTGTATGATGGGCTGTTGATTATAAAAGGAATCTATGTCCCGATATATCGGGTTGATGATGTCTCCTAAGGAGCTCATAAGGATTGTCATGTAAACCCTGCAGGTGGATTATATTCGACATGACAAATATTAGTTGAGTGATACTATTTAAGGATAAAAGATGTCAATCAATATAGTTGTCAGTAACTTAATTTGATCGACGGATATTCGATATCTTAACATGGAGAGACGAACAAGCATATAATAAGGAGCCTATAAACATAATTTGGAATTAGAAAGGTAGTGCACCAATAGCTCTTTAGTGGATCGAGCTATTGTTAACGAGCCTGGGTTGTGTGTTCGGGCTGAATATGGGATACCCAGATTCTTTAGGAGACCTAACCCTAATTTCTCCTCATGGTCCATGTCGTAGCCTGTATATATCCTCTATTATCTGGCCATCATATGCATCCAAGTGAGCAACTTTCTCTAAATTCGTTTTTCTCGTAAGGAGAGAAAGAGGGACAACCAAGGAGAAGAAAATGTTAGAAGATCGTCGCCCACACGACGTCCAATCCGAGGAAGGAATACGGCAGGAGATCTTGAGGTCGCTGACTGATTGAGATTTCAGAAAATCGTCATCTACTTCTTATCACTTTAGGTATAATTCGTGAATCCTAGTTTCAGCCATTGAAGGGTTAGATCACGTCTTAAACCTGTTAATATTTTACCGCGATCGATATGCACACCAATCTGCGGTCCTGGGAATCCCCAGTTCCATCACAACCGTCACAAGGTTTGAAATCTATCCTAAATATTTCAAATAGATGCACATGATTCTCTTCAAGAAATCACAAAGAGCACCCAGAGAATCTGTGTTACATAGGACTCATTGTCCTCTCAACTTGAATGCTTCGACCTTAGTATTTGATTCTCAATTAGTATTAACCCCCAATAGATGCTACAATGATGTTGTGAAGGCTCTCTTTATGAAATTTTCTCAGTATAATTTGATTAAAGTGCATACCGAATCAAATGGCTACTATACTACAGGTTTAATTGTGAAGACATCATCAAAGTAATGTCTTCGAGATTTGAAGAACTCAATTAGACACATGAGACTAACAATCTTCCCTAACCTAAATTAGATACTTGATGCTCAATGAGTATAACTCTCAATAGATGCCACGATCTTGATGCAAGGTTCACAAAAATTTCTTAAAGCATAACTTGATCCAAGTGTATAGCAAATCAAATGCTACCAGAATACAAAGTTAATTGTGAAGGCATCATCAAAGTAATGTCTGTGAGATTTCGAAGAACTCAATTAGACACAAAACTAACAATCTTGCGTAACCTAAATTATATACTTGAGACCGACAATCCCGGTTTCCTATGATGGAAAACCATTAACTAAGTCATAACTCTATAAGAAAATACCAGGTATGTTGTATGTGGAATAATAGAACAAATAGACAATAATTCAAGGAATCATTTCATAACTCATGCATAGTCTCAGAACTGGAAAGTTTGGGCACTCCCTCATTCCTTTCTATGGAAGGTACATGTTTATGTAACATATTTTTTCAAATATTCACCCGAAATGCATATGCATCACATGTATAAAAAGATATATTTATCAAAATTGATGGAAGTTCAAAAACTAAGATTTTGATAAATACCCAAGTTCTATTTGCCTTTATTATTGATAAAAAAAGACTTGAAGAAGCATCTCAAGCAAATCAAACCCATAAAGAGAGACTTCAAGGCATATCATGCATATCACATGCCAAGCATATCAAATCCAAAAAATTCAAGTGTTTGCATATACTAGAAATCCGAACGCTTGAAAGTTTGAATATGTGAATGCAATGTGGACTAATTTTGGCGAGAGAGACTAAAAAATAAATAAAAAATCATATAAATTTCCACGTGTTAAACTTGGCCCTTAGTTAATATAAGTTGTAGTCTGTCGTCAGTAGGTTATGCATATGATATAAGTTTTTACTGATTATGGATTTGCTTATCCACATAATACTTTCTTAATGAGATAAAATCATTGAATGTGTTAATTGAAGTGTATACATTGCTTTGTAGCAACCAGGCATCGGTGGAGAAGTTGTTCCACATCAGGATAATTCTTTTCTCTATACGGAGCCTACTTCATGCACAGGGTTGTGGCTGGCACTAGAAGATGCAACTATAACTAATGGTTGTCTCTGGACCATCCCTGGTTCCCATAAAAGTAGCCTTCCTCTTTCTTTATTTTTTATTTTTGTTACTGAAGAACAAATTGATATTTGGCATACAAATATGTCATTCATTTTCTTTCATTGTGTTGCGTAGATGGACTTGTGAGGAGGTTTATTAGAGATGAAAATGGAGTCCACTTTGACCGACCTTCACCAGAATATGATCAAAAGGAGTTCAAACCACTGGAAGTTAAAGCAGGCTCTTTGGTAGTTATACATGGTGACCTTGTGCATCAAAGGTTAGCATTTGGTGAATATAAATGCTAACTTTGGCTGTTAAGATGTAATTGTATTATGACTTAACTTTGTTTTATGATAGTTTTGAAAATCAATCTTCCAATTCAAGGCACGCCTTAAGTTTGCACGTGGTGGATACTGATGGCATTACATGGGCTAAAGAGAACTGGTTAGTGTACTTCTCTAGCAAATTCTTAGTCTACCTTTGATATTCGATTCCATTAGTGATAAACGTACCCCAGTTAAAAATCAAATACAATTATACTTAGCCTTAAATTCTAAATTAGTTTGTTATTTTTATCTTAAGCAAGCTATTTAATAATTCTTATGTTGAGGTCAAATAATTCTCCTTCTATGGATACTTAGACTACTAGTTCATGATATATGGATGTTTCTCAGACTTCATAGTTCCCTTGATTCAACATTAATCGTTAATTTCTTTTAATTATAATAAATTAGTTAGTATCTAAAATTCACTTCACAAACTCGATAATCTCAGTTTAATAAATAATGAAAAGTTAATATACAACAATCACCTATCTTTTTCCTAATCACTGTTAAATTACCAATAAGGATATGCTAAGCTTTCCTCAGGTGAAAAAGACAAATTACTTATTGGATTTCATTAATGTTAGACCTGCTTGACACAGCTTATAACTTATAAGCCCTAAATCAAGTCTTAATGGCACTTTTAAGAAACTTCTGTTCAATCCTTTTGTTGGTCTTGATTCTTTTTTAGGACTCTTTATTGAGTTTGACTGTCAGGTGATATTTGTATCATTGGACGTAGTGCCAACAAGACCATATTTTTTATGGTTCCACCTGTTCCTCTTGGAAGTTATTTGGCTACGTGTAAGTACATCTTGGACCACTATACTAAAGTGATCGACCTATTAATTTTTGCTGTCAAGAATATCTTCTCATATATGCAGTAACATCACAGTCAGCCTCAAATTAATTGATTATAGTATGTGGTTGCTTAAACTTTGTTAAGCCTCTTTTGGTTTACCATATCTATCTCCAGGTAAGGCCATATGGTGCACCGATGTCTATATCCATCATTGTCAATCCCAATTATATACTACGTTGCCCGCCCGACTAGCTCCTAGCGATTTTACAAACTTGTCTGCTACAATTGCATGATCATCAGTATTGCCATCCTTGATCGCAAACAACCTCTGTTTTTTCTATTGTTATCCTTGATCATCAGTAGTTGAAGTAGTTGAGTAAAACATTCTTCTTTCTACCCGAGCAACTTCAACTGTTGGAGTTGTGAGAAAATTTTAGTGGGAGGTAGAGAGCTAGGTATACAATGAACCTAGCTCTAATACCATGTTAAGAGGCCCAATTCATGGGATAGTTTATTGATGTGGTTTGGTACATATTTATAGGAGGAGAACCTTCCTCATTAGTACATAACCAAGGTGGGATTAAAGAAGGAGAAATTAGGGCTACTTAGTATGAAATCTTTTTAGTCTAGCAACTCAAACATTAACCAATGTGGCCTATTGTCAGATTACAGTATCTGTAGTGTCCTTACTGATAGGATTAATTATTCATTATTTTGGAAGGCCTAGGATGATGTTCATAGGAAATAGGATGGCTGAAGTGGAGAAATGCTTCTATAGTGCTAAATAATCATAAGATACCCCTTAAATTGGAAGAAGCTTTTTGGACGACTACAAGACATTGACGCTTTTATGGGTCAGAAGGCCACAATCTTTATGAGGGACTTGTATCTAAAAACCATAGTTTGCAGTATCGGCTGATACCGATATGGTTTGGCATGTCCCAATTCGCTATCAATACTGATCGATATCGACGTTGGGGGTCCCATTTCCGGTCAATTCAACAGAAAAGATTGAATGAAAAAGAGAAAACAATAGTGTCAATGTAATGATTCACTGACAATGTTGGAGTATATCGATATGATTCCTTATCAAAGTTGTATATGTGTAAATTCACAACATTTATCCATATTAATATTATTTTGTTTAAAACTAAGAAGAAGCAATTTATAATATATAAAGTTTACATGTATCAAATATATTTCTAGCTTTTTAAAAGACTTTTCAATATTTTTGTTTTTCTGAAATAAATAATCCGAAACTTCGATCCAAAACTGCCAAAATCGTCGATACCGATACTCATAGGAACGGACCGAAACCGATTCCGATACCAATATTTCGAACCTTGCTAAAATCCAAATATATAAATCCACCTCGCTAGATATGTTCTATATAAACAAAAGGTGTCATCATCATCATCGTAGGATGTGAGCATGAGAGGACATGTTTTTAGGCTGCTACTTAGTGGGTGGGGTGGGGGGACTTGGCACCATGATTGCATTACATAGATAGTGAATATTATCCAGTTATTTGGTATATGAGAAGATACATCTTCAATAGTTGTTTAAGCTTGTTATTGTTATCAATAACTGTAAGTTGTTTGAAGATTTCACACTAGTCTGTTCTTTTTCTCACAATTGTTTCTTAATCTATTCCTTTCTATATCAGGATCAGAAGGAAAACAGATCCAGAGCCCCTTTATGTTTCATGAGTTCAAGTGAACTTGTATCTCTATAGCAAGTGGTCTGCTGTGCTTTCTTTGGTAGGCTATCATGTTCCTTATGCCACAATGTTAACTGCTGAATTGCAACAAGGTTTAATTCAATGGCGCCAAGCTCATCAGTTTCTAAGAAAGAGTAGTACTTCTTCATCTCTCAATTTGGATTCTGATGGATGTTTCTGAAACATAGAACTTGTGTAGGCTACTCTTTGAATAATCTGGACAACGATGTGATATTCATACTGAACGTACGTGTCTGGTAATGTTGTACAACTTGTCGGACTTCGGTGATGCATGACATGTACTCGACTCGATTTAGTTCATGCTGCATGTCGTATGTGATTATTATTATTTTCTAATAACTTTGGTTTTTTGATAATAGAATTTGTTTCCGTAACTGGTTGGTTAGATGCTGCGTCTCAGTTCAGCATACTGTTTAGGGGGGTCTTTGTAATCCTTGCACAGTTGCTTGGTACTGATTTGCTACGAGATATAAAGATTTGCATGCTACAAAAGAAAATGTTACAGACATTATTGTAGAGTGAACTAGCTGCTTGTGAAGGCAAATAATTAAGGCAAAAGAGCTTAGATATATCACATATACTTCAAGGTGTTAACCGCGTCTGACTTGGATCCAATTTTGATAGGGTTGGACTAGGTATGGCTTGGGCTGGGCCAGCTGGGCCGGTCTTGAGCAACGGGTTGGCTGGAGACCAAAATTTCAACCCAGCCCAGCCCACTCAGAGCCCGGTCTAAGCCGGTTTGGTTGGACTGGTTTAGTAAAAATTAATTCTTAAGTTTTTTTTGGGACCTTACAATCCGAGTATTATTTAAACAAGTTACTTGGTTTGAGGCCACTGTTAAAAAAGAAGAAGAAAAGAAGCTTCCTATTTAAAAAAAATAGCAAAGAAAAATGAATAAAATTTATTTAATTGAGAAAATTTTAATATTTATTATTATTCTTGTTAGCTATGTGTTTGTTGATATGATTTATGTTTTACGTTTGAGTTTTTAACAATATTTTTAAGTCTTTTTTATGGTACTTGCTATTATGGGTTGATCTCTCTGATTATGTATGGCTAGACATCGTAACCGAGACCGAGAATCTATCGTTATTTTTGTTCGATTAAGATATTTATCCATACAAAATCAGAGTACTGGCGTTTGAATGTGGTGAAAGCCTATATATTCTTGCAAGTGTTCCATGAGACAAAAATAGTATACAGACGTATCGCTAGCTTACTTATTCTTCAAGATAACTTCTGGTTTGTGTGTCATTTTGCCACATGGGCATCTGGGCTTCCTTGAAATATTTTTCACTGACCACAAACTGTTCCTTAGTCCCGGTATCCAAAAGTTTGATTAGCTTTCGGGAGCTTTGCCTCCGAATCCCCACAAGGGGTGCTGCCCCTAGACCCCCGTCCATTAACCGGTCATCAAAATCCCCATTATGCAGCTATAGAGTGTTACAAGTTAATTGATTGGTAGAACCTGTAGATTAACTGATGAATTTTTGTGATCTGGTAGGCCCTAAAAAAAATCTATGTCGGGATTAGTGTTGTGTCTAGTAGTTGTATTACAGACTTGATATGCAGTGGATCGAGGAATTATTAGAGATCTTGGAATACTTTATTGATCGATTGGCTACTTGATTATCCATGTTCCTGACATGGCTACATTGTATTTGTTCTATCCATTACCATGATACCCATTGAGGTATTGTGTCACGACCCGCACCCGGATATTCGGGCACTAGTACGTGGTTACGCCAGCCTACACCGCAGAATCGACGGTAGAACGCGGTCTGGGTTATTTCTAACTATCTAACATCTCAACAATATAATATGGTACCTGTCAATCATCTCAACTCCAATCGGAGGAGCAATATGGTATCTCACATGAATATGTAATCTCAATCACAAAACAAACTAAGGAAGAAATAGTGCACGAATGGAAATAGCGAAGAAAGAATAGGTAAAATCCACAATCTGAAATAATATACAAGATGTGAATCCACTAAAAGAATAGTCTAATACAATCTCATACAATGCAACTAGACCTCCTCTGGCTCTGCTACTAAGTCTCCCTGGTCAATAAGAGTGTCCTCTATAGGTACGCCGTCCTGCGGCCCGTAGAATGTGGGACACTGCTCTAGAAGCCAGTCATCTGGAAAAATATATCCAGTCAGGATTGGAGCGAAGTACATACCTCTGAAAGCAGTTCCAATAATCGAGCATATAAACATATATAGAAATGAAATACCAGATCACTAAACATATGAACGATGAACAAGATATATACAGGTAATGTACGAGAATAGATCAACAATATGAATATCAGCAATATGATGAAGTAACTGCAATCTAAACTATCTAATGTGCCTCAGAATACAAGTTCATTATGTGATCGGGTTGGGTGAACATGATCAGGTAAGACGGATTACAAGTGAGGTATGTAATCAGAATGTACACGATTTGTAACAGTGGCTTTGATCACATAATCAACTCCTACTCTCCCACCCCCAACTAATACCGATGGATCCAATCATGACACGCTACGAACACGAAAATATAACCACTGTCACGAGCAGTGGGTGTACATGAATATCATAACCACCGAACACGAGCGGTGGGTGTACACGAATAAGCACACTGAACACGAGCAGTGTGTGAACACGAAGTAACATCAATACCCAGTATACACGATGAGATACAATGTACATGAGTACCCGCTGAACACGGTAGGGGATAACATCTCATGACGGGATCCATATAGCACTAGTCCATGAAATCACTGTGTCGGGATCAATATATACAATTCTAGAACATGCATATATACAATATTATGAATTGAAAACAATTAGAGAAATGTACTCGCTTGACGTCCTGAGCAAGGTGTGTCTCTCGATGTCCAAGCCGGTGTCTCACAACCTATATATGGTATGTTGCATCAATACAATGTTCGATAATAAAAAATGAGTGAAGTTGATGAAGTTCTAGGTCAATATACCATTTCTAAGTCAAACCAATGAAATCTAGGTTGCAAGAGTCCAATGCTAAGTCACTAAGTCGATATGCTATGAAGCTATGCTAAGTATAAATAAAACACTCAAGAGCCGTATCCTAAGATACGCAAGTTTCAAGTTATGAAAATATGGTTTTATATATGAATACGAGCCAAACATTATAATACTATTTCAAAACAATTTAATTTGGATACCTTGGCCTTGCACCAATGCGTATCACAACTAACTAGATACCCAAACTCAAGACCTTGGGTATTGGCCCGATACCTTGTGTCACGTCCCAGTCCCAAAATATCGAGAGACTAGACACGTGGCAATGGCCAGCAGCACACACCGATGGGCAAACCCAATTTAATGGACCCATCAGGGTGTACTTAAGCTGTAAAACAAAAATATGGGCAATGGTACTAATCTCATCCACAGAAATAAATACAATCAATATCAGAAATATAAAGCAATATCAAGTTTCAATAAAACATAACTCGGGGAACAATCCGATGATAAGTCTGATACAATAGTCAAGAGACAAGAAATAGAAGTTCTACAAATAGAAATAACTGAGTATAATAAATCAGATACTCAGGAGAAATCCTCAGCGATCACCTCGTCTTCTGGTTCTGGTACTGCTCCAGTGCCTGCTCCTGTTCCGTACACCTCGGGGTAGATCTCCTCTGCTAAACCTGGGGACATAATGCGGATCCAGGTCCTCAGGGGACATAGCAAGGTACAAGAATAACTCAAGCCAAAATAAATGCAGTGCAATAATAAATGAATCAATAGGATAAACTAGGTAACTAGCTATGTGAAATGCAAGTGAGAGCATCACTAGACTTAGGCTGAGACTACTACAAGCTCTGTGTCGGAGAGCCTGTAGCAGATATACTATGTAATTATACTATATAATTTACTAGTATAGGGCCTACGGCACCATAATAAAATTATATATAAAATCAGCCTGTAGCCCGTGTGTCTCTCCCCACCCAATGTGATCACACGTCTCATGTCCACGATGTCTCATGTCCATGTCACGCAAGATCATGACCTCTAACTGTTGCAGCGAGTCATAATGATATCTAAACATATATAATATCTATGTCATGAATCATGCAGCCTATACAGAATCACCATGCATATCTCAGGAAGATTCTGTATCATGAACAGTGTCAGGTGTCATATGGTATGACGTACTTGAAAATGCAAGCACGAGAATGTATAGGGTCGCGATATCCATCTCTAGGTGACGTTACACGACTCCGCGTATTGCGTCGACACTCGAATATTATTCGGACGCTAAGCAATGTCACACGGTCCTAGGTTGAACCGATACATCATGTAAATAATTCAAGGAAATAATAAAATATATTTGCTGCAAGTATGGCAAGGTACACTTGCTTGGGATTCGGACTCCAACTGCTGCTCTGGTATCAGCGGAATTTGCAGTTACTCCTCCGAATGCTGTAATAAATATTACCATCAGGTTCAGAAGATATCAAATAGCTAGAATTGCCTGTCCATAAGTTCAATTTGGACACAGGGGCAAAAGTGACAGTTTCTGGTCAAAGCGGGGTCCACATGTGGCCCGCTTCGCACCGAAAAAAGTGTCAGAGACATTGTTCTCCAAATTCATCAAATTTAGTGTCTACAAGTCCAAAACAACGATACGAACCCAACGGAATGTCCAGAACTGGATTCCGATGAGCCGATCACAAAATCGCCCGCCAAGTGGAGCCGTGGGGCCCACGATACAGGATTTTGTCAACGTTCTCAGAATCGAACCAAACTTGGCTCACAGGACCAGCGTATTGCTACGAGTCCGATGGCATAAGTTTTGTTTCGATACGACGAGCGTACATGAAGTTACAACGAGTTTCAGAACAGGACCGATACGGGGTGTTGTCGACGGATACACGTTGATTCCGGTGTGCACGCACATCCAAATCAACTTCCGCAAAATCCTACACGTCCGTATTAGCGGCGCGCACCTTTCGGTGAAGTTAGCACATGACCAAGTTGTCCCGTTTAGCGGGACGCACCCAACTAAACCCTAAACCCAACTTACTGATACCAAGCTAACTCAAACCCTGTAAAACCCCCTTCCTAGAAATCGTATATACCCTTTTATTATTAATTATTAATTTAAATTGTAGTAATTAGAGCTAAATAGGAGAAATAGATTTTTAATAATTTTTATGTTAGGTGTTCGGGCACTTAGAGGACTTGTGGGACCATCAGAAATTTTTTGGATTTTATCCCATGTAGGAGACCCCCTTGAGCAGTTGCTAGCCTAATGCTGTGCATTATTCTAATCTAGAATTTTTCTATGAGTATATATATTATATATATACAAATATATATATATGCATACATTAATAGGAAAAGAAAAGATTAAGAAAAGAATTAATTAATTAAAGCTTAACTAATAGAATTTAACTAATAATATAATAATAATAGTAATAACTACTACTACTTATTAGTTTACATAAGACTTGCTGCAAACTTAGCTTTAGTAAAATCCCTCCAGCAACTTTAAGCCCGCCCCCTTTAGCATTGCATTAGCCCCTTCATTCCAATGGACCGCCCCTTAGTTCAATAAACTAAACTACTATACGTTCCCAGGGACCCGACCCCCTTCCCTCTTGGCCGCAGCTCCAAACCCGCTCCATCCGCTCCTTCTCTCTCTCCCTATAATATATATATATATATATATATATATATATATAGCTATCCTTCAAAACCCTAACCTAAATCTCCAGACCTCCTCTTCCCATCTAGAGCCGTCACCGCAGCCAGAGAAGCCCCACCAAGCCATCCAACCATCCCGTCGACGCCGACCTCGCGAACTGCAGAATCCCACTCGAAGCACCTTCGCTCCAGCGTGATTTTCCGTCGACTCGCTCGACCAAACGCTGTTACATATTTATAGGTATGATCATCCCTTAACCCTCTCCAATATTTGTTTTATAGCCAACCTCGGAAAACGTGTGCCCCTAGGTGAAAAACAGTGCCCAAGTCGGTGCGAGCAGACAGAATTCTGAAATCGCAGAATTTCAGAATGACCACCCATATTGCCGAGTTCGTATCTCCCACCACAGAGATCCGAATTCGGTGATTCTTTTTGATACCTGTAGAATACTTGACCTAGTTTATTTTTTGTTAAATATGTCACGACCCAATTCCGTAGAATCACTTGAGGCATCCCCCGAATCGTGACCGCCGTGCGGGCCTGGGGTTGCGCCCGTACAAGGCTTTAATGATTTGCATAGCAAGCATATATTCAGAGTACGCAGATAAATTGAAACACAGATTTGAAACATAGAAAAGTTCTCTTTATTGATAATGAACATCTATTACAAACTCCTGAACGAGTCAGCTAATATGCCGAACGGCTTACAAAAGGGTTGACTCAAAATGAGATAGCAGTCCTGTACATTACATCCTTTTATAAACTCAAAATGATAAAGACCTCCTGGCTGGAGGATAGCTTTGCCACGAAGCTGCATTTGTGTATGAAGAGTTGCAGCTCCTGTCTTCAAATGCTTCAGGGGACGCGGTGAAGATGCGCCAACAGTTGGACTGGATCGGGTAGACGACTTCGGCTCCTCGCTCGGTTCGCCTTGGTGCGGAGAACCTGTTTCAACGAGGGTCAGCATATCGAAACATGCTGGTGAAGGCGAGCTAGCCTGACTATACCAATCAACACGTTGTTTAGTGAAGCATGCATATTTTGTGGATTTCTATCTTGCCTTAGTTCATTTACAAGTAAGCAGCATATTGAATTTACTGAAATGAATGTGCCACCGTTAGGTGGATTTTACCTGACCGTCTGAATTACCTGCACAATACTTACCATGCCTTCCCTGAAACGAAGACACAAGTTAGTATGCAACAGGTTTAAATATACAATGGATCACTGGCGTTTGCCATAAAGGACACTAGTCATAGACGAGAATAGGTTGCAGCGAAAGTACGGTGGGTGCTACAAGCCATTCTGTCTAGTACAGTTGACTATACAGTAGGGTTCCGTCCGGACCGGATCGGTGCCAGTGCCCCAGCGACCGTCCGCAGAAACCAGTTACCTTGTGCACAAGTTGTCCGTGATCGAACAGTACGTTTGCTAAGTTAACAGTTCATGCAGTTGAGGCAAACAGTAGTACGGGACAGTCGGTATTGCATGATTTATTTAACATAGCCTCTATGAACAGTTTAGCGCATACAAGGTGTTCCATACTTAGCACGATTTATAGAACAGTTATGAACGAACTAGCATACAGTATGATAACAGTTCACATATTTGATTGACAAGCATAAGAACCAAGTCTATTCTCTTTTATCTTGGTTTCTTTTATTATTACTTGGTATCGTTTGATCGGGGCGAAGGAGTGAAGCTTGGAAGCAGGGCTAGCTAATCGGGTTGGTAGCCACTCACTTAGATTTTGGAAGGAGAAGGAAAGAGGCGCTTCACGACTCCGCTCGCAAGCCGCCTACTGCTCGTTCACCTGCACACGAACAGCTCGATTAATACTTTTTCCTCTCTTTCAATCTCGGAATAGAAGTGCAAGTCAATGAACGAAAACAATGAAAACCATCGAAACCGTTCAAGGAAAACAAGCAAATCCCAAAACCAACTCAAAGCACGAAAGCAACAAGCGACATTGAAAACCGAGGCAATAAAAGATAGCAGCGGAGAGGTCCCTCCTGACTCTGCCGCTAAGCCGATCCTTGGGGCGCAGTCCACTGAATATGGGAATCGATTCCGAAGAAACAAATCCATAACGAGGACGAGTTCTTAATTCAATCTATCCCGATCGAACGATACCGTCTTGTGTTTCTTAGCCGCGCTCTCCGCACCGGGAGAACGGGGCGCTACAAAATAACCCTATGCTATTAGTTACTGTGGACATAATGATATTCGTCACAAAACTGCGCGCACCCACTTTTTCCAGATTTCCAAAAGTTAAAAAACGGAGCGCGCCCCGCCAAACGGGACCGCCCCGCCGTGTGCCAAGTGTACCGAATGGTGCACGCAGCCTAACCGGACACGTAAAAATTTATGGGAACTGATTCGGACGCGTGTGCGCGCCGAAATCAGACCGTATCCGCGGACACATCCCGTGTCACAACTTTTGTGGAACTCGTGCGTATTTTGTGCACGCTTGTCAGATTATGACGAAACTTGCGCCACTGGACTCGTAGTAACGCGCTGGTCCTGTGACCCAATTTTCACGCATTTCTGAGACGGTTGACCAGATCGCCAATTGGCGGGCCCCAAAGTTGACTTTTTGGATAAAATTGTGTTCGGCTCATCGGAATCCACATTTGGACATACCGTTAAATTCGTACTGACATTTAGAGTTGTTTGACCTATAGTTTGTCCCATTTAGAGACCGTTACCCTTGGCACGCTTTTCGGTGCAAAGTGGGCCACAGGTGGACCCCACTTTTACCCGAAATTACCATTTTGCTCCTGTGTCCAAATTGGACGAAAGGGAAGTGCTTTTTAGCTATTTTGCTCATTCTAGAAACGTTGGTGATATTTATTTCAGCATCCAGAGATATTTGTTCTGTGGCCATAGTTTTTGATCCTGTGCGTTGACTTCTGGACAGTACACCTTGCAGCTTTCTTACCAGGCAAGATACCTTGCCAAATTATTTACAGTACTTTGCATGCTATTTATATTTCTATTCATTTATTTCATTTCCGTATAGTTCTTGCATGTGTAGTTTTTCTCCAGTTATTACTATGTATTAGATATGTTGACACACACATGGCACCTAGTATCATAGAGGACAATCATTAGGCGTATGGGCTTTTAACCACTCTGGTAAACCGTAGTATATAGCTCGCACTACGGGCGTGTGTCGCGCTGGTCGCTACCCCCGCGGTATGTCGATTTCTGATGTCCATTGACGTATGTGTGAGTTGTGAGGTAGATCGAGTAGCCTACCCTTGCCCATACGTCAAAAAGTTGTCCTCGTTTGCATTCATATAGATTGTCTTGTACAGCGTACTTATTTATTTTCAAATTATATGCATGTTTACTGTATTCAAGTTGGCTCGTATTTTCTGTATCTTGTTACGTCCCTCTGAGGACCTGGTCCTCTGCCAGGTGTATCTACTCTTGAGTATTTGCAGGAGCATAGATCGGATGGCTGTATATGTTTCGTGGATGTCCTCCCTTCGAGCCCGTGATTGCTAGATGGTGTTCTTATATGGTGTTGTTGTGTTGTACTTACTTTAATATTTGCTCTTACATTCGAGTTGGTAGTGGATTTGTTTCCATCCAACTATCATCTCTAGATACTTCTTATTGAGATCTAGTTATATAGATGTTGGTTATTTATTTATATTGATTTTCTGTGGATGAGATTTAGATTGTACCCATGCGACTTGTGATACATTTTATACCACTTGTGGATTGATATTCATATTACAGCGTACGTGTGGATTTTGGTTTCCATATATTGGAGTTGCCATATCCATACGGCTGGCATGCTTACGTGTTCCTAGTCCTACGTATTTTGGGACTGGGGCGTGACATCCCCAATTACCCCATACCTGAAAATGAACTACAGACAGTTAGCTGGCACTGAAACTGGTCTGAATACTCTCCGATACCTGCACTAATACATAGTGTAAGGCTGAACTGCACATTGCATTACCTGACTGTCTTGTATTACCTGACTGAACACTACAGTAATCATGCTGCTCAAAACAGTGGTGCACTTGCTGCACCCTACTTTCTGATGGATTCCCCTTCCCTGTGCACTGCAGTGCACCTCATAAATACACAAGGAAGATTTTATTTAGACTGTGCTCAGCTGCACAGCCCCTTGCTCGAGCTACTGAATATGCAGCCACCTACTGAACATTGTTGCTCCCCTTATCTTCATTGTACACAGTGTAGATGCTGCTGTGTAATGGTACTGTCCAGTTGCCCGATACTGCTGGCTGCTGCTTACCCTTTTCTTCACTGCACACAGTGCAGTTGTTGCTGTGTAAGAAGACCCTGCCCAATCACTCTCACTTACTAGCTCACACACTCTCAACACAAAACATAGACACTTACACATCTAAGTATATAAGCATACACATAATATAACTATCCATATATAGATACATATATTCCTCTATACCTCTCAATCTATATGCAAAACACTATATATATATATATATATATATATATATATATATATATATATATATATATATATATATATATATATACCAATACATACAAATCACTAGCTATATATGTATATACTTAACCACACATATGAAATAAATATAGAGGTATAAACTAACACATGCATAAATATATATAACTCATTACTATGAATATATACATATAGATATTCATATCTAGGATACATATAACACACACTTATAGATACACATAACTCAAAAATACACTATTATATATACTATATACTATATAAATAGCTTATATATATGCATTTACACATGTACGTATAATGAGAGGGACAAAACATCAAACACATGGAGCGCATCGCACCCGTATCACACTTTTCTATGATATGCTTGCGATACGGCCCCAACACACAACCAAACGTATCCCGGGGGACACAAACAAATCTAATACATAAATTATGAATAATACGTATATTAATTAGTGTCTACGTATCCGTGTCACAATGTGATATGCACAAGGTCCCGTGTCAGAGAAAAATCCTAAAATTAACCCGTTTCGTCAAATTGACGAGATACGGCCTACACGTATCCAATTGTGGACACGACACTAGTTATAAACAAGCAATCAAGTGTCAATTAGATCTATTAAATCTAATGACAAGCACTACATGTGCCAATCTTGAAATTCTCCCAAAATTGATACCAATTTGGTCATAACTTCCACCGTAGGTCTCCAATTGACCCAAAACCAAATCCTATGGGAAGCCTATGCATGTGGGTTGGTTTTTCATGGTAAAATATCAGATCTAGAGTCTATTAAAAGGGGAAAAACTGAATTGTACCTATTGGGAGATGGATTCCTAATAAAAAGTTCCCAATTGCCAAGTAGCTCCTCTCCTTGTAGATCTTGGCCTCCTCCTCCTTGCTCCTTGCTTCCTTCTTGTAGATCCTTGGTGTAGCAACCTCAATGATGAATTTGGGAAGATATTTGTGAAAAATTGGTGGAGAATTGATGAGGAATTGGAGGAAATTTGGAGAGAAAAAAAAGTAGATCTAGAATTTTGGGAATGAAAAAAAATGAAAGCACTCTCTCTCTCCTCTTATGTAGGCCGGCCAAGACCCCTTCCTTAAGTAATGTATAAAGTCACAAATACCCCTTGGGGCCTCTCATGAAGAAATTAATTAGGGAGGGAAGGTTCTAGTATAATGGTTTCACTAATTAATTAAGCCTCATAATCCATGGGCCTAATTCACGGGCTCACATCTAACTCAACTAAAAAGTTTGGTTCATGCATCCTAATAATTGGTTTAGGTCCACTACACAAGTCCAAAATAATTCTATATCTCGCAATAATTAATAATATAATAATTAATTAAATCATGCATTCATAAATATTAAATCTAAATAATTATAAAATAATAATACCCATTGACAATTACCAAACTACCCTTAGTTGAAAATGTGAGGGTGACATATTGGTCATGTTTATAGTATCAAGTTGCTATTGTTGCACTGAGGTGCCTACTTCTGTTAGTCTTTATATATTGTTTCTTGTGGAAACACACATGTAGTAGGTCAACACTCGTTGCGTGGATTAGGATTATAGATTGTTTGTGGTTTGTTTTATTTACACTTATGATGCATCTAGGTTGGAACCCTCATGAACCAATCTGAATCCGTACCTAGAATATCCATACTCAGGTACAACCTCTAGGATGGAGAACATGTGTCCACGACACGAATTCTACGAAAAATGGTGTCAACCACTAGATATCCACTACGTGGAGCACAATATCTAACATTTATATTGTTATCGACCCACTTTCCTATAGGAGCACTGGGCTGTTATTTATATTGTTACCGATACGGTAACCGCCTGAGAAGGGTGCTACGAACTATTTTTGTCGGAAAAGAGTTATATCTCTTAGGAGAACTTTGTTATTCATAAAGAATCATATTACAACTTTTGATAAGTATGTAAATACACAAGAATTCTTTAAACAAAAAAATATTCTGGAGAAGTATGTCGATAGAGGCTTGCTTGATCGACGCGTGATCACTTTGCTCCGTTGACGATCCGACTTTAAGTGTGGAACTCAAACATTCTACTTTGGTGTTGTTGTTTTTCCTTCATATATATGAGCTTCAGGAAGTATACTTTTTTAGAGAAGCTTTGGTATTTTTCAATGGCACATCTATTAGAGGTTGCGAGGATGTAGTAGACCCAAGGAAGAAGGAGAAGAAGATTTCGTAAGTGGGAATGGTTCAAACCTTGTGGAAATCTCATACGGGTAAGAAAACCTTTACTTGAAGGCCAATAGAATTTTCGTGGAGAGAAGATATTGTTTTAGCTCTTCAATGAGATATTTATAGCAATATGGCCGTATAACGCACGTATGTTGAATTTTTGCTAGAAGGGGGCTTCAAGCGGCGGTTGAGTGCTCGTAGGAAGGCTACAACCAGCGTTTCTTCACCTCTTTAAGATCTAATGGCTACCGGTAGAGGGAGCGTGAAGCGCGGAATGCTCGTCACCTGACTAACTGCATTAATGATAGACATTGTGTCTAATCATACAACCAGTCACCATGATATTAATGATAGACTTTGCGTTTAATCATGCAGTTAATCGACATGCGCTACTAACGCTTCAGGGGGCGTTGTAATACCCCGCTTTCAACGGTTCACTAATGGAACACTTTCAACTTCGACTCGGTTGAAAACCAAGTCTCGGAGAAACCTTATCACCCAACCGATCACGGAAGAAATTCAATGAACCATTCCAACTGATGGAACTGCCACTATTGAAACGAGTCCAATAGTTTTCGTTGGATGTTTTGCTGCTTGGTTTTGTGTTACTTTGTGTTACTTTGTGTTTTGTGTTGCTTTCAATAATTTGGTTTTCATAGTTCATTTTTCCTCGCTTTCGCGTTCATTTCGAATCGTAAGTGAAAGCGATCGAAGGATGCTAACCAAGTGTTGCAATTTCAGGACGCATAACTAAGTAGTGATTGTTGCGTGAGGCTTCCCCATTCTCTAGCGTTGATTCAATCGGTGAGTGATTTAGGCCCTTCAATGAATCCTTTAGTCTTCACGCCTTAATAAAATGATCTCTAGTCTACACGAGTTGCATGTTTCTATGTTAAATGATACCTCACTAAACAAAATAAGATAAAAGAAATGAATTACATGCTTGATATATAGAATTGTGCAAATGCTTGTTCAAATAGACGTGTATCTGTTCCTTACTCATATGCTGCGCAAGAGAAGTTTAGAGAAACCTCGCATGGTTTACCAGAGAAAAGAGTAAAGAGATAGAAATATTCTATTATAGTCTAACTGCTGCATAGTAAAAGTTTATATGATAGAGCTGCATACCATGCATCGGTCCTTAGACAACTTGTACACAAGGGTAATCCCACAAACGATTTCTGGGACACTGAGAATCGTCCTGCCTAAGGGGGGGGGGGGGGTCAGAGGAACACCATGAGGCAATGAAGTCCTTGCGATCAGAGGGGTGTTCATGTCTATATAGCATGGGTTTCCTATGGACCATCATGTAGTTAGGTCCCATGCTAGATTTACCTTCTATGCACACTTGACACTTGATGCCAACACGGATGCATCGGTTATATACTTATATGCAAATTATTGTTAACTTGTGTGTCTGTAGCATGGACAACCGTTCGACCGTGGATAAGATTTATCATATGCATGGTTCAATCTATCGTTTATGTTTCTTTACATGAATTGTTAAAAAAATTAAGACAACTAAAAAGATCACATAATAATCATGCTAGCTTCATATATTTACTTAGTGTGGATTTTTAGGTGAGTTCGACTGCGGTCGCTCGCCAGTACAAGTTGAGTATTGACCCACGTTTGTGGGCATCTTCAGGTTCTGGGAGCGAGAATTTGACGAGCATTCTGAATCTGTAGGAGCGCGTCCAACCCAACGGAGCCGTTCTTGTGCACTCCTATTTTTCCTTTCCAGTTGCAAGTTTTCTTTAAGGTATTTTTAATTACTGTCCTAGTAAAATGATATGATGTATGGACGTTGTGGCTACTTTTGGGTTTCAAAGAGATGTAAGCCAACTATGGCATATTTTGTAATCAGCCAAGCACCATGTTGTAATCCTGTTTCAAGTATTCAATAAAGATAGTATTTTGTGTTCATATCAAACGTGTTCAACTTTAGTTCTCTGCATTTTAAATTCAGTACTTATATATATATATATATATATATATATATATATAGGTAAACGAGATATGAGCCACAGTACTTATATGAGTTTCTGCTAGAAGGTAGGAATATAGTGTATTAGTGCACATGAGATGTATGAGTCTATTTCTATTGGTCCGCATGTGCATGGCTCATTTAGGAATATGAGCACTATGACTTATATCCCGTTTACCTCCCCCCCCCCCGCCCCTATATATATATATATATATATATATATATATATAATGTCTATCTTATGTTTTGTGCAGGCACTATGCCTTATGCAAGCGCAACTTAGGCTTGCACGACATCACGTCCAAGCGAGGACGATCGGTCCTTACGGGATCAGAACGTTATAGACGTGATGTCCTTCACTGATGTGATTGCACGTTAGCATCATTAATGAAGATGGAAAAATTAAAGAGCCCGCCCACCTAGCTGGAAAGCTCATGCGGCTAGATGGTGAATTCTTGTAGGGGGAAGGCTGATGAACCCTTTTAGTAGTTGGGGCTGGTTGAGTGCTTCCAGCAGGGTTGTCTCTAACGTGCAAGTAGGAATGTTGTCAACTAGGATGCTTCCAGGGGCTGTTGATTTTTTGCTAGAAGGTAGTAATAGCTTTCATCGAGGTTGCTTCCACAAAGATACTACTTTTTCTTTGTACAATGATCTAAAAAAATGTTTAGCTTTCAGGGACTTCACCTTCGAATCCCCACAAGGGGCGTTGTCCCCTCATCCCTCGTCCGCTGACTATGTAGCAGTCCCTCCATCAACTCTGCGTAGGGTGATATATCATGAGATATTTAAAAATTGTGGGACTAAAACTTGACCATTTTTTGAGTGCCAAGACAAACTATTATTTATTATATATACATATGGTCTGGCCATTCCTGCTTAGGCAGCGCACGATTGACGAATCCTTATTGCATATTAACTGGGATAACCCAGATATTAATATAGCATGCCATAGGAACTAATTTGACCGCTCTATTAAATCATTGGATGCATACTATATTACATGCTAATTTTCTTAGGAACGTACGTTAGCTCGGCATAGTAGTTCATCCCTTGATTATTTGGTGTATGGGTAGATTATTGTCCCGATGATAAACTACATATCTAGGCTACGACACAGGTTCTTTGTTTTATTGATTAGGTTTTTATGCAATATTCACTCGTGCTTTCTTGTGATACTTGTTATTAGGGATTGTCCTATTTGGTTTTGTTTAACCAGATTTAGTAGTAGAGCATGAGGATCTACCATTAGTCCCCCACGATGGTACATATCAGAAGGATGACCGTGTGGGTTTCTTCTCCACCGCTTGTATATTATTTTGATTCATTTAAGACATTTAACTATCAGACACATGTTTAGCCCATGTATTATGGTAGCCTGTTCTTTACTCATTTTGACAACATGATTGTATATATTAGACTGCAGCTAATGGTGTGATCATGTAACTTGATACTTTGCTACATTTTTCATTTTGTTTATACAACTTCAGTATCATTTTGATAGAGCGTCAGAGACGCGTTAATGTTTTATCTTATATGTTTTATATTACTACTACTTGTTTGATTTGGTTCAGATATAATATATTTTGTAAAACCTTAATGAGACTTGTATTGTAGTATATGTCCTCTTGTCTAGATATAGATTTGACCTTATTATGGGGATACTGACATATACCATAGTATACCATAGTGCGTAACTGGCCAAGTTATACCCCCATTTTATATATTTCAGATACAACCTCTATTAAATAGAAGTTAATTCATCGAATAAAACTTGATTGGAAGTACTAGAAAATAGGGGGGGGGGGGGAGGATTGTTGTGGTAAATTTGGTTTTATTAACTTCTATTTAATTATACAAAAAATTTGAGTGCCAAATAACAACAAATATTCTTGAAACATAACTTATTCTAAAAGTATATTTTGGTAATCGTTAAAAAAAAGGACTAAAATACTCTTGTTAGCTTTCACAAGCGACTAAATTATGGAAATACTTTGGTAAAATTTAACATACCAAAAGACCAAAATGGCTTGGTCAAATGTTTGTTAGGTGTATTTGACCACAACGGGTCATGTTTTATCCATTTTGGTACCATACCGGTTTGGACCACACCCAGAACTTATGGTTCTAAAAAAAAAAGGTATTGATACGTCTGTTTAGTCTTTTACCTCTACTTCTGCGGGATAAGAATTCGTCTAATTAAATCAGCAATATATGAATAAGAAATTTTGAATCTAAAAATATTTGTGTGTGGTATTATATTGGTAGGACCCAGGGTTGTGGATGATTTGACCGAGCTTAGTGGACAAAGCCAGCTCCAACCCGAAGGATTGTGGCTTAGACAGGCTCCACACATCTGCCCTGCTCAACCCGAGTTGACCGACCCACTTGGCATCATGACAGTGTATTATTAATATATCATGAAATCTTTGGGATTTTATCATCCATCCAACTTTATGATCATGCACACGCGGCTATTGTCGTTAGCCTGGTGGTCTACTTTGGGTGGTCTGACTGTTTCTTGGGACCGGGGACATCCGTCTAAGCTTGCATGTAGCCCTGCCTAAGTTTCGAGTCCGGATATGTCGTCCCAAAAATCTCAGTACCCAATTCTTTACCCCCTCTATTATATTTGTGGGGTCCATAATTTTGGTTTGGTGGATCCTACGTGCTAATAGAAAAGGGACAAAAAATTTCAAGACAGCACATCCATCCTTCCAAGTTTCTCTCTTGCATTGGCCTAATTCCTGAGTCTTGTCTTAATTCCGTTAGAGACAAACGTTTGATTTATTCGGTTTCAAGCAAAAACAAAATAGTCAAAATTAAATAAATTAAAATTCTAAAAATTTAAAATCGAATCGAAATTAGCTAAAATCGAAACCGAATCGAACTGGATAATTGATTCAGTTTATTCGGTTTGTTCAATTGAACTATTTCTATTGTTTAGTAGGTCGGATCCAAAGTTGAAAACGTGATTAAATTATATTAAAAATTATAAATTTTATACACATGTACATTTATTGTATTTCAATATTACGTTTAAAGTTGATCTACTTGTTAAATTATTATAGTTGGGCTTCAAAAAACAACACACACACACACACACACACACACACACATATATATATATATATATATATATATATATATATATATATAATTTTTAAATATATTTAGTTTTAATCATAAATATATATAGAACTGACAGTATTTACATAATTATACAACTTTTATTTAATTTTTAGTTTTTGACCGAAATCGAAATTCAAAATCGAACAAATATTTTTAAAACCGAATCGAATATCTTATCCGATTTGGTTTAATTATTATTTTTTAATTTTCGATCTAAAAACGAATAATGCTCACCCTACGTCTTAGTCTGGTCAAGATGAGAATAGACACAGCCCCATCACTACTAAACCTGCTACGGAAGCGCCCACTTGCGACTCTTACCGGATCCCATATGTTCTCCAGCCTGTGTCGTCCAATCTAGAAACATGCTGGGTCCAAGTTGGATTCTTTCAGTTTCAGTAGGTAGTAGAGAAGGAGAGGACAATACTAAAAAAAACTAATGTCAACGTCTAATTTCATCATTGGAACGAAAATGATACTTCACCGGAAACTTTCCGTCGTTGACCAAATTACCAATAACAAATCAAACTTAAGATTATATTACCATATCGTTCATTAAATACCTCCCCAAATCCATTCCAACACGAGTAATGACCTACGAACAAGTCTTTTTAAAACAGCTCCACGTTTAAACGGTTAAACCATGACCTCAGCCTATATATATATATATATATATATATATATATATATATATATATATATATATATATATATATATACCAAGCAATGTACCGGGGAAAAAAAAAAACATAGCTCTCATGGACTCCTTCAAGAAAACGGCCCTCTCCCATCTCTTGCTCTCTCTTCTCCTCCTCTACACTGCTGCTGCTGCTGCTGAGCCTCTCCGCCACTCGTGCTCCGCAACGAGCGGCAACTACACCTCGACCGGCCCCTTCGCCGCGAACTTGAACCGGCTGATGATCGAACTCTCCAAGAAGGCCCCGCCGATCGGCTTCGGGCTCGGGTCGGTCGGCCGAGACGGCCCCGGCAGAGTGCACGGGCTCGCCCTCTGCCGCGGCGACGCTAGGAGCTCCTCCTGCAGAGCCTGCATCCGCGCCGCGAGTTCGGAGATTCGGCGGCTGTGTCCTCTCAAGAAAGACGCCGTGGTCTGGCTCGACAGCTGCCTCCTGCGCTACTCCAACGCCGAATTCTTCGGCGAGGTGGACAACGAGCACGAGTTCTTCTGCCTACGCGGAACGGGGATCAGTGCGTCTTCGTCCTCGGCTTCGACCACCGCAGAAGAGTTCGACTCGAGAGTTATGGAGATGATGAGGTCGCTGCGGACGAAGGCCTACCTGTCCCCGTTGCTATTTGCGACTCGTGTGTCGAAGGGGAAGGGGGAGGAGAAGATGTATGGGTTGGCTCAGTGCAGCAGGGACCTCTCGGGAGGAGACTGCAACAAGTGTTTGGAGAAGGCCATTGCTGTGCTGCCGGGCTGCTGTGGTGGGAGGAGAGGAGGGAGGGTTGTGGGTGGGAGCTGCTATGTGAGATATGAGTTGCACCCTTTCTTTCATGATGTTGCATAGGAGGAGGAAGTTCAGATTTTTTTTTCTTCATGCATGCACTTTCTGTACATTATATTTTTTGTTTTACGGGACTGTATGATACTTTGGTTTTATAATTTTATGAATTTCAAATTCCCAACTTTTTAGTTATTGCAGTTTGCATAATGAGATACATATTGTTGTAAATATTTATAATAGAAATATAATATTTTTCAAAGAACAAGGAAAGTAAGAAATAAAATTGTTACCGGCCTCCGGGGAAGTCGTGCACGAAGCACTGCCCTAAGAGTTTATCCGAGGTCTATGTGCAGACGTTTCTCGGAAGCTCCTAGTGGTAAAACCCCCTGACTAACGGGTTCTCTTCGTCGCACAAAACTCAGAGAGAGAGAGACCAGACTTAGCTCTGCCCAGAGCAAGGATTTGGAGATAGAATGTCGTTTGAGAGAGGAGTGAAAGAGAGTTTTGACGTAGGAATCTTTTCTGTGTCAAATGAAGGAGAAGGAGACCCAATAAATAGGCTGGAGCTATGGCAATGTTCAATGAATCTGGCCACAGACAGGACTTAATGGCTCATAAACAGGCCATTAAGTAACAAATAAAACGTGTGAGAAAGGCTGTCAAACAATGAGCTGTGGCAAGACAAGGTTCAATGAATCTGGACAGTGTCCCAACATTCAAAATTTAAACGGTTCAAAAAGGAAGGAGGAGCAAAAAATATTTTAGGGTCCCAGCCCGAACCCGAAGAGAAAATCGAATCGGCATTCGCGCCCGCAGATGTGGGCGCGTACCCGCACCCGTTACGCGAACCGAACCGAGCCGGACCGGGCGGCGGCGGCGGCGCGCGCGTGTGGCCCAAGGGGTTCCCCACACAACAACTTTAAGAGAGCAAAGAAGAGACACTACCAGAAAAAGTCAAATTAGCGACGTCTAAAAACGTCGCTAAATAACCAAAAATCGTCGCTAATTAGGTTTAGCGACGTAATTAGCGACGTTTCAAAGCAGTCGGAAAACACCAAGTCGCTAAAACAAAAAACGTCGCTAAACGTCGCTATGCCGACGTTTTTTAGCGACTTTAATGTGTCGCTAAATTTAGCGACGTTTTGCGACGCCAAGTCACTAAAAAGCGACGTTTAGAAAAGTCGCTAAACATCGCTGATTAGCGACATCTATCGCGACGTTACACCGACGTCTTTAATGACCTGGCTATACTGCCATGTCAGCAATTGGCGACGTTTAGCGACGTAATTAGCGACGTCATTAGCGACGTTTTACAGCGTCGCTAAGTAGCGACGTAATTAGCGACGTAAATTAACGTCGCTAAACGTCGCTAAACGTCGCTAATAACGTCGCTAATTTTTTATAAAAAAAAAATAATGTGCAGAAGCAAACATTGGTGATTCCCTGCAGTTTTACATCATCTTCATCATACACACCAACATGATTCAATCTAGTTAACTATATAATCCAATTAAATTAAAGACCACAAGAAGTATCAATCCAATTAAATGTGGATAACTATATAATCCAATTAAATTAACTAAAAAATTAAAGACCACAAGAAGCATCATACATCATGTCTATTGTTGAAGTATCAATAATTCATAAATAATAATAAAAATAACTATACTACTACGGATCTGCAGGAGGCTGACCAGCAGCGCGCTTGAAGGATAACAACTCCTCATACTCGTCCCGTGGAATCGACACCGATGTCGATGGAGAAGGCAGTGACGTCGGTGGAGGCCGTGCCCGCTCCAAGTCTGCGAGTCGCTGGTTGTAAGAATCCAGGGTAGATAACAGCCTCGTACTGCTATCACCCATTGAATCCTGCATCCTCGTCAGGTTCTCGCCCATCGATAGTTGTGACGCCTGCATCCTCGTCAGCTTCTCGCCCATCGATAGCTGTGACGCCTGCAGCTCCATGATGTTGCGATCATTGGAGGCTCTAATATCATTTGTCAATTCTCGTAGCTCCGTCATGCTGCGGTCGAGCATATCCAATCGTGCGATGAGCATCGGATCGTCCGCCTGCGGCTGGGACCGGGACTGGTCCTCCATACTTCGCAGCAAGTCGTCACGGAGAGACGCAATCTGACGGTCAACGGCCTCCTGGACGGCCTCCTGGACTCTGGCCGACGACTGCGAGGGCTGCGACTGCGAGGGGTGTATGGAATGCACAGCTGTCGGGGAGGCCCTAGATGACTGCGTCGCAACCAGGGCGCCATAGGAGCCCGTACCGTAGTACTTACCCTCTGGAGACCACCAGCTGCGGTCACCCACAGGTCGTCCGCCGACGGAGATGGACCGGGCTGCGACGAAGCACCAGCCTCTCCAGGTGTAGGTGCACTAGCAGTCGCCCGCCCACGAAGCCTAAGATACTCGGCCTAGAAAAGGTTTGGAAACTCAATAATTGCCTAAGTTATATTAAAATAAACACAAAGTAAAGTAATACTTACATAGGTCTGTGAGGCCCTCTCATCAATGAGATTTCCGTCCTTGCGATGGGTGGCCAAGAAGACGATCACCATGTTTGCATCCTCACCCCTCTGTACCTGTTAAAAATATATTTTTTATTACTAAACTTAAATATTTTTTCCAAGTACCATTTTATGGTACTTATATTAAAATAATATATTTTAAAAGAAAAAACATACCAAACGACGGAAATGTTCCGTCATCGGAATCGAGCCACCACACCACTTGGCAGCATTATGCCTAGCCGCCTTGGCCTTCTTAGACCTTTCCTTGTAGCTCGGATCGTCGAATCTAGCCCTCATCGCAGTCCACTGCTCATGCGTGATCCAACCTTGGATCGGTTTTCCAGCACGATCACGAGCCTTCTGGTCATCCAGAGCATCTCGGATAAGCTTGGCGGCAACGGTAGGAAAGAGCCGCTCGATCAACTCGGCCCGGTGCGGAGGATAAAAATACGTTTGCTACAATAAATAATTCATTAAGTTAGCATCACGAATATGCATAAATTAGAGGATTTATTTAATATACTTTTACCTGGAAGTGCGTAAACCAGAACGCCTTCCTCTCCTCCGGAGCCTCAGAGTAGTTGATCCAAGGGCCACCGTAGTTGTTCCTCAGAAATTGGCCCAGGCATCTCTGAACCGACGATGGACGATATCTATACAGAAATAATAATTTAGATTACTGAAAAAGTCAATATACGACGAATAAAGAGAAACACAAATATATACTAAACCATCTAATTGACTTACTTTGTACCGTTGGTCCAAATCTCTGTCCTCGTCTCCTCCGGTGGTGCGCATGGAGGATCTTGCTGATGCTGGGACAACGTCGGCACGACCTCCTCTACATGCTCATCTGTCTCCATGGTTCCGTCAGCAGGAGGAACGCTGGACGAGGGAGTACTATCACGCCTGGAACTACTCGTCCTAGGAGTGATGCCACGCAACGTCGTCGCAGTCGGAGATGTGACTGATCGATATACTGGAGTACTGGGCGACGATGATCCGGAACCAACAGTAGGCAGTACCGGAGTGGCACTCTGTCTACCTCGGGACCTGTCGAATCCTCCGCGTCGTCCTGTCATATCTGATAACAACATATGATGAATATAGAGAAACACAAATATATACTACATTCTACAGTCGAAATGTGATACATATCTCAAAGCATTATACAGTCAAAATATAATACATATATTCGTTAATGTCAACATCTACTTCTACATGCAATATTTACAGTCCAAATACAGTTACATTCTACATGGAATATTTTATATTTTTAATCATCTTCAGAAAATTCATCTTGTTCGCCTTCCTCGTCCTGCTCTTCCTCTTCCTCGTCTTCACTTTCATCTACTTCGTCGTCCTCTTCGAATAATTCTACATCTTCTACATTATTACTCGTGTAATGAGTAACTTCCGTTGAGTCCACATCTACAATATTTGTTACAAGAGGTAGATCGTCCTCCTGATAAGCTATTTCGTCAATGTCAAAGGTATTTCTAGCTTTAGTCTTGCATACTGCCCACAAATCCGACCTCGCTGTCCCCCGTCTAGGATAAGTTGTAAAGTACACGAGCTGAGCCTGACTTGATAGGACAAATGGTTCGTAGCCTTGATATCTACGCTTGTAGTTTATATCCACAAGGCCATGCTTGTCAATTTTCCAACCTTGATCTTGAATCGGATCGAACCATTCACACCTGAATAGCACGATATTAGCAGGTTCTGGGCCATAATTATATGTCAACTCCACAATCTCTAGTAAGATGCCAAAAAATTATTGCCCGGATTGACGTCTTTGTAGTTTGTAGATTTGATACACAAACCACTGTTTTTCGTGGAATCAAGATCCAGAAAGCTGTCTCTGATAGGAGCATTTGTTGACTTGAACCTGAATCCATTCACACAGAAACTTGGCCATATTTTTACGGCAGTAATTGGTCCCTTGGCTAGAGTCCTAATAGATTCAGTCTCGGGTGATATTAGACGATCGACCTAAATACCAAAGTAGCGATAGTAAGTTATTTGTTTTGCAAGTGCAGAAATAAAAAGTAATTACCAAGCATCTTACATATGCGCTCAACCAAGAAGAAAAATGGCATCTCATATCTTGTTCTACTTCTTCGTCTGTTATGTAGGGTCTAACCGACCTCAACTCATCATTATATGTGCTAAAAAATAATGAAGCAACTGCTGATTAGTAGCATAATAGTATCTTATACTATTACATTGAGATGATGTAAACGTGGACGTATTAATTACTTACCCCTCTAGCTTCTCCACTTCATCCTCGTCGCAATTGAGTAATATATACAATTGAGCAGCCCTTAGCTCATCGTCATTCAAATATCTCTTATTTATTTTTCCCGAGGGCTTTCCGAATGCATTGAATACTTTGAGTATTGCATCATTAGATTCCTGATATGCGTCGTCGTTTCTGGGAGCTTTCGTCCTATTAGTAGCAACATGCGGTTTGAAATACGTCGAGCAAAAGTTTGTAATCTCCTCGAGAACATAAGCTTCACAAATAGAGCCTTCAACCCGTGTCTTATTTTTCACCTTTCTCTTTAGGTGATTCAGATGGCGCTCGAAGGGGTACATCCACCGATAACCGACAGGACCACCAACACGTGCCTCATAGGAAAGTTGAATTGGCAAATGCTCCATAGAGTCGAAGAATCCAGGAGGAAACACCTTCTCGAGCTTACATAGTATTACCGTAATGTCCCTCTCTTGCTTTTCTAGACGATCGACGAGCAACTTAGTACAACAAAGATCTCTGAAGAATATGCTCAGCTCTGTCAATGGGTCCCAAACGACCTGCGGTAAGAATTCCTGAAATGCAATCGGAATTAACCTCTCCATGAATACGTGACAATCGTGGCTCTTCATACCTACTAGTTTGTTCTCCTTGAGGTCGACGCATCTTTTCAAGTTCGACACGTACCCGTCTGAAAACTTTAGACCCTGAATCCACCTACAAAGTCTACCTTTATCCTCTTTATCCAGTGAGAAAACTGACTTAGGTTGCTTTAACTTTCCATTCCCCTCCTCTATCAAATACAATGCAGGACGTCTACATATGTCTTCTAAGTCCAACCTCGCCTTCGGATTATCTTTCGTCTTCCCCTTTACATCCATTACAGTATTAATTATGTTATCAAACACATTCTTCTCGATATGCATGACATCAAGGTTATGTCTGATCAGATTGGTGCTCCAATATGGCAGATCCCAGAATATACTCCTCTTCGTCCAGTTATGGGTGCGACCAAATCCGTCACACTTGTACCCCTTAGCAGGCTCTTAGATAGCACTTGGTAAATCTTTTACCTTTTCCCATATCGTGCATCCGGGCCACCTTGGCGGTGGATTGGCCTTCTCCACAACTCCCGCACGAAAAGCATTCCGATTCCTCCGGTACGGATGATCCTTCGGCAAAAATTGTCGATGACAATCGAAGAAGCACGGTTTGCCTCCGTGTTTCAAACGGAAAGCCTGAGAACGGTCCATGCAATACGGACATGAGAGACGACCATGGGTGCTCCATCCCGATAACATTCCATAGGCCGAAAAGTCGTTGATGGTCCACATAAGTGCTGCCCTCATCTGAAAATTCTGCTTTCTAGAAACATCGTACGTGTTGGCACCGACTTCCCACAGCTGATTCAACTCATCTATCAAAGGCTGTAAATACACATCGATGTTCCTCTTCGGATTGTTCGGACCCGGGATAATAACGGTTAGGAACATATACGGAGTCTTCATGCACATCCAAGGCGGTAGATTGTACGGAGTGACGATCACAGGCCAACACGAATACTGGGAGCCCGAAAGTTCGAATGGGGTAAAACCGTCAGAGCAGAGCCCTAATCTGACATTACGTGCTTCCTCGGCAAAATATGGATACTCTCGATCAAAGTGCTTCCATGCTTCTCCATCGGATGGATGATCCAATACTCCTTCGATCTGTTTTCGCCTGTGCCAACTCATATTTTATGCAGTCTCCTTAACCATAAACAACCGCTGCAACCGCGGCGTCAAAGGCAAGTAGTGCATCGAATCGGTAGGCTTCCTTGCACCGACAGACTTTCCTCTAACAGTGGCCTTGTAGCGATCAGCACCACAGAATCTGCACGCATCTTCATCCTTGTCGTCTTTGTAGTACAACATGCACCCGTTGCGACATGCATCGATTTTCTCGTATCCCATCCAAAGCGATCTCACCATCCTCTTAGATCGATAGAAGTCTTTAGGCAACTTTGCACCCTCGGGCAAGATCTCTATAATCAAATCGAGCAGTCGATTATAGCATTCTTGCGACATGTTAAAATCGGACTTGATGCTCAATAATCTTGTAACCACCTCCAACGGTGAATGATCCTCACAACCAGGATATAGTGGAGTCCTTGCATTCTCAAGCAACTCCATAAACTTTGCAGCATCGGCATTCGGTGCCTCCTCAGCTGCATCATAATTGTCCGGATTGAAACTAGGTCCCGCCGCATCATAATTGTCAGGATTGAAACTAGGCCCCGCCGCATCATAAACCATGTTCACCAACCCGTCGTCATAAGCATCGTGGTCTTGGACATCCATATACGGCTCCACATAGGGCTCCGACTCTGATGCTAGAGATACAAGTTCTCCGTGCGCGGTCCACTGATAGTAATTCGGCGTAAAGCCCTTCGAGTATAAATGATATGTAACTTCCACTTCAGGATGATATTTCCTGTTGCGACATCTCACACACGGACACTTAATTTTGGTACCGTCCATGTATTGAGGGAACGCCTTTGTGAACTGCAGGAACTGCTGTACACCCTCAATGAATTCATCTCGCACACCGCACATGTCATCAGGATGACGGTTGTACATCCACGAACGATGACGCAGATAGTAATTCATATCCATTTCTAGAAACTTCTGCAAAATTGACAGTATGTATCATATAAATCATTACATGCAAAATTAACCGTACTATAAAAATCATAACTGATATAATACATATTTTCATTTATCAAAACTGCAGCTGCCCCCAACCTCATAGTACTATGAACTGCACTATAAGTGTGCAGTCAACACTACAAATAGTGTGTCATACTATAGAACTGCAGCTGCCCCCAACCACACTCCTAGGTCAGTGTCCGTTATGGGAAAAGCAGTCATGGTATTGCACTAAGGCACCTGGTGCTTGAACAATTTTTGCATCAAAAGTTTCCCAAGTACACGGGCTATTGCTCTATGAAATGGATAACCCCATGCATTGTGGCTGTACTCACTCACATTTACCGGCAGATTACTGCACTCCCTTTAGTAAAAAAACCTAACCCCCCAAACTGGCACACTGATACACACATACACTCTTAAGAATTCTGTAATCAAAACTCATCTGGTACCAACAACACCTATTAAGTACTCTAAATTCTATACTTCATATAAACACTCCATCTATACTCATATAAACACTCCATCTATACTCCCAGATCTGGGATACACCTATATGAATGCTCAACCTTCACACCTATTACTTATTCTCTTCAACACATATATTCACTCAAACACTTGACTAATACACCTCTTTAAATCAGTCACCCACTGCTACTGCTTACCTTCTTCCTCAATATTTGATTACCCCTTATCCCGAGCCATACACTCATGTGTACACTATAGTATCACTATGAATACCCAATCTTCTCTCAGATGTTGGTGTTATATCTGACACTTGCCCTCATGTCCTTCAAATCATACGAGTTCAAACCCCATCTCAAACACATCCAAATCCTGCCTTGCACTAGTTGCTGACTGGCTCAGTAAGTTGCTGCACAAGGATGCAGTATTTACACTGTATTAGGACCCCCTCACACCTGCCTGCAGAAGCTAACAACCAACTACAATGCACCTAAACCTTAATGCACACTATGTTCAGCTGTGCAGTGCCTCCCCAAGTTGCCTGTTGCACATTGGGCTGATGTGCCTCAAGTCTCCCCCTGCTCACTGCTAGTAAGCAGTGCTCACTGCTGCTGTTACCTCTCTCGTCGACTTGGGCCAGTCGGCCATAACCCTAACCCTAACCCTAAACCCATGTCAACAAACCTAACCCTAACCCTAACCCTAGGTCCTGATCAGTGTCTGTGTCAGTGTGTGTGTGTGCCGTGTCTGTGTCAGTGTCTGTGTGTGTGTCGTGTTTGTGTCAATGTCACATGTGTCCTGTGAGAGAGAGAGAGAGAGAGAGAGAGAGAGAGTAGGGTTTACCGGAGTAGTCGCGGTGGAGAGCGGGTCGACGGAGCGCGGGGGGGGGGGAATTTTTTTTCTTTTCGAAATTTCAGCAGATGGGGAAAAATGAAACCGATCCCTAATTAACCAAATTTTAGCGACGTTTAGCGACGTCCAAGAAAAATATCGCTAATTTAAATTTTAGCGACGTCAATGCGTCGCTAAACACGTTGCTAAATATTTTCAATATTAAGGTCGCTATATACGTCGCTAAACATCGCTAAATTAGACATATTAGCGACGTTTAGCGACCTAAACTGAACTTATAGCGACTTATCTTTTAAAATATTAATAAAAGTCGCTAAACGTCGCTAAATGTCGCCATTTAGCGATGTCTAGCGACGTTTTAATAAGGAGTCGCTAATTTTTATATTATTAGCGACGTTTCTTTTGACGTCGCTAAAATACGTCGCTAAGACCGCTTTTTCTAGTAGTGAGAAACTAATATATGTACACAAGAAAGGTTTGGCCTATCCGATGTGGGACTAAAGAAAGGAAGGAGCTTGAGCTTTTGCTAAAGCAAAGCCAACAATCCCCCCCAAAAGGTCAAGTTCCGAAACAGAGATAAGAGTGAAGTAAATAGAGAGAGAGAGCATCTGGACAGTAAAATACTATGCATAAATGAGATGGACTACAGCCTTGAATCTCACGTAGTGACTATTGCCTTAATCTGAAGAAGTGCTTGATGGACTATGCCTTGAATCAGACTTCTTGAACCAGATTTAGAAAAATAGCACACATAGTACGCTAGAGGTCCTTGGTCTATCGGGTGGCGCTTTTAAATGGCCATGCGCACTTTTCCACATTCATGAGAGTTGTTTGGGATCGCCCTGTCCAATAGTCGCGGCCTTCACGACCTCTCATATAGGTGAGTCCTTAAGGGTTGGTGATAGGTTTCAACCCCGCATATCAGCTTGGACTTATTAAGAGTTTTTTAGAAACTCATCCTAACCATATCACTCAAGAATACTGTCACCATAGGGATGGGGAATCATTGTACGCATGTACAGCCACTTGGGCATTATATGATGAGATTTTAATCTCGGGTCAGTGTTCCATAAAAGTCACCTAAGTCCAGCTTGTTCCTACCCATTGAACCGGCTTCTTGGGATCTCCAGTCAGACTCGGTTGGGTTGCCACTGCTGGTGACTTTACTTATGGGCTTAACCCCATCCCCCTCGATGATTCTAGGATCAAAGTCCTAGACAGACCCTTCGTCAAGTGGTCTGCAAGATTCTTTTCTGACTTTATATAGTCAAGAACCACATATTTGCCCAATAGGCTCTTTATAGACTTGAAGCGCAGCTGCAGGTGCCTGTTCATCTTAGCATTCACAGAATCATGCTTTAGTAGTTCCATAACAGATTTATTATCACAGTTTATAGAAATTACAGGAACAGGATTAATAGAAACAGGTATATGCATAATAAGATTTCTTAGCCATTCGGCTTCTGTGCATGTAGTGTCCAAGGCTATCATTTCAGAGTCCATTGTACTCCTAGCAATGATAGTTTGTTTACATGAGCTCCAGGAGATTGCAACTCCTCCTAGAGTGAAAACATATCCAGTAGTAGATTTTACATCATGCGAGTCAGTTACCCAGTTTGCGTCTGAATAACCTTCTATGATATCAGGGTGTCTAGTATAGTGCAACATATAGTCTAGAGTACCCCTAAGATATCTAAATACTCTTTCTAATGCTATCCAGTATAACTGATTTGGGTTACTAGTATATCTACTTAGTCTCCAAATGGCAAATGCAATATCAGGTCTGGTCCTGTTTGATATATACATGAGAGAACCTATCATCTGAGAATATCTATGTTGTTCCATAGGAGAGCCCTCATTCTTCTTTAGAACAACACTATTGTCATAAGGAGTAAGGGCAGGTTTCTTATCAAAAAAACTCAATTTTTTTTAGCATTTTCTCGATAGAGTGTGCTAAGGATAGAGTATAGCCCTCCTTGTATTTGGACAGTTGCATGCCTAGAATCAAGTTGGCTTCACCTAGATCTTTCATATCAAACTGGCTGGATAAATAGTCTTTGGTATTAGTAATCAATTCTAGTGATGATCCAAAAATAAGGATGTCATCTACATACAAACATAGGATGACACAACTTTCATCTAAAATTTTGGAGTATATACATTTGTCATACTCATTTGGCACGAAACCATATTCTGAGATGATTATGTCAAATTTGTTGTGCCATTGTTTGGGAGCCTGCTTTAGACCATAAAGAGATTTAACTAATCTGCAAACTTTATATTCTTGGCCTTTAGTAATAAAACCTTCAGGTTGCTCCATGTAGATTTCTTCCTCTAGGTCCCCATTTAGAAATGTTGTCTTTACATCCATTTGATGGATTAGCATATTATGAATGGATGCTAGGGCTAGAAGGGTTCTGATAGAGGTGATCCTAGCTACAGGTGAGTAGGTATCAAAATAATCTAATCCTTTTTTCTGGGTAAAGCCTTTGGCTACTAATCTAGCCTTGTATTTCTCTATGGTACCATCGGCTCTAAGTTTCTTTTTGAAGATCCACTTACAACCTATGGATTTACTACCTGAAGGTAGGTCTGCTAGAAACCAAGTATTGTTCTCCATAATGGAGTTATACTCACTGTTAATGGCTTCTTTCCAGAAAGGGACATCAGGAGAAGATATTGCTTCTTCATAAGTTGAGGGATCACCCTCTATCAGAAAAGTGAAGAAACCTTCTCCTAAGTTCTTTTCAATCATTTCTCTTTTACTCCTTCTAGGTTCTATATTTTGTTCGGGTTGTGAACTAGATATTTGAACATAAGAGCTTGTGGACGGAGTAAGAGAGAGATTGGAGGGAGAGAAAGAAATTCTATCTTTAAAGGGATATATATTCTCAAAGTAAACTGCATCTCTTGCTTCTATAATATTATTGGTAGAGATTTTATTTACTTCTGAGTGAGTAACAAGAAATCTAATATTGGCATTGCTATCTAGGACATATCCTATGAATACTGCATCTACAGTCTTAGGTCCAATCTTTCTCTTTTTAGGTTCAGGAATTCCTACTTTAGCCAGACATCCCCAAACTTTGAGATAATGGATCCTAGGAGCTCTACCTTTCCATAATTCGTAGGGAGTCTAATCATTAGACTTACTAGGAATTCTATTAAGAATGTAACAGGCCGATAATAATGCTTCTCCCCATAAATTATCGGGAGCACCTGAGCTGAGGAGCATGGCATTCACCATGTCTAACAGGGTACGATTCTTCCTTTCAGCAACTCCGTTGGACTGTGCTGAATATGGAGCAGTTACCTCATGGATTATTACGTGTTCTTCACAGAAATTGGTCATATCATTTGATGTATACTCTCCACCATGATCTGATCTAAAAATCTTAATCTTTCTCTCTAACTGGTTCTCAGCTTCAGATTTATAGACCTTAAATCTGTCTAGAAATTCATCTTTGGTTTTGAGAAGATATGTATAACAATACTTTGAATGATCATCTATAAAGGTAACAAAGTATTTTCTACCACCTCGGGTCAAAACCCTATTTGAGTCACACACATCACTATGAATAAGCTCTAGAAGGTCAGAGTTTCTTTCTATAGATTTGAAAGGTAGCCTAGTATGTTTGGCTTGAACACATATCTCACACTTGTGTTTATCATCTATTGGAGTCTTAGGAATAAGATCTAAGTTCATCATCCTTTTTAGGGAACCTAGATTCACATGACCTAATCTACTGTGCCATACATTTGAGGATTCTACATTTGAAACAACAAAGGGAGGATCTAAAATTTTATTCACGGTACTTAGAATAAAAAGACCATCTCTTACAAATCCTTTTCCAATAAAGGAGTCATTCTTAGAAAATACTACTTTATCTACTTTCATAACAATCTTGTACCCTGAAGCTACAAGGAGAGACCCACTAACTAAATTTCTTCTGATAGACGGCACATGTAACACATCATGAAGAGTCAAAAATTTTCCTGATGTCATCTTTAGATCTATTCTTCCTCTTCCTATAATCTGTGCCGCTGAGCCATCTCCTAGAGTTACACCTCCTCCACCTGATTCCTGATAGTTTGAAAAATAGGAGCGATAAAAGGAAACGTGAACATTAGCTCCAGAATCCAACCACCAATCGTCAGAATGGTAAGAAATGTTGACTAAGGGTTTATAGCTTACAGACCTGAAGGAACTAGAAGAGCCGTTGAGAAGCATGTTTGCTTCTGGTTTGGCAGGACGTTTCCCTTTGAAAGAGGTCTGGACAGCTTCTTTCTTCCTATGGAAACAGTTGGTGGCTATATGGTTTATTTTACCACACACAAAACAAAATCTCTTCTGATCCTGAGTTTGACCAAAGGTTCTTGGTTTATTGTGGTGATGGTTTTGGTGGTGAGGCTGAGAGTTCTGCTTCTTCTTGAAGAGGTTCCTTTTTGATTTGTGGTGATGATGAGTCTTGGGTTTACCTTGGGATTCTATAAGGTTTACCTTAGCTTTAGACTCATACTTAGGGTTATACCTAAGCCTAATTTGTTCTTCTGTTCTAATTTTCTTTAGGACTTGAGCAAAGGTAAGGTCACCCTGAGTATGAATGAGGTCTTTCTTGACATCAGACCAAGAAGGAGGAAGCTTGTCTATTAAGCAGGCTATTTTATACTCAGTAGAGAAGAAAGTGCCTTTGGCTTGAATATGCCTAAGGTATTCTTGGAATTCATGTATTTGGTCATTTATAGGTTTGTTATCTACCATAAAGTACCTGTTGAATGAGGATGAATTGAATCTTTCAATTCGAGCATCATCACAGCTATATTCATCTTCTAGGGCATCCCAAAGTTCTTTTGCACTTTTGTATTCAAAGAATATGTCATATAGTGATTCAGATAAAGCACTTAGAATTCTATGGAAGCAATGATAGTCTATTTCCTTAGGGGTCTTGGGTCTAGAAGAACCAGAGGACTTGGATACACCTATGTCAGACTCAGTGTCATCAGAGTCATTTGTGATTGGTGTGGAACCATCAATGGCTGAGATTAATCCTAAGGTAGTGAGCCAAAATTTTATCTGACTTTGCCATCTCTTGAAGAAAGTCCCGTTGAATTTTGCAGGTTTAGCAGTAAAAATCTCATCCTTGGCAGTCATGGTTGCAAATGAGGAAAGTCTGAAAGATACGAAATTACTCAATAACAATGTCCAATGATTTAGAATAATAGTTCAAGTGATTTTGCTAATCAATCTTAAAATCTTGAGTCTATAAAGTGTAGATTGATTTGAGTTAGCTGTAGGGGCCGGTTCCCAGCTAGCGGTGGTCCAAAGATACTTAAATACCGTGTCGCTTAGGGCTATTTACACCCGGTTGACAGAATGACCCTTTCGGCTTGTTCCCAAATTGATCTTTACTTTTAGAATCTAGACTCAAAGAGATTTGTAGTTTCACTTTAACTATTTGTTTTGACTTAAATTGTTTAAAGGAATTGGAATTAACAATATGCCAAATAGAGTGATCCAACAACATAATTTGTTAGGTCAATACACAACCAAATATGCCTATAAAGAAAATAAATAATAAACTTGCTTTAGCCATTCAAATTAATAGTACTCTTGCTTTGGCAATACAATTAAAAATTAAACTTGCTACAGTAACTTTATATTTATAACAGTTTGCTACCAACAATTAATATGTACTAAATTGCTGCAGTACTATTTTAACAACAAGTAATGTGCTATCAGCAATTAAGAATCAATTTTGACAAGTATTTATTTAGAATGACAGCACTATAGTTTATTTGGTATGTAGCAAAATGTGCTATAGTATGTTAGGAGGTTATAAATAATTCGCTAACAATCAAATATGCTAGTGTTTAACAGATATGCTGCAGTATTAAAATGTGAACAAATTTGGTAGGAAATATGCTTTTATATTTGGTAACAAGTAATTCGTTTTGTTCTTATGTTTGTAAAACCAAATTTTTTGTATATGTACCTACAGTAATCACAATTCGTTCTTGTTGTAATAAGCAACAGTAGACAGAAATATCTTTTGAAAAATTAGAAACAGTAGCTAAAAAGGATAAACTCTTATATTATTGTAAATATTTATAATAGAAATATAATATTTTTCAAAGAACAAGGAAAGTAAGAAATAAAATTGTTACCGGCCTCCGGGGAAGTCGTGCACGAAGGACTGTCCTAAGAGTTTATCCGAGGTCTATGTGCAGACGTTTCTCGGAAGCTCCTAGTGGTAAAACCCCCTGACTACCGGGTTCTCTTCGTCGCACAAAACTCAGAGAGAGAGACCGGACTTAGCTCTGCCCAAAGCAAGGATTTGGAGATAGAATGTCGTTTGAGAGAGGAGTGAAAGAGAGTTTTGACGTAGGAATCTTTTCTGTGTCAAATGAAGGAGAAGGAGACCCAATAAATAGGCTGGAGCTGTGGCAAGGTTCAATAAATCTGGCCACAGACAGGTACTTAATGGCTAATAAACAGGCCATTAAGTAACAAATAAAACGTGTGAGAAAGGCTGTCAAACAATGAGCTGTGGCAAGGCAAGGTTCAATGAATCTGGACAGTGTCCTAACATTTAAAATTTGAACGGTTCAAAAAGGAAGGAGGAGCAAAAAATATTTTAGGGTCCCAACCCGAACCCGAAGAGAAAATCGAATCGGCATTCGGCGCCCGCAGATGTGGGTGCGTACCCGCACCCGTTACGCGCGTCGAACCGAATCGAGCCGAGCCGGGCCGGGCGGCGGCGACGCGCACGTGTGGCCCAAGGGGTTCCACACACAACAACTTTAAGAGAGCAAAGAAGAGAAACTAATATATGTACACAAGAAAGGTTTGGCCCATCCGATGTGGGACTAAAGAAAGGAAGGAGCTTGAGCTTTTGCTAAAGCAAAGCCAACACATATACCTACACCTCTTGACCCATAAAGTTAGTCCCTCGATCGCTATTATAGATTTTGGACTTAACAAGAATATACTCCTCCTCTCTACCAACTGAAGTAAGAAAACTCATTGCTCATTTTTTATCAGATCTCACAAGATGATTCCTCCATTGAATGACCATCAAAGCATGCAGACCAAGACCAAAACAAACACAAAATGCCTTCCAATTCTGATCAACACTTCAACAAATCTTTTGGCACACAAGTAACCACTATCAAAATTATACATATTAGCGACGCCAACAAACGTCGCTAATAGGTAAAAAAAACGTCGAGAAAAATAATTTGCGACGTTTTGGTGTTGTCGCGTAAATCATGATCGCTGACAACAAATTTGTCGCTATTCGTCGCTATAGCGACGTATATTTGCTACGCGGTCACGTCGCAAATTATTTTGTTATTAGCGACGTCCAGCGACTCGACGTCGGTACATCAGCGACGGTGTATATTGTCGTATAACATCGCTAAATCAACGACATTACCAGCGACGTTTTGCTACATCAATGTTGACATGGCAGAAATTGACATGTCAGCCATTTGGCGACGTGTAGCGACGTTTTGACACAGGTTAGCGACGCACTGTCATGTCGGTAGACATCGACAAACATCGCAGGATGTCGCTGAATTAAAAAAAACAGAAAAAAGCATGCAGTTTCAAAAAATATTTTCCAACAAAAGTCTGCCTACAGTTATAAAATCACAGTTTATATAAATAGACCCGGAGCAACCCTCCGTTGAATTTTCGGGGTTCATCGACCCCTTCGGTGGAACACTCAATACTGGTACATATACAAGCACGTCAAGAATATCGAAACACGCATCAATGTTCCAACAAATAAATACATGAATCTAGAATAATGTCACATCCGTCTCATCCAAATAATGTAGTAAAAAGTATGAAATAAGTACATTAAAGACCCAAGAATGGGCCAATACATACAAACATACTAAAAATGTCCCAATAAGAACTATTGTGGATCAGGAGGAGGAGGAGCACTGTCGCGTATCTGGGATAAAAGAAAGCCATACTGCTCCTGTGAAAGCGTCACCGGTCCCGACAGAGGAGGCAGTGGAATCGATAGAGTCGGTGTCGATGCCGGCGGACCAGGAGGACGTATCTTCTCCAATGCTAGCAGTCGAGCATTGCATGAATCCATGGCAGATACCACCCTCGAAGTATTCTCCGCCACCGACCGACTCAAAAATCTTTTTCTTTCCCTATCCAAAGGTAGGGCGGTTCGCTTGAGTTACTGGGACTTAGAGAAATTTCATTTGTTCAAGTTTCAAGCATTTGGCCAAGGGAAGCACGTGCATAAATCCATTCAATACGTCCAACAAGATGGCTGCAAAAAATCTGTTGGGCGAGAAGTCCAGGCCGCATGCAATCTGCTGGGCGCATGTAGCTCATTCGTCCCAATCCAGCAAGTTTGGCCACGGAAAAGCTCCGAAACCCAAACCTTGTTTCTTCCACAGAAACCTCAAACGAAGTCCAAATCCAGCAAAGTAATGTTCTAAGCTACTCAAAATCAAGTGCTCATCAACATAGAGTAACAAGTTTTTGAAAATATTTAGTTTTAAGAGATCAAAACCCAAGAACACTCAAGAACACAAAGAAAACCCTAAAACTTAAAACTTAGATCTACACTAATCCATCCACCGAATCCAAAAATATCAATTTCTAAATGCATGGGAAATCATATAAGGAATATAATAGAACAAAAATATAAAGGGTTTCTCCATTTCTTGCAAGATGTACTTGCCTATGGAGAGAGAGAGAGAAAAATCTAAGAAAGAGAATGGAAGAGAAAAAAATAAGAGGAGAGAGAGTGAAGTTGGGTTATATATGGAGGGTTTGAGGTTTGGACCATGGGTTCAACTCATGATAAAACCAAACCAAGCCAAACAAATAAACCAAGAGCCAAGTGAACCAAATAATGGGTCTAGTCTCTCTACAATATATAACTACGCTAGCAAGAAAATAATTATGCTCCAAATACGTATATTGGGAATGGGGAGTGACATCTCTACCCACCTTAAAAAAATTTCGTCCTCGGAATTGAAACTCAAGGCTAGCTTGAAATGTCAAAGCAAGCAACAACTATCTACAAGCAATCTACACATACAAATAAGCAAGTATAACAATAACACCTATAATGAAGCAAAGCAACTCCATCTCTTATGAGTGCTTGCCTATCACGGAATGAAAGATGTGAAGGCATACGAAAAAATATATACCTTATGAGTCGAATAGGTGCGGGTACCGAGATCGAATATCGTCCTCGCTCTCCCATGTCGACTCTACCAAAGAGTGATGCCCCCAAGCAACACAAAAAGGATGGATAGTCCGATTTTTGAGTATCTTCTCTCTCTAATCCAAAATGGACACGGACTATTCCTCGTAAGTCAAGTTGGTACCAACGACTAACTCAGAGTGATCGAGGACCTGACTCGAATCCGGGATATACCTACGCAACTGAGACACATGAAATATATCGTGCACCTTACGTAGCGAAGGCGGAAGGGCAAGACGATAAGCAACATCCCCTACCCTCTTGAGAATATCGAATGGTCCAACGTACCGCGGACTAAGCTTCCTGCGAACCCCGAACCTAAGGACTCCACGGGTAGAAAAAAATACATGGTCGCCGATAGAAAACTCTAACAGCCTATGATGCTGATCTGCCCAATGACGATGACAATCTTATGCAACTCGAAGTTGCTCTCTAATCTGCTTAACCACTTCAATGGTCTGTGTGATCATCTCAGGCCCCAACTTCTTTCGTTCACTAATGTCATCCCACGCTAAAGGTGACCTGCACTTCCTTCCGTACAATGCCTCAAATGGAGCCATTTGTATGCTGGCATGCTAACTGTTATTGTACAAGAATTTCACTAAGTGAAGGTGATCTTCCCAAGACCCACCAAGGTCTAAAGTACAAGCCCGCAGCATATCTTCCAATGCTTGTATTGTTCTCTCTGACTGACCGTCTGTCTGAGGATGGTACGTGCTACTGAATCTCAACTTAGTACCCAAGCGCTCGTGTAAACTTGTCCAAAAATGAGACGTATAGCGGGTATCTCGATCTGACACTATACTTGCTGGAACTCCGTGCTGCCTTACTATATGTCGCATATACATCTCTGCTAACTGCTCTATGGAGTGCCCTACTCAGAAGGAAAGAAAATGTGCCACCTTCGTGAGTCGATCTACTATTACCCAAACTGTATTACGTCCGGTAGGGGATCTAGGTAAGCCTGTCACTAAGTCCATCATAATATGTTTCCACTTTTACTCTGGAATAGGCAGGGGTTGCAATAATCCTGCTGGTCTCTGCTGCTCTGTCTTCACCTACAGACATATGAGACATCGTAAAATGAACCGAGCTATCTCTCTTTTTATTCCGTTCTACCAAAAATGTTACTTGATATCATGGTACATCTTCGTGCCTTCTGGATGTATAAAATATTGAGAACTGTGAGCCTCGGTCATTACTTCCTGTCTGATATCTCCACTTGGCACACAAAGACGGATTCCAAATCTAAGTAGTCCGTCTTCGTGAATCCTTAATTCCTTCCTAAGGCCTGACTCACATTCTGTCCTAAGCTTCTGAATCTGAGAATCTTCTGCTTGAGCCGCCTTGATCCTCTCCACCAAGGTTGACTGAATCTGAAGGCTGGCTAGTATTCCCACTCCTTGAGGTAACACGACCTCGATGTCCATCTCTCGAAGATATTCTAATATGTGCTTCTGAGTTGTCAAGACAAATGCGCTGCCTCTCCTACTTAGAGCATCTGCCACCATATTTGTCTTTCCTGAATGATACTGAAGTGCTACATCATAATCACTAAAAAAAATTCTAGCCACCTCCTCTGCCTCATGTTCAGGTCCTTCTGGGTGAATGTGTACTTTAAACTCTTATGATCTGTGAATATCTCCACCCGATCGCCGGATAGGTAGTATCTCCATAGCTTGAGTGCAAATACTACTGCGGCTAACTCCAAATCATGTGTTGGATAATTTTTCTCATGATCTCGAAGCTGCCGAGACGCATAAACTATCACTTTCTCGTGCTGCATCAACACACACCCGAGTCCTTTCTCAGATGCGTTGCAATAAACTGTGAACACTCCTGATCCTACTGGAAGTGTAAGAATCGGTACTGATATAAGTTTCTCTTTTAACTTTTTGAATGCTGCTTGGCACTCTGCCGTCCAAACAAACTTCACCTCCTTGAGGGTTAGATAAGTCATTGGCGCTGAAATCTGTGCAAAGTCTGCCACGAAACTCCGGTAAGATCCTGTTAACCATAAGAAACTTCGCACATCTGCTATTGTCTTCGGGACTAGCCAATTCTCTACTGCTTCGACCTTCTTGGGGTCCACTGATACTCCTGCTCTTGAGATGATGTACCCCAAGAATGACACATGATCTAACCAAAATTCACACTTACTGAGCTTGGTATACAACTGATGTTCCCTTAAAACTTGCAACACTCTCTGAAGATGTTCTTCATACTCTTCTTCACTGTTGGAGTAGACAAGAATGTCGTCTATGAATACCACTATAAATTGATCTAGGTATGACATGAAGATATAATTTATCAAATCCATGAATATTGCTGGAGCATTAGTCAATCCGAATGGCATAACTAAAAATTTGTAATGCCCATATCGAGATCGAAATGCTATCTTTGGTATATCTTGCTCCTGGAACCTTACGTGATAATATTCTGATCGAAGGTCAATCTTGGAAAATACTTTTGCTTCGCTCAATTGGTCAAACAAGTCATCAATCCTAGGCAATGGATACTTATTCTTCACTGTTATTGTATTCAGCTGCCTGTAGTCGATACGCAACCGTGTTGTCCCATCTTTCTTCTTTATTATAAGCGATGGTGCTCCCCATGGTGATCCACGAGCTCGAATAAACTTCTTCGCCTTCAGTTCTTCCACATGTTGATATAGCTGGTTGAGTTCCATCGGTGACATCTGATAGATTTTGTTGGAATTGGTTCTGCTCCTGGCCTCAATTCTATGCAGACCTCCACTTCTCTTACAGGTGCTAATCCTAGAAGATCTTCCGAAAATATATCAAAAAATTCTTCAATTATTCTGGGAAGCTGATCTCCAATTCCCGCTACTGTTGCTATTATATCTTCATGCTGGTCCCTCACCGTTTTATGAAGATAAACTCTTCCTTTCCCGGGATGTTAAACAACACTCTACCCCTACTACAATCTATCATCGCATGATTGTCTCTCAACCAGTCCATTCCTAGAATAACGTCGAAATTACCTATAGGGAACTCGATCAACCTTACAGATAATAAATGTCCGCACACTAAGATTAGACACGCTAGGCATACTCTATCAACTCCTACGAGACCATTACCAGTGAGTATATTCAGCCTCTCTGGCAATGCCTTGAACTCCAATCCAATAAGTATCGTAAATCATGAACATACAAATGAATGTAATGCTCCCGAATCAAATAATGATATGGCATGAAAAGATGTAACGTGAATATTACCCGCCACCACGTCACCTGATGCCAAAGCCTCCTCCAGAGATATGGTAAAATCTTGCCCTTGGCCTCGTTGTGCTCCTTGTTGCTGCCTCCCTTGGATACGCAGTTGTCACCTCTGCTGCCCATACTGCTGATTCCTCTGCTGGTTATACATCTGAGTTTACATCGACAATGGACGCTGAGCCAAAGGCCCGATTGCCAGTATTGGTCCCCTGTATTGAGCTGCCCCTGTGCTGGTAAGGCTAATCGCTGCACTGACCCTTTAATCCTCTGCATCATCGAACAATTGGCGATCTGATGGTCTGGACTACCACATTGTAGGTACAACCCTTGTGCTACCCTACACATATCCTTGGTATGGCCTCCCTTGCCATAATACGTACATCCGACTGGGGCTCCCAATCGTTGTTGTTGTTGTTGCCTCGGCTGATATGGTCGAGCTGGTGCTGTTGCTGTCGCTGCCACTGGCCTCCTCGAAGTTTTGTCATGAATGTGAATGCCAGAAGATGGTGCTGACGTCCGTTATGCTGGTCCTCCTCCTCCACTCTATGCATGAGACCTCTTTTGGCCTCCTGTCCTTGAAGCAAACCTCTGCATTGTCAGCTCATGTCGCATTGATGCGATCAATACTTTGTCGAAGGTCTGGTAGTTATGGCCCTCTACCAGTTGCTGAATTTTCAGATGATGTCCATACTGAAATCTCATCGCCCGCTCTGGTTCTATTGCCACCATTGTTAGGGCAAACCTGCTAAGCCTACAGAACTCTACTGCGTAGCCATCCACCGTCCTCCCAGACTATTTGAGATTGATAAACCTCTGTTGTAGCTCATACTGCGCTACCACTCCGAAATACTTGACCCTAAATCAGGTTCTGAAGTTGTCCCATGAGACAGGTAGTCTTAAACCAACCTCTTCTGCTGCCCACCAATCTCTGGCTTGTTCCTCGGCTGGAACCCTTGCTGTTGTCAGTATTGTCTTAATGTTATGCAGCCAAGCATCTGCGGTAATGGCGTCTTCCTTGCCATCAAAATACCTAGGGTTGAGTCGGCAGAACCTCACCGATGCCCCTGAGTCTGTTCTAACACTTCTCTCCAAGGTCTTCTGTAATCCTTGATGCAACAAGATATTATGCTCCTGTTGCTGAAGCTGCTGATGTTGTTGAGCCAACATCATTCCTTGAATAATCTCTAGCAATATCGGTGTATCAAGTGCTACTGGTACTGCTGGTACGACCGAGGGTACTAGAATTTTTGGTACATGTTGTTCCTCATGCTCATCTACTGGTTCTACCATGATCCGTCCAGGAATATGTGATGTCTCTCATTGTGGGCCAACACATCCTTGTCCTGCTGAATAGCATGAGATGCTTAAACCAATAATTAATGGAATATGTCCCATCCATGACATGAAACGACACCCCTTCACCAAACAAGAACATCAAGTGCCATATCACATCAAGATAAGATACGTCATTTGATTATGGTCAAGCTATAATAAATTTGCGTCATAGTTTCAGTCCACAGGCTGTCGTAACACAATAGCGCAATCCAACAGCCAAATAAGGACATGAGTTGAACTATCATGCCACGATAGTTTATGTCCATAATTCTACTCAACAGAAGGCACAAATGAACAAGCAGGTATACCATATTAAGTAAAATAATATAGTGATAAACAAGTAGCTTCGATCCGTGTCCCTTTGTAACACTACAATGTAACTCAACAACCAAACAAGGACATGAGTTGGACTTTCATGCTGCAATGGTCCACTTCTCTAACTAAAACAGATTTAACGGCCAAACATTTGTTATGGCTTATGTGATCTTTGGGTTATCCCAGTAATGCAATATATAAGTATCCTCATATCGTACCATAATTGAGCAGGGCTGGCTGAACCAATGATATACAAGCAAGAATATATAATGCACCAGCCCCTTATAAGGGCCCTGAGCTAGTTTAATGATCAGTAGCAGTTCTAGGCTTTCTATAGAAAAGACGTTGGCTCGGGTTATAAATAAGTCAGATACTACACTCCACTAGTACAGATGATATACAGTATCCGTGGTGGCCAGCCTTTACTCCCAACTAACTTAGGGTAGTTCGACATGCACGATCTCGAGATACCGTCCCCTCCCAATGCTCAGCAAATTAAGTTGCCTAGTTAACCCTAGGTGATTTAGAATCGCATATCGTGGTCACATGAATATTCCTTTCTAAATGTCGTACTTTAAGTATGGGCACTCTTGATACGAATCCACATTGTCTCTTAAAGTTAAATCTGGATTCACCCAAGTGTGATGCAACAATCAATACTATCTAGCCACGTCTAAAGTCACTGTCCAACTACCAAATCAGTGTAAGAAAATAATTATATATATCATGTAGGAAGTGTATGTGGTACGACGGCTCACTATATCAAGTAGCACTCTTGGTGCGATCAAGTGTATCATCATGGATACAATAGTCAGGGCAGAAATGAGTTCTAGTATCAAGGTTGTGGACAAGTTATCAAGTAAAAATGTATTCAAGATAGGGCAAGCAAATGATGGTTACAATAATTTGTCACTTTATTATATCGATAGATAAAATAAGAGTAGTGCAAGAACCCCTCGAGATCAGATCCATAATCCTTAAACCAAATAAGGACCGAGATTACAGACCCTCCCTCGAGTTGAACTACGACCCTTATTCTGTCCAACGTATAATAAGATAATCCAGGAAAAGTAGCCTAATCAGCAAATAAGTACATGTAGGGCCATATCTACAGGCTCATGCCGAGTGCTTAGTCATTTAGCATGTGCCTCCCGACACGGTCACCTCCCAGTCACATCTGGGTCAAATAATTCATTTCTAAGTTAACACATATCATTATAATCATCTAATCAAACAAAAACATTAAACCAAATAGGTGTCAAAGTTGACGCATGGGAATAGTTGACGCATGAGTCAGTTGGACGTATGACCAAACGGGCCGCATGAACCAACATGTCGCATGAGTTCAAGGCCGCATGAGCAGAGCCAAGTCCACTCTTTGGAAAACGTGTGATGTGATAAACAACAAATATAAGTCAAGTCAAGTCAGAAAAGTAACTGATGTGACATGTGATAAAAGTGACAAAAGAAAAGACAAAAGTAGAAAAAGTCGTGCCGAGTCAATCAATAGTTATGTGTCCAGAAGAAAAGGGATACATAACTCCTGGCCGCATGGTCGACTAGGCCGCATGCTCTTCTGTCCCCATGCAAACTTGGCCGCATAAAATCTTTTAGGACTTAGAGAAATTTTATTCGTTCAAGTTTCAAGCATTTGGCCAAGGGACCAACGTGAAGAAATTTATTCCATGCGTCCAACAAGATGGCCGCATAAAATCTGCTGGGCGAGAAGTCCAGGCCGCATGCAATCTCCTAGGCGCATAGAGCTCTTTCGTCCCAATCCAGCAAGTTTAGCCACGGAAAAGCTCCGAAATCCAAACCTTGTTTCTTTCATAGAAACCTCAAACGAAGTCCAAATCTAGCAAAGTAAAGTTCTAAACTACTCAAAATCAAGTGCTCATCAACATAGAGTAACAAGTTTTCGAAAACATTTAGTTTTAAGATATCAAAATCCAAGAACACTCAAGAACACAAAATAAACTCTAAAACATAAAACTTAGATCTACACTAAACCATCCACCAAATCCAAAAATACAAAGTTCTAAATGCATGAAGAATCATATAAGGAACATAATAGAACAAAAATATAAAGGATTTTTCCATTTTTGCATGATGTACTTGCCTATGGAGGGGGAGAGAAAAACCTGAGAAAGAGAATAGAAGAGAAAAAAATGAGAGGAGAGAGAGTAAAGTTGGGTTATATATGGAGGGTTTGAGGTTTGGACCATGGGTTCAACTCATGATAAAACCAAACCAAATAAATAAATCAAGAGCCAAGTGAACCAAAGAATGGGTCTAGTCTCTCTACAACATATAACTATGCTAGCGAAAAAATAATTACGCTCCAAATACGTATATTGGGAATGGGGAGTGACAACACGTATATTGGATACATCTACTAGAACAGTGAGAAGAGTCTCACAACTCTCTCCTCCTTAAAAAAATTTGTCCTCGAAATTTCAATAAGGCACAGGGTCTAGCAAGAACTCTGGGAACATGCAATCAAGGCAAGCAAGGGTATACAGGAATCAAGCACAATCCTAGAACAAGGCAAGCATGTACAAGACAAGATCAGGGTACGAGATATACGAAAAAGTATATCTCACGAGTCAAACAAATGCTGGTATCAAGCTCGAATATCATCCTCATGCTCCCAAGTTGACTCGTCCGGGGAGTGATGCCCCTAAGCAACTCGGACTAACCGAATAGTCCAGTTATTGAGAATCTTCTCTCTCCGGTCCATAATGGATACAAGTCTTTCCTCATACGAGAGGTCGGTACCAATGACCAATTCTAAATGATCCAGGACATGACTTGTATCCGGCATATACCATCGTAACGGGGATACATGGAAAATATTATGTATCTCACGAAGCGACGGCGGAAGAGCAAGACGATAGGAAACATCTCCTACTCGCCTGAGAATATCGAACGGACCTATGTACCACATAACTAAGCTTTTTCCGTACACCGAATCTGATGACTCTGCGAGAAGACAAAATTCGAAGGAATACATGGTCGCCGATGCGAATTAGCCCAATGACGCTGGTGATCTTGAGCCACCTTGACATTCTTTCGAACTTGCTTGACTATCCCAACTGTCTGAGCTATCATTTTGGGACCAAGCAATTGCCTCTCACCAATATCATCCCAAGCTACAAGGGATCTGCACTTTCTGCCATACAATGCCTAGAAAGGTGCCATCTGGATACTTGCCTGAAAACTGTTGCTGTAGAAGAATTTGACCAGGTGCAGATGATCCTCCCACGAACCACCAAAGTCAAGGGTAGATGATCGAAGCATATCTTCTAGAGTCTGGATCGTACGTTCTGACTGACCATCTGTCTGGGGATGATAAGCTGTACCGAACTTCGGACGGGTACCCAGACTCTGCTGTAGGTTCTTCCAAAAGTGAGAGGTAAATCTGAAATTTCTATCTGATACGATGCTGACTAGTACTCCATGAAGTCTGACAATCTGATTCATGTACATCCGAGTCAACTGCTCTGTAGATTGTCCCACTCTGAATGAAAGAAAGTGAGCAATCTTTGTGAGTTGATCCACTATTACCCAAATTGCATCTCTGCCAGCTGGGGATCTTAGAAGACCGGTTATAAAATCCATGGTAATATGGTCCCACTTTTATTCTGGAATCGATAAAGGTTAAAGAAGTCTTGCTGGTCTCTGGTGCTCAACCTTGACTTGCTGACAAACCAAAAATCAAAAAATAAATCGAATTATCTCTCTCTTTATTCCATTCTACCAGAAATACTGACGAATGTATCTGTACATCTTTGTTCCTCCGAGATGCACTGAATATTGAGAATTGTCGGATTCTGACATAATCTCTTAACGGATATCTCCACTTGATACACAAAGACGATTACCAAATCGTAGAGTTTCGTCACTGTGAATGCTCAGTTCTGGTTTACATCCTGCCTCACAATCTTCTCTGTGTCATTGAATCTTGACATCTGTTGCTTGTGCTAACTTGATTCTCTCCACTATACTGGAGTGAACTTGCAGACCAGCCATCAATGTTGTTTTGCCAGACAATACTACTTCTATGCCCATATCCTGAAGATCTTTTAGAATCTCTCGCTGCGCCATAAGAAAATAAACTCCTGCCCTCCGGCTCAAAGCATCTGCTATGACATTGGCCTTCCTAGGATGATACTGAAGGTCATGGTTATAGTTCGTCATCAACTCTAGCTATCTTTTCTGCCTCATGTTGAGATCCTTCTAGGTGAAGACATACTTCAAACTCTTGTGATCAATATAAATCTCTACTCGATCTCCATATAGGTAATGTCTCCAAAGTTTGAGTGCAAACACAACTGCTGCTAACTCTAAGTCGTGTGTCGGATAATTTTTCTCATAATCTCGTAGCTGCCGAGATGCATAAGCTATAACATTGCCATGCTGTATAAGAACAAACCCTAGTCCTTTTCTTAACGCATCATAATATACGGTGAAACTACCTGTCCCATCTGGAAGAGTCAAAATATGTGCCGTGATCAACTTCTGCTTGTGCTTCTCGAAGGAGGTTTAACATTCATCTGTCCAAACAAAACACATATCCTTGTTTGTCAACTGTGTTAAGGATGCATAAATTTTAGCAAATCTACCACAAATATTCGAAAATATCCTGCTAGTCCCGGAAAACTACGAACTTCTACAATTATTCTAGGTATTTGCCATATCTCAACGGCTTCTATCTTCTGGGGATCTACTTCTACTCCATCTTTAGCAATAATATGTCCCAAGTATGAAATACGATCAAGCCAGAACTCGCACTTGTTGTACTTGGCATATAACTTATGTTCTCTAAGAATTTGAAGAACTGTGCGAAGATTCTGCTCGTGCTCTGCTTCACTTCGATTGTACACCAAGAGGTCGTCGATGAACACAATCACAAACTTATCCAAGTATGGCATAAAAATATGATTCATGAGATCCATAAACATTGTTGGCGCATTGGTTTCTCCAAAGGGCATTACTAGAAACTCACAATGGCCATATCTTGATCTGAATGCCTTCTTGGGTATATCCTGCTCTCTGACTCTGATCTAATGATATTCCGACCGCAGATCAATCTTGGAAAATACTTTCGCTCCACTAAGTTGATTAAACAAGTCACCGATCCTTGGCAAGTGATACTTGTTCTTGATGGTTACCGCATTGAAGGTACGATAATCAACACACAATCATGATGTATCGTCCTTCTTTTTCACAAGTAGCATCGGAACTCTCCAAGGTTATCCACTAGCACAAATGAATCTCTTGGTTCTTAATTCCTCAATCATTAGGTACAAGACTTCTAACTCTGAAGGCGCCATCCTGTAGACTCGTTCTGATACTGGTGTTGTTCCGGAAAGTAGATCTATGGTAAACTCAATCTCTCTTTCTGGTGGTATGCCTGGAAGCTCTTCTGGGAACATATCTGGAAATCCATCGACCACTCTAGGAAATTGTGCTCCTTCTGCTACTGCCACTCCCATGATTATGGACGAATACTCTGCCTCTCCTCTAGAAAATAAGAATTCTTCTTCTCGGGGAATACGAAAGATAACCTTGCCAGTACGGTAATCTATCATTGTGTATCGGGAACTCAACCAATTCATTCATAGGACAATATCATAATCTCCCATAGAAAATTTTATCAGTCTAGCGAGAAATTCTCGCCCGCATACTAAGACCCGACACGAGGTATAAACTCTATCGACTGCCACGATATCGTTACCAGTAATTATATTGAGTCTTACTGATAAGAATTATGGTTCTAATCCAACTCATATCGCAAATTATGCAGACATAAAGGAATATGATGCACCAAAATCAAACAATACTGAAGTGGAATGAGAGTTGACGAGAATGGTATATGCCACCACCTCACCTGAAGATAGTTGTTCCTCCACGCTGAGTTCCATAGCCTGGCCTCGTCCTCTCGGTGCTGGTCCTCGCTGCTTCAAACCTCCTTGCCTGGCCTGTACTTGAGCTTGGTCCTGCGTATACTGTTGTGGCCTCTGTTGCAGAGAATACTTGGGATTGGGTCGGCAAAGGCCTATGACCTTGGTTCTGTTGAACTGGCACTGGAGCCCTATATTGTGGTTCTACCAGGAATGATAATGATGATAAACTAGCTCTATGTGGGCAAGATCTTACTCTGTGGCCTTGTCACGACCCGCACCCGGTTATTCGGGCACGAGTGCGTGGGCACGTCCAGCCTACGCCGCAGTGTCGGCGGTAGTACACTGTCTAGGTCGTCATCACAGGTAATTTTAAATCTATCTCATCCACAATAAATAGACAAGGAAAGTAACAGGAAATAGGAATGCTAACTTTTATAAAACAAATTGTGACAACAGATCCATAGTTAATACAAAGCCAAAAGATAGATCGGGGACAAACCCGAGTATATGCTGAAAGGAAATAAATAAGCAGCTACTGCTAACTACTCTGCAGAAGTAGCCTCCTGGGTGGGAACTAGCTCCTCATATGGGTCACCTGCTAACTCATAGTGGGCATAATAGGTAGGGGCAAGGTCCTCATCGTCGCCTAAAACAACGGATCCAGTCAGGAAAGGAGCAAAGTACACAATGCACATCAAGATTAAACTAAATATTCATGACAATTAACTTGAGTATCATGTTGAGAAAGTTGCATAGAAGAACATTAATATCTCAGAGTTAATGCTATAAACAGGAATATGAGAAAGCAGGAAATAAGTGAGACAGGAAATAAAACTACAACAGTCAGCAAGAACTATAACAAGACCAGAAGCTATATGTGTGAACTTGTGTTTATTTTAGAATACATAGTTGGCATGTAGGGGTTTATAAGGCTAATCTGGCCGTCATAGACGGCTATTAAACAATGAATAATCGAGATCCGGCTGAGGGTACAGTCGCGTACCAACAGCTATTAAACATGATAAGGGGAAGGGTAAACTACATGCCTTCTAGTATTCTCCCACCCGACATGAAAAGCAAGACATGAAATACAGTATCCAAGACATGAAATTCAGTATTCTAGCACTACGTGTAATCATCAAGGGTACTAGTAGAGCAGAGAATTAACTATCACAATATAAAGATTAAACTTGAAGTGCAGGTACTTGCCTGTTGTTTGGATCCAATTAATTGTCCTCGGGAAAATATCCAGAGATGAGCCCAGAAGCTGAAATAGACATTACCATCACGCTCAGAAGATGTCAAATAGCTAGAAACGCCTGTCCTTGGGTCCAATTTGGAGACAAGGGCAAAAACGACAGTTTCGGTCAAAACGGGGTCCGCCGGTGGGCCCGCTTTGCACTGAAAAACGTGTCCGGGTCAAAGGTCTCCAAATTCACCAAACTTAGTGTCAGCAGGTCAGGAACGCTGATACGAATCCAACAAAACTTCCAGATTTGGATTCCGATGAGCCGAACACAAAATCGCCCGTCGAGCGGGGCCTGTGGGACCCACGACACGCGATTTCGTCAACGTTCTCAGAACCGAACCAAACTTGACCCACAGGACCAGCGTATCGCTACGAGTCCGATGGCGCAAGTTTTGTCTCGATCTGACGAGTGTACAAGAAGTTAGGGCGAATTACCGAAAAGGCGGATACGGGGCGATGTCCGCGGATACGCGTTGATTCCGGTGTGCACGCACACCCGAATCAGCTTCCACAAAATCTCACACGTCCGTATCAACGATGCGCACATATCTATGAAGACCGCACGCGACCAAGTCATCCCGTTTGGCGGGGCGCACTCAGTTCCGGGGTGAAACAGGGTCTGGTTTTTCCTGCTTTTGGATCGCGGTGTGCGATCACCACAGGACGCGATGCCCCGAGCGGTTTATCCGGGCACCGAGAGGGTCATACAGGCTTCGCAACGCAATTTGCGGAATTGAAAACGGGGTTACGAGCAGAAAGATATGAGTACCTGAACAGGATCAGAAAACCGGGGCTTCACTGTGTCCGATACGACACGAGGACACTGTGTCCTGTCTCGTGTCCGTGTCCAATTTGGGAATTAGGGTTAGGGTTAGGGGATTGCGACGAGGGGAGGCCGGCCGGAGGAAGGCTGGGCTGGCGGAGGCGACGGCGGGCAGCGGAGGAGGCGGTCGAGGCTAGGGCGGGGGCGCGCAGGGATGGCCGGCAGCGGCTGCCGGAGACGAGCTCGGCCGCTGCTGCTGGCTGCTGTACGTCGTCGAGGAGTGGAGGAGGGAGGTGGCTGTAGTGGTGGCGGCTCACGGTGGGCATGGCGGCGCTGGAGGCAGAGCCGGTGGTGGGTCGCGGTGGTGGCGGGGTAGGCTAGGGCTGGGGGTTCTAGGGTTTTATAGGCGGGGGGGGGGGGAAGCCGGGGGTGGCCGGGTCTGGCGGAGATGGTGGCGTCGAGGCGGAGAAGGCGGAGGCGAGGGGGTGGCGTGGGGTGAGGCGCGGGCGGAGCGGAGCGGGGGTCGCCGGAGAACGCGGGCCGCCGGAGAATGCGGGCACGGACGGGGGAAGACGACCGGGTCACGCGGGTCTGGGTCGGGTCGAGTTGCGGGTCTGGCCGACCCGCCCGACCCGCTAGGCTAGGGGATGGGCCGGGCTCGGTTGTGTATTGGGCTGGGCCCATTTGGGCCGGACCGGGCTGGGTTTATTAAATAAATAAATAAATAAATAATTAAATAATTAAGTAATTAATAATTGTTTTTAGGTGATTAAAAATAGGTCCGGGGTCCAATAAATTCCAGAAAATTACCCTAAGTCCGGTTTTCCATTTTACACCCAAAAATATTATTTTTATAATATTTTAATATTATTTATCATCAAATAAAAATTATTTAATAATTAAAAACCCTGATTTTAATTACAGAAAATTCCCAGAAAATTCCAGAAAAATTACGAAAAATCCCAATTTAAAATTCTTGCAAAATCTGGGGGTTTACAATCTACCCAACTTATAAAAATTTCGTCTTCGAAATTTAAAATTAAGCCATAATCCTTCACGTATCTCAATCGCAATCTTCTTGCGAAAATTTAAATCCTAATCATGTCCACTGCAACCACTTCATGATTAAGGTGACTACTGTTCCAATCAGAAATTCAATTTATGGTTATTACTTCTTACTTCCTCAAATTACCCACAGGCAGGTTTTAGATTAAGTCCATATAGCATTTTCAAGATTTGCACATGACTTTGCCTCACGATTTTAATTATCATAATTTCCTCTAGAAGTGATTCGAGTCCAACAATATTCCCATTCAAGATGGTATGCTTCAAATTTTTAAATTTTGTTCATCTCCTCAATAATCCAACTAGGTAGTCCAACCACCAATTCGTAATTTGTAATTCAAATCATCAAATTGAAAAAATGTAGTCCACCCATGTTCAAGTCTGAAATTCTATAATTTTATCTTCCAAATTTAAATTGATGATTTTACCTTCATTATTCAAAATTTAAATCATGTAACTAAGGTACAACTATTGGGTCCTCGATATCAATTCATTAATCATTTTAGTCACTCCTCTAAATTTTCAAAATTATAATGGCTTGCTTCTTCCAACCTGACCTTACTCGGTCACGATCCAAAGGACATTCCTCTCAAGTTGACAAATGCATTGCTACCCAACTTAGAGTTTACCCATTCATCACAAAAGACTATATACCTTAAGAAAAATATTCCTTAATATGTTTACCTATGTTCATTCAATCCTCGAACTTCAACGCCGATCATGATATGTCCTCAATTACGAAAGTTAATCCTCAAGTATGTGATCGGCCTATGTGGCATATCCAGTACTATCTATGTACTAACTTATACCAGGCACGAGATTTCGTCTTTTCGAAATAAGGGAAGACGAAGATCAATAATAAAGAGTTCAAGGGTGGGGTGATAGAAAAGAAATATCGGGGTCAAGGCATTTTAAAGTATTCAGGTAAGAATTGTCAAGCGATTGTGGATTGAATCCTATCTCGGTAATTCCTATTTACATGCTCGTATTAATTCAGTTATGCTCAGACATGTCTAGGGCAGGTATACTAGTCAACTGTATATCTCAATCCACGCAAAGTAGTGCGAAGGGCGAACCAAATGCACTAAGGTTGATTAGACCGTAATACATTGATTCTGAGTAGACAATTATATTAGTGTGTCGACCCACTAATACATATGTCATGAACAAGCTTGATAAAAGGATAAGCTTGCAAAACTAGGCTATAAAATAGCAGCATAAGTCAAGTACAGCAAAATGAAGTGCGCTAGATGGTGATAAAAGAAGATACAATTTATTTAAGTTCACAAACAACCTACATTAAGCAAAATAACAAAAAATTCTACAAACTCTACAGTTATCAGATATAAAAGCATACCAGGTTATTAGCAAGTTTAAAATTTACTAGGTTGGGGTTGAGGTCACGAACCAATGGGCACGAGCTAAACAATACTAGGAACGGTATCTACAAATCACTTACGCGCATTAATTGCTCCAAGAGTCTGCGCGTTCTCCACGGTCATGCTGGTAGAGCATCTCGTGGTGATCTTGTAGGAACCTCGTCGCTTGCTGGTAGATCTTTTACTCTGCATCCAAAAATAAACGATAAAGGCGCACAGGAATCAAGGCAGGATGCAAGTCAATAAAATGATTCAAAGCCGATATGGATATCAAGAACGATTCAATTAAGTGGATGAGCTTTTTCTAAAATCCTCAATCTTGTTGCAGGCCTGTTCGGTCCCTAGGTTGAAACCGAACAACTTAGTCGTTGACCTGCATGGGCCACCACAAAAATATGTCACGACCCGCACCCGGTTATTCGGGCACGAGTGCGTGGGCACGTCCAGCCTACGCAGCAGTGTCGGCGGTAGTACGCTGTCTAGGTCGTCATCACAGGTAATTTTAAATCTATCTCATCCACAATAAATAGACAAGGAAAGTAACAGGAAATAGGAATGCTAACTTTTATAAAACAAATTGTGACAACAGATCCATAGTTAATACAAAGCCAAAAGATAGATCGGGGACAAACCCGAGTATATGCTGAAAGGAAATAAATAAGCAGCTACTGCTAACTACTCTGCAGAAGTAGCCTCCTGGGTGGGAACTGGCTCCTCATATGGGTCACCTGCTAACTTATAGTGGGCATAATAGGTAGGGGCAAGGTCCTCATCGTCGCCTAAAACAACAGATCCAGTCAGGAAAGGAGCAAAGTACACAATGCACATCAAGATTAAACTAAATATTCATGACAATTAACTTGAGTATCATGTTGAGAAAGTTGCATAGAAGAACATTAATATCTCAGAGTTAATGCTATAAACAGGAATATGAGAAAGCAGGAAATAAGTGAGACAGAAAATAAAACTACAACAGTCAGCAAGAACTATAACAAGACCAGAAGCTATATGTGTGAACTTGTGTTTATTTTAGAATACATAGTTGGCATGTAGGGGTTTATAAGGCTAATACGGCCGTCATAGATGGCTATTAAATAATGAATAATCGAGATCCGGCTGAGGGTACAGTCGCGTACCAACAGCTATTAAACATGATAAGGGGAAGGGTAAACTACATGCCTTCTAGTATTCTCCCACCCGACATGAAAAGCAAGACATGAAATACAGTATCCAAGACATGAAATTCAGTATTCTAGCACTACGTGTAATCATCAAGGGTACTAGTAGAGCAGGGAATTAACTATCACAATATAAAGATTAAACTTGAAGTGCAGGTACTTGCCTGTTGTTTGGATCCAATTAATTATCCTCGGGGAAATATCCAGAGATGAGCCCAGAAGCTGAAATAGACATTACCATCACGCTCAGAAGATGTCAAATAGCTAGAAATGCCTGTCCTTGGGTCCAATTTAGAGACAAGGGCAAAAACGGCAGTTTCGGTCAAAACGGGGTCCGCCGGTGGGCCCGCTTTACACCGAAAAACGTGTCCGGGTCAAAGGTCTCCAAATTCACCAAACTTAGTGTCAACAGGTCAGGAACGCTAATACGAACCCAACGAAACTTCCAGATTTGGATTCCGATGAGCCGAACACAAAATCGCCCGTCGAGCGGGGCTTGTGGGGCCCACGACACGCGATTTCGTCAACGTTCTCAGAACCGAACCAAACTTGACCCACAGGACCAGCGTATCGCTACGAGTCCGATGGCGCAAGTTTCGTCTTGATCTGACGAGTGTACAAGAAGTTAGGGCAAATTGCCGAAAAGGCGGATACGGGGCGATGTCCGCGGATACGCGTTGATTCCGGTGTGCACGCACACCCGAATCAGCTTTCACGAAATCTCACACGTCCGTATCAACGATGCGCACGTATCTGTGAAGACCGCACGCGACCAAGTCATCCCGTTTGGCGGGGCGCACTCAGTTTCGGGGTAAAACAGGGTCTGGTTTTTCCTGCTTTTGGATCGCGGTGTGCGATCACCACAGGACGCGATGCCCCGAGCGGTTTGTCCGGGCACCGAGAGGGTTATACAGGCTTCGCAACATAATTTGCGGAATTGAAAACAGGATTACGAGCAGAAAGATATGAGTACCTGAACAGGGTCAGAAAACTGGGACTTCACTGTGTCCGACACGACACGAGGACACTGTGTCCTATCTCGTGTCCGTGTCCAATTTGGGAATTAGGGTTAGGGTTAGGGGATTGCGGCGAGGGGAGGCCGGCCGGAGGAAGGCTGGGCTGGCGGAGGCGACGGCGGGCAGCGGAGGAGGCGGTCGAGGCTAGGGCGGGGGCGCGCAGGGATGGCCGGCAGCGGCTGCCGGAGGCGAGCTCGGCCGCTGCTGCTGGCTGCTGTACGTCGTCGAGGAGAGGAGGAGGGAGGTGGCTGTAGCGGTGGCGGCTCACGGCGGGCACGGCGGCGCTGGAGGCGGAGCCGGTGGTGGGTCGCGGTGGTGGCGGGGTAGGCTAGGGCTGGGGGTTCTAGGGTTTTATAGGCGGGGGGGAAGCCGGGGGTGGCCGGGTCTGGCGGAGATGGTGGCGTCGAGGCGGGGAAGGCGGAGGCGAGGGGGTGGCGTGGGGTGAGGCGCGGGCGGAGCGGAGCGGGGGTCGCCGGAGAACGCGGGCCGCCGGAGAATGCGGGCACGGGCGGGGGAAGACGACCGGGTCACGCGGGTCTGGGTCGGGTCGGGTTGCGGGTCTGGCCGACCCGCCCGACCCGCTAGGCTAGGGGATGGGCCGGGCTCGGTTGTGTATTGGGATGGGCCCATTTGGGCCGGGCCGGGCTGGGTTTATTAAATAAATAAATAATTAATTAATTAATTAATTAAATAATTAAGTAATTAATAATTGTTTTTAGGTGATTAAAAATAGGTCCGGGGTCCAATAAATTCCAGAAAAATTACCCTAAGTCTGGTTTTCCACTTTACACCCAAAAATATTATTTCCATAATATTTTAATATTATTTATCATCAAATAAAAATCATTTAATAATTAAAAATCCTGATTTTAATTACAGAAAATTCCCAGAAAATTCCAGAAAAATTGCGAAAAATCCCAATTTAAAATTCTTGCAAAATCTGGGGGTTTACAGGCCTGGTGCCCCACAAGCTAAATACAATTCTTGCGCTATACGGCACTCTGAGATCATGTGTCCTGGTTTCCCACAATGTGAACATCCTACAGAAGATGATGTCCTCTTCTTCTGAGGTTGGGTCAGTACTATTTGCTGGACTGAGGCTGTTGAAACTGGTCTCCTCAAAGATCCAATGGTTAAAGCCCTAACTGTCGGGGCTGGGGCTGAAGATTGGGAGTAAGAACCTCCTGATGTGTGGGTCATATTCCGTCCTCCAGTTCTATCCATGATTATCTGGGAGGTATACTCATGCCTCATTGCTGCCCATAATACTGCATCAAAGTCTGAAACTCATGTTGTTACACCGCCAATATAATCTTCAAGTGAAGTCTTTGCTGGAACCTCCTAGCTCTGTCCAATTCAGTTGCCACCAAGATGGGAGAAAACCGACTAAAGTCTGCAGAACTATGCCGCATAGCCGTCGATAATCATGCCCATCTTCTTCAAGTTGTTAAACCTTTATTGGAAATCATGATGCGATACCGCGTCAAAGTATTTGGTCTAAAATCTTTCACTGAAGACATCCCAAGGGACGGGTACTGCTAGTAAAATTATCTGTGTTGTCCACCAGTCTCGGGCCAAGTCTAGTAACTACAGTCGAACTACTGACACTTGCTCTCTTGCAAGCACTCCTGCTACCTCTAGGATAGCTTCAGTGTCCTGGAGCCAAGCTTCCGATGCAATAACATCCTCGGTGCCATAGAAATACGAGGGTTGGAGGCTCTTGAAGTTGCTTGCCGAGTTGTTGGCACGATGTCCGCCACTTTCCAAAGCCCCTTGTACTGACTGAATTAGTACGTCCTCTCGACGTCCTTGAGATGCCAATAATTTCTGAAGGATACCAATAAGCACAATATTTTCCCCTTCTACATCAGGTAGTGTTTTTACGGGAGGTAATGGTTGGATCTGAGGTTCCTCATCTTGAGCTGTTCTGGACCCGGCCCCGGAATGCTGAGACTGAACCCCAAGGGTTTGCTGGGCATAAGGATGTTGTCCTTCTATTAGAGGAACTCAGGCTGGATGATCGAAAGTACCAGAAACAATGTCCATGAAAGATAAAGGACACAAGGATTATCAAGGGACGAACAAGATTGATCAAGGATCAAAACATATATTGAATCAAGATTTCAGGGATATAAATTTAATACTGGAGGAAATCAAGGAGTAGCATGATTGAGACGTCTAAACATCGGTTAAACCCCCACACTTCTGAATTTTCAAACATGCATGGGCCACCACATAAATCGTGTCACGCCCCAGAACGAGAATACTGGAGAGCGAGGAAAGACAAAGCCAGCTACATATACCAGAGTACTCTATACCCCAAGATACGGTCATGGTTGTCTAGACATGTGAGGGTTTACTCTATAAACCATCAGGCAATCCTGGGTCAAGAATCATAGGTGTCTCAATCTCAAGTAAGCAATAAGTTACAAGATGTATGATCACCAAACATATAATAGTGAGGCATCCCAAACTATACATACATAGATGATCATGAAGCTAGTTACAAAATGAAGAACTAGAAAGAGTACAATATTACATGATCAACTCTAGCTATAGTTTAGAATATATTTTACATGTAGGCCCGCATGTTAGAATGTCAAGTTCCAAAATATGAGCTAAACACGTGCTCGGTGGCTAAATCTCTCAAAAGAATAATATACAAGATCAGGTGGGTGATGAAGAAGAAAACCCACTCATGTCTTCGGGTGCTCCTTTTGTTCACCATCTTGAGGAGGAAAGTACGAAAGATCCTGTGGTTCTGCTCCAAAATCTGGCCATACAAAAATCAGTGGGGCCAGGCCCTAAAATAGCAAGTACCACAAGGAAGCCAAACTTAGGAACTAAAACCAGCATGCAGACAAATCAATAAGAAATAGTACAAGGAACATTTAAATAAGTGCAGCAGGTAAAAAATAACAGTTAAACATCCTCTGGAGTATTAAACAGGGGTATATGGAGACATGCTTTAATTACTGTTCTCAATATCAGTTGTTGAAAATAAATCAGGACGGGACTAGACTAGAAATCAAGTAATCACGGCCAATCATGCCCTACGGCTTACTATCATTTGCTAACTAGAGTTATCATAGTCCTAGTTACTAACACATGCAGTTTAAGATTTTTACAGCCATATGCACTACAAACTATCTAGGTTATCCAAACGTCAAGATACATAGTAAAATAAATCAGGTATAGTAGTCTTTTTCTAGAAAAATGCAACGCTCGACGGCGTGCTGGAAGTGTGCCCCTCTCGACGGAGAGCTCCAAATACATCAGGTGTCGCTGGGATACCGGGATTGCATATAGCCAGAAATCTCTCTAAATGCTTCTAATTCATTCATTCTAGTTATTAACCTAGACAAGTTATCAAGAATTCCTGACCATGGCGCTCAAAATTTTTTCTTAGACATGATGCAGGACAAGACAGTAACTTGACAAGCACAATCAAAATCAATCACGGAGATACATGTCATGCAATACATGTTCTACTAATAGCCTTGATCAGGACAGTTACAGGAATTTTTAAGACAGGAGTGTGCTACGTCGAGCCACTATCAGGAGTATCAGGATCAGAAGTATCACTACAGGTCAGGTGTCGAGAGTTCAAGATTAACAATGTCAATACCATCAATGTTCAATTCTAGCAGGTCATGAGTGCGCTACGTCAAGCAACTATCAGGACTATCAGTACAGGTCAAGATTATCAGTACAAGATCAGGATACATGAGTGCATTTAAAATATACAATCACTAGGTCGTGTCAGAAAATTATGATCAATATCAAGAATATCATATTAAAAAAATAACTAGGATTAACTAAAATAACATGATAAAAGAGAACTAGAGAATCATTAAGAGTTAAGTATGCTAAAGAGAATACTAGCATACAGGCGCATAAATCATCAATTCAGGGTTGGCGTATAAAATCAGGCAAGAAGAACATCCGCGCACAATGGGCCAAAAGCCACCATTGGCCCACAATGACCAAAACAAATTTTGGCGCACAAATGGCCAAAAATAGTTTTGGTGCAGAAATCTAGTCCAGGCAGTTCTGGCGCACTTTGATACAAAAGTGCTCCGAGCAAGGATGGCGCATAATTCATACTAAAGCGCACTCTAGGACTTGGCTTACAATGATAGAAGTTCGCGAACCAGGAGCTTGGAGCATTTCTATCATTGGCGCACAAACAAGCACAAGAGGGGTCACTAGTAGACAAAACACAAGTCTCAAGACATAGCACAACAGTCGAGACGACTCTGCAGTCGTAAACATAATTCTCGAGAATGGTCAGAAGTTCTTGCATAGTTATTAAGTAATACGAAAGGCTACAAAGTGCGCAATCTCTGAAGAATACCACAAAGTGCGCCACACAGCAAAGTGCGCAGTTCTCCATAAATGACAAAGTGCACCGGTAAGAAAATTTTACCAAGGTGCGCCAACTTTGCAATATCTGCATAGTGCACCAACTTGGCTATATAAGTGGCGTACATTCTTGATGACTTGCAGACCCATTCAAAAAGTGCGCCAAGTAGGATTGGCGTACTTTTGAAGGAATTGCCATAGTACAAAACGTACGAAGGAGTAGAGAAGTGCGCCCAGAGTACTTAACATATCTTGGCACATTTCCTAAGAAATTTTTGAAACACACACAAGTGCGCTCACTGAAATTTTGCTTATGCGACAAGGGTTCCCTACGAACTTTTGTATACATTCTCAGGCCAACTTTGCATTCTTCGACTTGTTGTTCTCGAGCTCCATGATTGCCAATACAAGAAAAACAAAATCATCATGAAGACAAGTTCTAAGAGTTAACCAAATGAAACCTATCAAGTAATTAAACAAGTTATACTAAGAATCAAAGCAAGATCCAACGTTGTTCCTTCGGTTGACAAGATGTACTTGCCTACGACCAAGTTCTAGCCTAATACTACCAAGGTTACCCACAGCCAAGGCCAAGCTCGGTTGCTCTCGGTGAAGGCTGAAGAAGGAAAGAGAAAGGAAAGGAAAAGAAAAGAAAAGTTAAGTAAAGAGAAATGTTTGCTTATATAGCCAAGAGATTGGTTTTAGGTCATTGGATCATGATCCATGCCTCTCACCCGGGTTCATCACAGCCGCTCACCAAGAAAAGTAAGGGACCAACGGTCCAAAGCATGCAATCAAGAAAAAACTTACAAAAATAACCTAGGCAATGCATGAATGACATAAAGCAAGATGTAAGCAATTAAACAATAAGCAAGCTATACATGTATAATACGCGTATAACGGGTACGTATACTAGAACAGTGAGACGATTTTAACAAAAGTGTTCCCAAATATCAGACCATTTTGACGGTGAGGTCCTCGTCCTTGTTATCTTGTATCCATGAGGTTGCGTACTTTGCGATTTCTACAGTGGTTGTTTATTTTCTATGACGTGAATAAGAAGTTAGTTCACCAAATAAAACTTAATTGAAAGTATTAAAAGAGAGGAAAAGGAAATTGTTGTGTAAATTTGGATGTATTAACACCCTATTTAATTATATAAATTTTTTGAGTGACAATTAACCACACATATCCTTAGAATAATTATAGAAATGTTTTGGTCATTGTTAAAAATGTCTAAAATACTCGTGGTTATTGTTCATAAACAAACTAAGTTATAGAAATATTTTGACAAAAATATCATTTCTAAAGATCAAAATGGCATCATCCAATGGTTGTTGCGGTGTATTTGACCACAACAGTCATGTAACGTGTGTGTGTGTGAGTGAGTGAGTGAGGGAGTGAGTGAGTGTGTGTTGGGGAAGGTACTATACCGAGTCTCGACCGAGCTTAGGAGACAAAGCCAGCTCTACCCGAAGGATTGTGGGTTTGGCAGGCCCACACATTTACATGCTCTTTCCGAGTTTGACGGAGCCGGTCCCACAGCCCACTTGGGACCATGACACATAATACTTGGCTGTATATCATGAAATCTTTGGGTTTTGGGGTTTTTATCATATCCAACTTTTATGATTCATGTACGCTTGGGCTATTGCCGTTAGCCCGGAGGTCTACTTTGGGTGGCCTGGCCGTTTCTTGGGACCAGGGACATCCATCTAATCTATGCTTTGCCTGTGACCCTGCCTAAGTTTCTCCCTTGCCTTGGCCTGATCCCTGACCCTTGCCTTATTTTAACTAGTCAATATGAGAATAGGCACACACCACCCATCACTTGTAAACGCGCTACGGAAGCGCCCCACTTGCGACTCGTACCCGACCACCCCCCCCCCCCCCCCCCCCCCCCCTACGTTCTCCAGCCTGTGTCGCCCAATCTAGAAACATGCTCGGTCCAAATTGGTTTCTTCAGTAGGTAGAAGAGAAGGAGAGCGCAATATAAAAAAAAAAAAAACAGCAATGCCAACGATTAATTTCTTCATCGGAACGAAAGGGATACTTCACCAGGTGTTTCCTTTCATTGACCAATACAAATCAAACTTAAGAATATAGTCCCATATCGTTCATTAAATACCTCCCCAAATCCATTCCAACACGAGTAATGACCTACGAACAAGTCTTTTTAAAACAGCTCCACGTTTAAACGGTTAAACCATGACCTCAGCCTATATATATATATATATATATATATATATATATATATATATATATACCAAGCAATGTACCGGGAAAAAAAAAACATAGCTCTCATGGACTCCTTCAAGAAAACGGCCCTCTCCCATCTCTTGCTCTCTCTTCTCCTCCTCTACACTGCTGCTGCTGCTGCTGAGCCTCTCCGCCACTCGTGCTCCGCAACGAGCGGCAACTACACCTCGACCGGCCCCTTCGCCGCGAACTTGAACCGGCTGATGATCGAACTCTCCAAGAAGGCCCCGCCGATCGGCTTCGGGCTCGGGTCGGTCGGCCGAGACGGCCCCGGCAGAGTGCACGGGCTCGCCCTCTGCCGCGGCGACGCTAGGAGCTCCTCCTGCAGAGCCTGCATCCGCGCCGCGAGTTCGGAGATTCGGCGGCTGTGTCCTCTCAAGAAAGACGCCGTGGTCTGGCTCGACAGCTGCCTCCTGCGCTACTCCAACGCCGAATTCTTCGGCGAGGTGGACAACGAGCACGAGTTCTTCTGCCTACGCGGAACGGGGATCAGTGCGTCTTCGTCCTCGGCTTCGACCACCGCAGAAGAGTTCGACTCGAGAGTTATGGAGATGATGAGGTCGCTGCGGACGAAGGCCTACCTGTCCCCGTTGCTATTTGCGACTCGTGTGTCGAAGGGGAAGGGGGAGGAGAAGATGTATGGGTTGGCTCAGTGCAGCAGGGACCTCTCGGGAGGAGACTGCAACAAGTGTTTGGAGAAGGCCATTGCTGTGCTGCCGGGCTGCTGTGGTGGGAGGAGAGGAGGGAGGGTTGTGGGTGGGAGCTGCTATGTGAGATATGAGTTGCACCCTTTCTTTCATGATGTTGCATAGGAGGAGGAAGTTCAGATTTTTTCTCTTCATGCATGCAATTTCTGTACATTACATTTTTTTTCCGATTATTAGTTTGTTTTACGGGACTGTATGATACTTTGGCTTTATGGATTTTAAATTTCTAACTTTTATAGTTGTTGCAGTTTTTGAAACTGGCACACGCCTTGCATAATGACGTACATATATCTACACCTCTGGACTCGTAAATGCAGCCTCTCGATCGATATTATAGATTTTGGACTTATAAGAATATACTCTCCTCTGCATCAAACTTACCAATGAAGAAAACGACTTGCTCATCTCTGATCCAAACTCCCAACACAATTCGTCGACTGAATGACCGTCAAAACATGCAGATAAAGACCAAAACAATCACGAAACACATTTCATTTCTGATCAACACTTGAACAAATCTTTCGGCACACAACAATCTGCACAGAAAAATATCATTCGAAAATCAAATAGGCTACGGGGCAAACTTTGAAATTTTCACTCATAACAACCACGAGTCGAAAACACAAGACACCGATACCCAGCCTGTAGAGACATGGCAAGCTCCTCCGCCAAACATCGTGTGGAAAATAAATTTCAATGGCGCTTACTTTGATGATACTATGGATCGGACTGCGGTTCTGCTGCTCAAAGTGACAATGAAGGACGTTTCCAAGGCGCCATCACGATACGTCAGCAAAGAGGGTCCCCATTAGAGGCTGGAGGGTCTAGCTCTTAGAATGACTCTCGAGCTTGGCAGAAGAAAACACAACTCAGGTGTCATCATTGAAGGTGATTGTAAAGTACTATTAGATGCAATTATCTACAAGGACATGGACATTCTATGGAGAGCTCGTCATGCAATTGAAGAAGGTCGTGAATTATACAGCTCCGGCAAAGGAATCTCATTCAAGTATATTCCGAGATCAGATAACAAGGTTGCACACCTATTGGCTTCCTATTCTCTTGGAAAAAAAAAAAAAAATCATCTATCTTCTACTTGGTTCTATGAAGAAGAACCTTCATGTATTATGCATCATATCGTATCAACTGTGATATGAGTAACATATTTACCGGTTTATTAATGAAATATCTTCTTAGCAAAATAAAATTAAAATTAAAAATGCAGCAACTCACGGATCTGTCGAGTTTTTCTTCACTTGGCAGTTCAAAGTTGGACCAATTGTCAAATTTCCGCACTTAAGCCTTCCAGATTAAGCAGTAGCTGTCTTTGCCCGCAACCCAAACTCCACATCAACAACAAAGTTACGGCGTAAAGTTACTCTTCTGTTGCACATCCTAACCGAGTAAACACCAACCCCGTTCACATTGAAAGAAAAAGAAAAAAAAAAAAAAAGTTATATGGTGAATCCTTCACTCCTGCATTGTGTGGAGGTTTCTCTTGCTAATTCAATTTCAAGTTTCACCACATGTTGTCAAGAAGTGATGCTTGGAACCCTTCTACTTCTAGGCCGAAGTAATTTGGTCAAAGTAACTAGACCAGAGGAGAAATGACTACCCTTTTTTGACTTTCCGAAAATTATCAATGTTATTAGGTAATCATTTTTTTTTGTGTATTTTTTGTGTACACCTACATATATGCAACGCTCATTCAAACCCTGAGTCTCTCTTCAACAACCCAACTCTCTAGGAAAGACGACTAGCTAGATGGTCTTTTAGTCTAGAATTCAAACTTGTTGACATGGAGAGCTTGAGTCAGAAGTCGAAAGCGGATGGGATCTCATGGGATAAGGCGCCTTTTTTTCTTGTTTTCTCCAGCAAAAGGTCGGTTCTTGGTGTCTCCAGCAAAAGGTAGGTTCTTGGTGTAGTCCCAAGTGTGTATAGTTTCCTCGTCTTAAATGTCTAGCTTCAAAATAGGATACATGTGTGTGTCGCTCTCGAGAAGCAAAGACTGACTACGTGTGGTACGATTATTTCCTGCCATTTGTTTTTTCTCACATCGAAAGTCCAGGCAACCATGAAAATGGCATATACATACATTTGAAAATATCTCCCTCCTTCCTAACCTCTTTCATAGCGTCAGCAATAGCACTAGCACCAACATGGTCATTACCAAGAACAGATCTGCTGTCCCACTATCTCTGTCATATATTATGTCTCCACCATATTATATATGGACTCCCTTTTTGTTTTATATCGGCTAGGACCCACATATAATAGGGTGAAAACATAATATGGGATAGAAATAGTGGGACAATAAATCTGGTCTGGTCATTACCACTCTCATCTTTGCCAGGTTTACAGCCATAATCTTGGTTATGGCGGCCTTGCCATCATGGATATTATGTCCACTTTTACCCGTGCAATAATAATCACGACAGAAGAATGTATATATAGTCAGCATTTCTACCAAAAGAAAGAAAATGAAACAAAATCAATAATAAATGGAAGAAGAATAGAGTTGGATATAACCACAAGAGGCTTGAAATTATTAGGAAGAGGTGTATGTCCAATTTCCGGTAACAAATGTAAACATGCAGGCCATATCCAAAAGTACAAACATTTGTACATAAGCTGGTTAAAATGAAAAAAAATTCCAAGCTGTCAGCTTAAGCTTCCATCATGAACGAATTCTCGACTGTAGAGAGGGAACTCGAAAAGGAAAGCAGCCTTCAACCATGCAGGTAAATTGGCATAAATAGAAGGCGGCATCGGAACAAGTGGGCTGAAAACATAGATAGAAACAAGAAAAAGATAAAAGCTTATTAGCATAACCTCACCATAATAGCAAGCTTCATAATAATCATGAGTTTGAATGGCGCTGACCTGGTTGTTAGTTTGTAGATTCGATAGTCCCCTAAGCTGCTGTATCGCTTGTCTGCTGAAGCCTGGGTACAACAAGTGTATGAAATAAACACGGGCTACCATTCCTCCATTACAAGGAAAATAAGCAAAAAATTGAGAGCCAAACCTCAAGAAGCGGGATGCCACTGACAAAGAGAAGCAACAGTGTCAAGAACGTAGGTCCCAGTATTACAAGCCATTCTGCACCTCTTAGAACAGGAGTGGCTGCCACAAATATTCCCCACCAAACAAAAATCTATACACAGCATGGGGAGATTTAAGGGTTTGAGATTATTTATCTGAGATCCAGATATTAAAACAAGTAGATAGTTCTCGAGAACCAGAATGATTGTTGTAAATTGGAAAAAGAAGAAGAAGAGAATATATACTAGCATTGTCAGCATGCGTGCTTGTAGAGCCATCAATTCAATTTGGTTAGGCATCAGAAACATATTGAAAGGAAAACATAAATTTTGTCGGTTGAAAGAAATGATGTCATGCAAATGTGACTGTTCTACATCTTACTTTGAAGTTTGAACAACTGCATCTAATTGTGGGGTTCAATCTTATACCTAAAGGAGGAATTTGAGAAACCATTCTACAGATGTATCTTGGCATCGATGAAATGTAAAAGACTTTCTTACATTGCGAGTTACTCAAGATGAAATGTGAATGATAATGCACTGAAGACTGTAAATATAGAGAAACAGGAACACATTATCATTTGAAAAAAAAAAAAAAAATTTAAGATATGTAAGTTGTGTCCCTATTAGATCTATCTATAGGGATCTCTGCACAAAGTATTAAACAAAATGTATGCAAACCAAAAATGCAATAAAGAGAATACGTGAATATAAAAAATTCATCGAAACTAACTGACCTCGCCAAAATAATTTGGATGTCGGGAGTACTTCCAAATTCCAATGTTGCACCACTTCCTCCTATTGGCTGGTGAGTTCTTGAATTCAAGTTTCTGCTGATCAGCAGCTGCTTCAATAGTCAAGCCCACCAACCACATTATCCACCCAATTATATCTTGTGGTGTAACTGATGGGTTCCTATCACTAGCATTCACAACAGTAACGGGCAAACTTACAGTCCACACCCAAATAGCCTGCAATTGATGGGTAACATTGAGACGTTCTTAATTAGCTTGTTAGCATATTGCAAGAACAGCCAGTGAATTTTAAATTAAATGAAACCTGGATGGTCCAGAAAACTGCTAATTTCGCCAGATTATCACGCATTTCATCGAAACGACGGTCCTCACCCCACTGCAAAATTCTTACTTACCCAAAAAAAAAGGGAAAAAACATAATTTAGAATACCTATAAGACAAAGCATGCATTACTACATTGTTGGCCCATACGGTCCTTCATACATGAGCATAATGAAAAAAGTAGAACTTTTCTAAGCAGCAAGAACTTATCAGGAAACACATGCAACAATAATTAAGGTTACTGTATGTCCTTTAAGACCACTAGATTCACCATTTAGAGGGAATCCCATTTAGAGGGAATAGTCTATTACTAAGAGCTAGGTGTAGACCTAAGAGAACTTGGATTGTTGCTACTTTTGGACTGAAAATATGATAAATATTTATTCTTCCAACAAAACAAAAGGACACCAAAACCCTTATCACTTCGAAATCACTCCAAACCATCCCGAAAGTCTAGGTTCACAGTATCCATTTGGCGGTTTCTGTAGTTTGGTCGGTTTCGGATTTGAAGTATAAGGTTCTTTGTTAGGAAAGCTAAAAATGATAAAAAATTATTTTAAAAAGCTAGAAAAATATTTGATACATCTTGACAATTTTATATATTTATGTTGCTTCTTGTTAGTTTTAAATGGAATAATATTCAACATTTCTCGGTCTTTTGGCTAAGATCAAATGTAGCATCTGTTATTATCAGATACATGGGTCATGTGCCCACTATTAAAGTCGTCTATTTCAGGGGTGGGCCCACCAGCAGTAGCTTGCTACTGCGGGCCCACCAGTGTCGCCCTTGCATTGCACTACTGCATGGGCCTGGCGCACCCCACCCAAAAAAAAAATTAATAATACTCAACATTGCTTAATAGTTCACCCACAAAAAATAGTATTGTTTATTTAAGTACCTTTAGACATTGCACAAGCACAACAAATAGTTTTGAAGGGAATAATATTAATATGGTAGAATGTTGTGAATCTTTAGATATAAAACTTGGTCAAATGGTAATGGTTACAATATGTCAATAAGGAATCTTATCGACACACTATAACATTGTCGATCTTCGGCACAACCGAATCATTGTGTTGACACCCACTACTGGTACTAGCTGATACCAACTGAATCAAAGTTCAATTTTCGTGCATTGGCTGATGTTACCAGATCAAATAATCTTGCTACAAAGATCTTGCATTAGTAGAAGGAAGGGATCTTATGAATAGACGTGCTACTAGAATGGAGATGTTTACAAAGAAAATGACAAAGAAATTGGAATCTAGGCATTTGTATTTAGAAAAATTATTAGAAAGCAGTCACATCACAAAAGAGAGAATACTCCATGTAGATTTAGCAGTCAGTTGGGACTCGTTTAGTTAAACTCTTTGTTAGTTGGCACTCATAGTTAGTTTTACTTGTTAGATTCATTGCTAACAATCATCATCAACTCATCAAATTGTTTTTGTTCTCAAAGAGCAATATAAGTTAGAAAGAAACTGAAGTTTGGCAAACTATCAGACTTAGAATGCTTGACGTACTAAAATCTCTTGAAACTATGTAAAATATTTCAGGTTAATTAATGGTTACATTACAAAATCCCTTCCACAAGGAAAGGTTAATCAAGATAAGAACTCAAAAAGAAGAAAGTTAATACTGATGTTTAACAAGCATACCTCATTAATAAAAATAGTCCCAAGCGAAGACCCCAAATTACCACGAACATTGTCAAAACAATCTAATAGGTAGAACAACAAGGTTAGACTTATCGCAAAAGATGCGTGAATAAAGAAATGAGAGTTAAAACAGTTATACTGCAAACATATTCATTATATTATAGCTGCACAAAATTGAAGGTAGTTACTGAGAACTAAGAAGTCATTCACTGATATAATACTGTTGCAGAGATGGGAAGGTAAACGAAAAAGGAAATTTAATGGCATCAAAAGACAGTTAGGCTTCATTTATAAAAAAGTAGAATCCTTCCTAATAGGAGAGAATTTGTGCTTCACAGAGACAAGAACATAATATATATATATATATATATATATATATATATATATATATAAAGGGCAACAACCAGTCACTAATATCCCATTAACCTCAAGTATGCACCATTCGAAAACAATGACTGCATATGCAGTGAATCTAGGTGATTTGCACCATGAAGTAACTCCTTTCAAGTAAAGGCAAGGTTCGCACTATCGGACCCTTCCTACAAGTATCAATATCAGCAGTTTCGAATCGGAGTATCGGATTTTTTTGGTATTGGAAAATAAATAATTATTAATAAATTTTTTAAAATTTATTAATAATATTTTGTACATTCAGGCATAATTTTATGTATTTTATGTGTTATTTCTTAGTCATTTTGAAATTTAATAGCCACCCTTGCTAGTTGGTTTACCTGCGATAAATAAGTTTTCTCCATTTATATGCTTTTACAACCTTACTATGCTTTTACACCCTTATTGATTGGTCTTTTTTGTTCAATTTCTCTGAGGAATTGACTAGGAGGTATCGGTCAGTATCGATAGCTACCGGTATCAGATCGGAACATGCCAAACAGTATCGGTATCGGTCGTATCGTATCGGTATCGGCCGATACTGCAAAGTATGAGTAAAGGGACTTGCTAGACTACAACAATCAGGGACGGATCCACATGGAGAATAACAGAGGCTCAAGCCCCACTGGATTTTTCAGAATAAATTGTTTATAGGCAGTCTTCAAGAAATTTATTTAACTGATATATAAACATAGCCCCTATATATGAACATTGTTGAAGTCTAGCTCAGTTGGTTAAGTACTTAAAGAGTTGTTTATGAAGGTTTTCAGTTCGAATCCTCTTATACACATATGAAATGAATTTTTTTTTCCTAAGCCCCCACTCATTTTTTTCTCTAAGCCTCCACTCACTAAAATTTCTTGATCCACCAACGACATGGTAAAATAATTGACTAAGCAGTATATGAGGACACTAGTACATGTGCTTATTGCTTCCTCAATTCTGATTAAATAAGCATGTGGGGGCATAAGCTGATTGTTGACACCTTAAAATAATTTTGAATGGAAAACCCCAAATTAATGGGAGATAAACCAAAGTAGAAAAACAGGATTTCATTTCATCCTACTGTCCTACAAGAGAAAAGGTAGGTCAATCATGTATATATTAGCCAACGAACAAGAGTTCAGTTAGTCAGCCTATGGCCAGACAACAATCAGGTTGACATCGTCCATGATAGATGTGGGAGTATAAAGATCAAAACTCCTTACAGAGAAATCTGAAAGGAAGCATGTGTGTGCTACTCCATAAACCTAAGCAACACAATGCTATAGCAAGCCAAGAGAAGATGCTCGTGGAAATTTAATAAAAAAGGACTAGAAGATCATGGAATAGAGTAGTAAATGGGAGAACATGGAGTAATCATCACCGATGGATGGCAGGAAGGAAGACAAATATGGCTGTTATAACTGCCTAGAGAGAATTGCAAATGATTGGAAGACCAACTTGGACGAACCAAATTCCACATCAGGAACCCTTACTTTTACCTTTTTCTTTGGTTATAGATTTGTCGTAGTTTATCTTCTATCTGCACGGTTGACTCATCATCATTTTCACCAAGAAAGATTAAAGTATCCTGAGATCGAGAAATTTGAGAAGATCATTCTTCCCTTCTCTGCATAAGTTAAACATATTTCTTAGGGAGTTACCTTGCTAATCTTCCCCTATGAAACACCTTTTTTTTGGGGGGAAATAGCCTTCACAGTTATGGAGCAACATACTTGAGAAAACCGATGTTCAAAGGTTTCTTACAGGAAGAAGATTCAAATCCAATGCTACATTTACTCAATTCCAAAGAGGCAAAAGTGGAAAAAAGAAAATGTTGACATGAGAAAGCCAAATACAACACGTATGGAAGAAAAAAAAAATATTATAGTGTGTGCAACACATACTCTCATGTATGCAACATTCTTTAAAAAGAAATATGAAATGTATGTTTTTTTATCTTATGAGAATGTCATTCCTTTCTATTTGGCTTAATGTGTGACAAGATGAATGCAACACCCTATAGTCGGAACTCTTCATCTAGACTCTTTATAGTCTATGAAAACTTTCTTTTATAGTCTAGGAAAACTTTGAGGGTGTTCCTTGGTTGTTGAGCTTAAACTGTTAAGTGCATAGTTAAAAGCTTAGTATGTCTACCGGCCAACAAGTGATAGGATATAATTATTGTTTAGCATTTGAATTTTGAATTCAGATTTCATTTTTATTTTATTATTATTTTTTCATTTTTTACCTTGTCTTTAAGGGAGGGTTGTTTGGTTGTTTAGTAGTTGTTACTTGCCTATTCTTTATGAATTGGTTAGTTTGTTGATTGTTTGTTTGGGTCAAGGTTCAAAATATCGGTATTGAAATTGGTATCGGACCATTCCTATGAGTATCGGAATCGACGGTATCAGTAGTATCGACGGTTTCGGATTGGAGTATCGAATTTTTTGGTATCGGAAAGCAAATAACTATTAATTAATTATTAGCATTTTAGAAAATATATTTTATACATTTATGCATAATTTTAAGTATTTACAACGTTGTTTCTTAGTATTTTTGAAATTGAATGAATTAATAGTCATCTTGTCGATTAATTTACATGCGATAGATAAGTTTTTCTCTTTTATATGCTTTACAACCTTACTATACTTTTACATCCTTACTAATTGGTCATTTTTATTCAATTTTTTTTTGTATAATTGACTGAAAAAGAGACCTCTAATGTCGGTATTAGTCAGTATCGGATATTGGTTGGTATCGGATCGGGATATGTCAAACTGTATCGGTATCAGCTGTATCGGATCGATATCGGCCGATACTGCAAACTATGGTTTATGTGGGTCTATTTATATGCTTGTTTATCAATATGGAAATGAAGGGATGAATGAATGAAATGAAATCCTTCTATTAATGAGCATGAGCTCCACTTTCTTCCTGATTGCGATGGCCTAGTATCTCTTATTCTACCCCTATTATTCCCGACCTCCCTTGCCACTCTCCTCCGAACAACAGTGCAGAAGCAACAACAAAGCAGTAGCAGAAGCAGCAGAAATCAGCAACAGAAGCAGCAGAAAGCGGCATCAAAAGCAACAACAGAAGCAGTCAGAAGCAGAAAGCAGAAGCTCCCATTCCTTCCGATAATCATTCAACATTTCGATTCTAGTCTCCTTCATTTTAAATCAAGTAATTAAGATAGCTGCATCTACATCTAATACGCTATCAATAGATTGATGATCCACAAATAACTTGAGTGCTTCTAAAAAATATAAAGTGTTGTTATCAACCTACGTATTAAATAGAGAACTATTCTGATTTAGTGGTAACTTGATTCATTTTTCTACAAAATTTAAGGTTTGCATGATAGTTTATGACCTCTTGCTTTAAATAATCATTAATTTTGGCAATCTAAAATTTATTTGATACTTTAATTTAATTTAATTTGTTGATTTTAAGCCTTGCATCGATTCAGCGTCAATTTTGGTATCAGAGCAGGGTTTAGGTTTAGCTTTGCATTAGATTCCTTCAATTTATGCATTGAAAACATACAAAGTAACTTTTAGGACCCATATCATATTGCATGAGCACCCGTAACGGTAGACAATACCAACTCACTCTTGATATGGCCCCTGAAATGGCCCCTGAACAGAATCAAATGTTGCAAGATATCCTAAATCGCCTAATTAACTTGGAAAAGGATATCAATGCGCTAAGAACATCTAATGAAGAGATTAGAGAAAAAATTGGAAGACTCGAACAGTGAGATCGTAGGACTCCTAACATGTTTGATGAGATTTTTCATCATAGCGGCCATCGAGAGATGGATAGACACAGACATAGATCATCGTAGGGATGACCCAGTTGGACATCAAGACTTTAGACAATCCCAAGATCATCTGGATAGGAGTCGTGAGGACCGTAGGCTTAGTGTTGTTCGATGTGTCTTTTCACAAGCTAGAGACACTGACGCGTCGTGCTCCATTTTTATACATTATTAGAATTTGGTAATCAATCATGTAAGATAATTTTGGACAATGGGAGTTGTATCAACGTTATTGCATCTAACATAGTAGCCAAGACCGATCTTAAGATTGAACATCACCCTAACCCGTATAAGGTTAGATGGATATATAAGTCATCCATCAACGTTAAGGAGAGATGTTGTAACTGCCACATTTTTAAATGAGAGTATTTTTGTCATTGGCATATTATTAGTTAGTAATTTAATATTGTATATTAAACTAGTAATTAATTTTTTTGTGATGTGCTATTTATTTGTTACTGGCTAGCCTATTGTTATTTAGACATGTCATTAGTGGACCCATTAGTTTGACATGACACATTGAGCCCAACATTGGACTAGGCCCAACTAGACTATTCCCTCAATTAATTAAGGAGATTAGATTAGTTCATGAAGAATTAGAAGCTTCCTAATATAGCCCTCTTAACTAAACCTCATAACTAACTAGTAGGGGCACATTATACAATGCATATTACTTGGAGAAAGGGTTAGAGGGGGCCGGCCATAGGGGGGACTCTCTCCTCATTAGTTCATTCCAAATTTAGATCCTCAATTTAGTTCTTCCCCAATTACTTCATCCCTCCACCAAATTTCCTCTTATTCCCTATCAATTTTCATCAATTAAGAAGCATTGAAGCTTGGATTGCAATGAGCACTTGGAGAAGGAGCTTGTGTCTGAATCGTGTCCAATTGAGTGATTCATTGGAAATCTATCCTAATAGGTAAATTCTGAATTCCCACCATAATTGGACTCTAATTCATGCATTTGACCGGCCGCGTAAATGAGTGCGTTAATTGGGCTAAACGGAGAGAGACCGGAGAAATATCCTTAGTCCCCCATCTCACCCATTAGGAAACCCCCCTTGGCTAGATCTATCCATAGGAACAAGAACTAGGTTCATATGACTTATATTGTGGTTTCTACAAGGATTTTTGTGCCCAATTTAAAAAAAATTCAAGATTGATGCATCAAGTGTGTGTCATGAGGCCAATTTAGTCTAATTAGACTTAGATCGGGGTTGGGAGACTAGCTACATGTCGACAATTAGATACGAGTAAGCCGTATCACAATACGATGAGATACTTTGTGATACGGGACGCATTTTGGGATAATTTGTGTTAATTCCCTTCAATTTCTATTATAGGAAGTTACATTAGTTATATATAGATGTTATATATATGTAGGAATAATTATTTTGGTGTATTGGAAGATTTGGCACTTTGGTTGGGTGCTTATCATAGCGTATCATATATATTGTATGCCAAGGGTATTGTATGCCAAGGGTTTGTTGGAATATCTATTGGTCTATTCTAATATTAGTTTCAGTTTTCACATATAGGTATATGTGTATTCACAGTAGATTACTATATATATATATATATATATATATATATATATATATATATACTTGTGTTACTGTGTGTGTTGGTGATACCTGGAATTGGCAAGCATTGTGAAGATGGTGTGTATCAGTTGTGATTGATATTGAGGGGTGTCCAGTTACTGTGGGAAATCAGTATATGTATCCAGGGAAAGGAAGGGGCAGTTGTAGCAGCAATTAGAAGTTAGGCACCAGCAGGTAACCTCAGTAGCAACAAGGAGAGGATGTGCTCGGGTAGATGAGGCAACTGCAATGCAGTTCAGGAAGTTAGTACAGTGAGGGGTCGGACATGTTGCTGTGGAATCATAGTTGGTATAATAGTTTAGTTAGTATGTGTATATGAGATAATGTGTGATTTGCTGATATATCAGTTAGTATAACTTAGAGTGACTGTTAGTAGGTTAGTTAGTAGAAGTTGGTGAAGAGAGAGATCAGGTGTTGGTGTTGGACTTCTCGAGCAGGTGGGATAAGGGGAGAGCTCATGACTGAACATCTCGAGAGTATCAGTATGAACACTGAAGGGGTATCAGTGTGAAACATTGATGGGGGACCAGTGTGAATACACACTGGTAGTGTGTATCAGTGGGTACATACACTGATGTGGGTTTTAGTATTTGGATTAGTTGGAGCTAAGTTAGATAAGAGTATCAGTTAGAGTTAAATTAGTATATAACTATTATCATTTGGTATGAGTTCTAGTTGCTGCCACTGTTGTTGAAGTATTATAGTTGTAACTGTGGAGTGTAGCATACTTAAGTGTGAATGTGTGGGTGTATTGAAGAGGGTGAAGTCTGTTACAGACTTGGGCAAGTGAGTGTAGGCAGTGCACCATTATGCACTGCAGTACCAAGCAGTGTGCAAGGGGTGTTTCAGTTTGTGAATCAGCAGGCTTAAGGTGTATCAGACCTTAAAGAAGGAAACTCGGGTTATGAACATGGGGAGTTAGTTGTACAGCAGGAAACTAGTTGGGTGAGAGTATTTATCAGGTATACCACACTGTGTACCAGTGAGGCATCCACTGATGTGTCAGTTATATACACTGTGTGTATGACTGTAAGAACACCAATGTGTATCAGTGTAATAAATCTCGGTATTAGCTAAGGTGTATCTCATATAGTTGTATAATTTATATATGAAATTGTTACCATATGATTTAGTATATTAGCTATACATATTGAGATAAGTATATCTACTAACTTATTACCTAGTATTATTTGCTAGTATAAGGTATGTAATGATATTGGGATAGATAGGTATCCTAGTACCTAGTTCTAACTAGTATGACCTGTGTCATATAGATATGAACCTAAGATCATAGCTATGGACTCATACAACCTAGAAATAGCTAGTTTGACCTAGTTTGACTAAATTGACCTAGAAAGCATATTTTAATTCATTTAGCACATTTATCATTCTTTACACCCAATAACATGACATATATATATATATATATAAGTGTGACACCAGTCCAGACACAGATTTGTATTGTCAGCTCAGGACCTCAGACGGGTACATTCTCTGACAGTTTTTCATTTATGATATCTTTTATGTTTCTTGTATTTAGTATAGATATCATTGACTTCTTGACACATGGTTACACGAATTGGTATTTTTCGGATCCGTTATGAGATGTTATTTTCGGTATTTCCTGACGTATCATGTACATGCCATATTGCTCTTGTACTTGTATGAACACTGATTCATGGGGAGACTTGCTACCCCCCTTGGAGAATCCCATGTCGTAACGTGTCATGGTTGGATCCATTCTACCGGTCAGAAAATAGGGAGTATTAGTTAGAGATGTGATCAATACCCATTCATGTACAATTTTCCTATTATTGTTAATCATACATTTCACGTATGATTAACCAGGCCATGATTCTTGTACAAGTTTCATGTTAGTGTTAATCATACATTTCACGTATGATTAACCAGGCCATGATTTCTGTACAAGTTTCCAAGCCAGTCACATATCGAAACTAGTGCTCACTCACTTAGTTATAATCCTGAGTTTCCAAGCCGGTCACATATCGAAACTAGTGCTCACTCACTTAGTTATAATCCTGACTCTTGTATATGATGTTTATTTCTCTTGTACTATTTACAGCTTTCATATTCTGTATATTTCATGTCCATGCTCTATTTATGTTGTATATTCTCTCTATTTACTGTCACATAGTCTTTATCATTTATTTGAAACTGCTGTTAGAGGTGTGCTTCGCTCCAATCCTGATTGGATATATTTTTCAGATGATTTAGATAACTGGTATCCTACACACTATGGACCTCAGGACGTAGTAGGTGTAGAGTTAGAGACGGTAGCTCAGGAGGAGCCGGTACCGGGAGATGATCAGCTAGTTGCAGATGTTTAGACTCTTGTATTAGTTTTGCCGTAGTTTAGACATTTTTGACATGTATTATATTTGAGACTATTGTGCCAGTCTATTAGACTTGATTGAGTTGTATTGTGACTGTGATTCATTTTTCTTCTTCTATTCCATATCGTGCTACATCTTTCCTAGTTTTATCGTGATTGAGTATTGACTATCATATTGTTCCTCCATTTGGAGTTGAGATATCTTGACAGATACATATATATTGTGTGAGATGTTTAGATAATATTGTTGACCTAGATATCGTTCTACCGTCGATGCTGCGGCGTAGGCTGAACGTACCCACGTTCTAGTACCCTTACACCGGGTGCGGGTCATGACACATTTTTATGGTGGTCCATGCAGGTCTGGAGGTCGCAACTAGTGCGATATCGTAGAAGTGCTCCGACTTAGAGTATTACTACGAGCCTGCTTTAGGATATAGGCTATAGGATGAGAGTATACTCAATCACAGCTAGGAACACTTCCAATTCATTGCGTTTGTTATCCTTATCAATATGAATAATTGCTTTCTTTGAAATATTATTGTCCTTCTTTGATGATTATCGTATCTTGCACAATATTGATCCATTTGTTTTGAATCTGCCTTCAGGATTCCTCCGAAGATCAGGTTCTATCGCTCAAGAGTATCTGCAGCTTCCTCAGCTACTTCCTAGCCTGCTGTTGAGAGGGCAGCAAACACTATTATCTTCAGCTCAGAGGATCGTCTCACCAGTTCAGGTGGAGGTTTCTGCAGCAGCTTTTGGGGGTGCTCCACCTCTAGTTCCGATGACTGTTCCCTCAGTCGCGGAGGATCTTCCACCCCCACCACCCATACCAACAGACGGGACGCATATGTTTGCTATGTTCCAGGAGATGATGGCAGCGAAGCAAAGACTGACGGACGTTCTACGTTAGGGCATCAAGAGTGCTCACCAGCTAGCACTAGCTACTGTGGAGAGGGTAGCACTTGTTCAGCCACAGACTGTACCGCTTCATCCCGTACCATACCTGCCGAGGTCAGGTACCATCATTGACTTCAATAGGATGAGGCACAAGGATTTCAAGGGCATCGAGGGGATATTGTACGCGGACGATTGGATGGAGGATGTCGAGAGAGCCCTGAAGCCAGCACAGATTCTGGAGGGCTTACAGGTGGAGGCAGCAGGCAGCCAAATGTTCGACATATCTCTGACATGGTTCCGTACGGACCCGAGGATCCCGGCGCCAGGACTGACTTGGGAAGCTTTCAAAGAGCTTTTCAAGTAGAAGTTCTTCTCGGACGTGGCTCTGAGTGCCCTAGAGAGCCAGTTCCAGGACCTCGTCCAGGGGAGCATGACGGTGGACAAGTACGCCACGGAGTTCTGCAGATTGGACAGATTTCTAGAGGTGCAAAACCCCCTTGCGAGAGCAAGAAAGTTCCGAAAAGGATTGATCAGAGAGGTCAAATTTCTTACCAGGGGTCATCGCACTACGACATTCGAGGATATGCTGATGGATGCTCAGAGGGCGGAGGATGATTTGACGCTCAAGACCAAGAGGGGCAAAGACGTATTCGGAGGAGCTAGCAGCAGTGCGGGTCCAGCTAAGCGACCACATTTCCAGCAGCAGAAGAATATCCAGCAGTTGCAGGCTCCAGTTCGGACACCAGTTCAGAAGGTGCCACAGCAGCAGCAGCAGCAGCAGAGACAGGGACAGCAGACTCCTACATGTCACTTTTGTAAGAAGACGTCATATCTGGGAGGTCTGTATGATGAGGTTGGGAATATACTTGTATTGTGGCGCAAAGGGACATCAGATGAGGGATTGTTCCATATCCACTCGTCGTGCAGCTCAGAGAGCAGCTCCAATTCAGAGAGCACCAGCGAGGACACCTGCTGGTCAGCAGAGGGGACCTCCATTGCAGACACAACATCAAAGGTTCGTGTAGCACCAGCAGCAGCAGAGAGGTGCACAGCAGGGGCGAGTATTCGCCATGACGATCAAGGAGACCGAGCCAGTAGGAGATGTTATATCAGGTTCAGTTCTTCTTGATTCTATTCCAGCTTATGCTTTATTTGATTTCGGTGCTTTCCATTCTTTTGTATCTGTATCTTTTGCTCTTAAGCATCGTATAGAGGCTAAACCTTTGGTTCGGACTTGCAAGATCACGACTGGGGGAGGCATTATCCTGGTCAGTGATTTTTGCAATGATCAAGGAGTTATACTGGGAGGCCGGGAGTTGAGTGCGTGCTTACTCGTAATGCCACTTCTGAACTACGACATTGTACTCAGGATGGATTGGTTGAGTAGCCACCATGCTAGTATAGATTGTCGTGGAGGCAGAGTTTTATTTAGACCACCAGGAGAGCCAGAGTTTGAGATTGCCAGAGGAGCAGAAAAGCAGAACGAGGATGCCATCTGCAGAGCCATGGTGGAAGAGAAGGAGTTGCAACACCCATTGATAGCAGAGTTCATAGATATTTTTCCGGAGGAGTTGTCGGGTTTGCCGCCAGACCGAGATATTGAGTTCTCTATAGATTTGGTGCCAGGCGCGGAGCCGATATCTCAGCACATCTATAGAGTCAACAACAGCGAACTGGTAGAATTAAAGAAGTAAGTGGATGAGTTGCAGGACAAAGGCTTCATTCGATTCAGTTCATCACCATGGGGTGCTCCGGTATTGTTCGTACCAAAGAAGGATGGGTCGGTACGCATGTGTATCGACTACAGGGCTCTGAACAACATCACTATCAAGAACAAATATCCGCTGCCGAGGATAGATGATCTCTTCGATCAGTTGAGCGGAGCGAAGGTATTTTCAAAGATAGACTGAGGTCAGGCTACCGCCAGGTAAAAGTGAAGAAGGAAGATATTCCGAAGACAGCTTTTCGGACTCGGTATGGCCAGTTTGAGTTCATGGTGATGCCGTTTGGGTTGACTAATGCCCCGACGGTATTCATGAATCTGATGAACAAGGTGTTCCACCAGTACCTTGATATGTTTGTGGTGGTATTCATTGATGATATTCTGGTATATTCGAAGATCTCGGAGGAGCATGAAGAGCATCTGAGGATAGTTCTGGAATCTCAGAAGGGAGAAGCTTTATGGCAAGCTTTCGAAGTGTGAGTTCTTCCTTGACAATGTTGAATTCCTTGGACCCGTGATTACGGGAGAAGGGATCTCCGTATACCCGAAGAAGATTTCAGCAGTGGAGTCATGGGCTACTCCGAGTTCAGTGGCAGATATCAGGAACTTTCTGAGGCTAACAGGTTACTACATGAGATTTGTACAGGACTTCTCCAGTACTGCAGAACCGATGACTATATTGACCAGGAAGGATGTGGAGTTTGTTTGGACAGAAGATTGTCATGCCGCTTTTGATGAGCTGAAGAGGATATTGACGACAGCTCCAATGTTGATGTTGCCATCGGGGTCAGGTGGATTCACTATTTACAGTGATGCTTCAGGGAAGGGTTTGGGATGCGTTCTGCAGCAGAATAAAAAAATGATTGCCTATGCTTCTAGGCAATTACGTCCTTATGAGAAGAACTACCCTATCTATGATTTGGAGTTGGCAGTGGTCATCTTTGCTCTAAAGCTGTGAAAATACTATCTGTACGGAGAGCGTGTGGAGATCTTTACAGACCACAAGAGCTTGAAGTACGTGTTTACACAGAAAGAGCTGAACATAAGACAGCGGCGGTGGTTGGAGTTGATGAAAGACCTCGACATATCATTGCAATACCATCCAGGGAAGGCCAACGTCGTCGCTGATGTCTTGATCAGGTATCCAGTGGCTATGTATTTGACTACGGATAGACATTTATTGGCCGATCTTGAAAGTTTAGATATTGAGGTGCTAGTTCCTGGTGTCGAGATGCAGATGTGGGGATTGCAGATACAGTCTGAGCTGATGGACAGGATTCGAGCTACACAGTATGACGATGAGTCTCTGAGGAGCATCAGAGCACAAGTTCGGATGGGATTATCCGAGAACTTCACTATTGCTGATGATGGATCATTACGGCACGGTACCGGACTATGTGTGCCGAGTGGGGAGTTACGCGAAGAGGTTCACCAGGAGGCGCATCGGTCTCAGTACTCTACCAATAAGATGTATAAAGATCTGAGAGAGCATGTATGGTGGTATGGTATGAAGCGGGAGGTGGCGCACTTCGTATCCAGATGTTTAGTGTGCCAACAGGTAAAGACGGATAGGCAGAGACCAGGTGGACTACTTCAGCCTTTACCCATTCCAGAGTGAAAATGGGAGTATGTTACTATGGATTTTGTTTCAGTACTATCGCATTCTCCTGGAGGAAAAAACGTGATTTGGGTCATCGTTGACAGGTTACCAAATCAGCCCACTTCTTATCATTCAAAGTGGGTACGTCTACGAAGAAGCTAGCGGAGATGTATGTGTGGCAGATTGTCAGATTGCATGGAGTTCCTGTGAGCATAGTCTCGGATCGGGATAGTCGATTCACATCCCACTTCTGGAGAGTTTGCATGCTAGTTTGGGCACCCAGCTCAAGTTTAGTACCGCATATCACCCCCAAACAGACGGGCAGTCGGAGATGACTATTCAGACTCTCGAGGATATGCTTCACACTTGTATTTTGGATTTCAGAGGCTCTTGGGAGGATCATCTTCACCTGGTAGAGTTTGCTTACAACAACAACTGTCAGGCCAGTATTGAGATGTCACCATTCGAAGCTTTATATGGACGGAGATGTCGCACTCCTTTATTTTGGGATAATGTTGGTGAGAGGGCCTTGTTGGGACCGGAGATGATTGTGGATGCAGCTGAGAAGGTGAAGCTTATCAGAGATAGACTTCGGGTGGCGCAGGACAGAGAGCGGCATAGGACCGATAACCGCCGGAGACCATTGGAGTTTGAGGTATAGGTGTTGTTTGTATTGCTCGTGATTGCCTTGTTTTAGGTTGAGTGTTAAGGCTGTGTTTTATTCTAGGTTGGCGATCTGGTGTTCTTGCGGATTTCTCCGACACGGGGCACAATTCGCTTTGGTGGAGGCGAAAAGCTTAGTCCACGGTACATCGGACCCTTCGGTGTTCTTGCAAGGGTCGGTGCAGTGGCCTACAAACTAGACTTATCGCCTGCACTAAAGGGAGTGCATGATATGTTCCATGTGTCGCAGCTGAGACGGTACGTGGCAGATCCTAGTCACGTATTGGATCACTCGGAGATCAAGGTGGGTCCGACTCTCAGCTACCCAGAGCAGCAGTAGAGATTCTGGATCGCAGAGAGAAGGTGTTGCGGAACCAGACGATTTTTTTGGTACGCGTTGCGTGGAGGCATCTCTCCGGGAGAGTCTACCTGGGAGAGGGGAGCCGAGATGCGCGAGCGATACCCTTATTTGTTTGAGCCGTGAGGTATCATTCTTCTCTCTTGTATGATTGCTTGTTGTAGTGTTAGTTTTTCCTTAAATTTCGAGGACGAAATTTTTCTAAGGAGAGTAGACTTGTAACTGTCACTTTTCTAGATGAGGATATTTTTATCATTGGCATATTATTAGTTAGAAATTTAATATTGTATATTAAACTAGTAATTAATTATTTTGTGATGTGCTATTTATTTATTTGTTAGTGGGCTAGCCTATTGTTATTTAGACATGTCATTAGTGGACCCATTAGTTTGCCATGCCCATTGAGCCCAACATTGGACTAGGTCCAACTAGACCATTACCTCAATTAATTAAGGAGATTAGATTAGTTCATGAAGAGATTAGATTACTTCATGAAGAATTAGAAGCTTCCTAATATAGCCCTCTTAATTAAACCTCATAACTAACTAGTAGGGGAACATTGGACATTGCACATTACTTGGAGAAGGGGTTAGAGGGGGCCGGCCATAGGGGGGACTCTCTCTCCTCATTAGTTCATTCCAAATTTAGATCCTCAATTTAGTTCTTCTCCAATTACTTCATCCCTCCACCAAATTCACCAAATTTGCTCTCATTCCCTCTCAATTTTCATCAATTAAGAAGCATTGAAGCTTGGATTGCAAGGAGCACTTGGAGAAGGAGGAATTGGCAAGGAACTTGTGTCCGGATCTTGTCCAATTGAGTGATTCATTAGGAATCCATCTCCCAATAGGTAAATTCTGAATACCCTCCATAATTGGACTCTAATTCATGCATTTGGCCATTATAAAACCTCCCTTGGCTTAGATATATCCATAGGAACAAGAACTAGATTCATATGACTTGTATTGTGGTTTCTACATGAATTTTTGTGCCCAATTTAAGGAAATTCCTAGATTTATGCATCAAGTAAATGTCATGAGAACAATTTAGTCTAATTAGACTTAGATCGGGGTTGGAGGACTAGCTACGTGTCCACAATTGGATACGAATAGGCCGTATCACGATACGATGAGATACTTTGTGATACGGGACGCATTTTGGGATAATTTGTGTTAATTCCCTTCAATTTCTATTGTAGCAAGTTACATTAGTTATATATAGATATTATATATATGTAGGAATGATTATTGTGATGTATTGGAAGATTTGGCACTTTGGTTGGGTGCATATCATAGCGTATCATAAATATTGTATGCCAAGTGTTTGTTGGAATGCCTATTGGTCTATTCTAATATTAGTTTCAGTTTTCACATATAGGTATATGTGTATTCACAGTAGATTAATATATATATATATATATATATATATATATATATATATATATATATATATATATACTTGTGTAACTGTGTGTGTTGGTGATACCTATAATTGGCAAGCATTGTGAAGATGGTGTGTATCAGCTGTGACTGATACTGAGGGATGCCAAGTTACTGTGGAAAATCAGTATATGTATGCAGGGTAAGGAAGGGGCGGTTGTAGCAGCAATTAGAAATTAGACATCAATAGGTAACCTCAGTAGCAGCAAGGAGAGGATGTGCTCGGGTAGATGAGGCAACTGTAATGCAGTTCAGGAAGTTAGTACAGTGAGGGGTCGGACATGTTGTTGTGGAATCATAGTTGGTATAATAGTTTAGTTAGTATGTGTATATGAGATAATGTGTGATTTGCTGATATATATCAGTTAGTATAACTTAGAGTGACTCTTAGTAGGTTAGTTAGTAGAAGTTGGTGAAGAGAGAGATCAGGTGTTGGTGATGAACTTCTTGAGCAGGTGGGATAAGGGGAGAGCTCATGACTGAACATCTCGAGAGTATCAGTATGAACACTGAAGGGGTATCAGTGTGAAACATTGATGGGGGACCAGTGTGAATACACACTGGTAGTGTGTATCAGTGGGTACATACACTGATGTGGGTTTTAGTATTTGGATTAGTTGGAGCTAAGTTAGATAAGAGTATCAGTTAGAGTTAAATTAGTATATAACTATTATTATTTGGTATGAGTTCTAGTTGCTGCCACTGTTGTTGAAGTATTATAGTTGTAACTGTGGAGTGTGGCATACTTAAGTGTGAATGTGTGGGTGTATTGAAGAGGGTGAAGTCTGTTACAGACTTGGGCAAGTGAGTGTAGGCAGTGCACCATTATGCACTGCAGTACCAAGCAGTGTGCAAGGGGTGTTTCAGTTTGTGAATCAGCAGGCTTAAGGTGTATCAGACCTTAAAGAAGGAAACTCGGGTTATGAACATGGGGAGTTAGTTGTACAGCAGGAAACTAGTTGGGTGAGAGTATTTATCAGGTATACCACACTGTGTACCAGTGAGGCATCCACTGATGTGTCAGTTATATACACTGTATGACTGTAAGAACACCAATGTGTATCAGTGTAATAAATCTCGGTATTAGCTAAGGTGTATCTCATATAGTTGTATAATTTATATATGATATTGTTACCATATGATTTAGTATATTAGCTATAGATATTGAAATAAGTATATCTACTAACTTATTACCTAGTATTATTTGCTAGTATAAGGTATGTAATGATATTGGGATAGATAGGTATCCTAGTACCTAGTTCTAACTAGTATGACTTGTATCATATAGATAAGAACCTAAGATCATAGCTATGGACTCATACAACCTAGAAATAGCTAGTTTGACCTAGTTTGACTATCTTGACTTAGAAATGGCATAGAAAGCATATTTTGACTCATTTAGCACATTTATCATTCTTTACACCCAATAACATGACATTTATATATACAGGTCAGTATGACACCAGTCCAGACACAAATTGGTATTGTCAGCTCAGGATCTCAGGAGAGTACATTCTCTGACAGTTTTTCATTTATAATATCTTCTATGTTTCTTGTATTTAGTGTAGATATCCTTGACTTCTTGACACATGGTTACACAGATTGGTATTTTTCGAATTCCGTCATGAGATGTTATTCTTGGTATTTCCTGGCGTATCCTGTACATGCCATGTTGCTCTTGTACTTGTATGGACACTGATTCCTGGGGAGGCTTGCTACCTCCTTGGAAAATCCCGTGTCGTAACGTGCCATGGTTGGATCCACTATACCAGTCGGGGAATGGGGAGTGTTAGTTAGATATATGATCAATACCCATTCATGTACAAGTATTCTTGTACAAGTTCCATGTTAGTGTTAATCATACACTTCACGTATGATTAATCCGGCCATGATTCAAGTACAAGTTCTCAAGCCGGTCACATGTCGAAGCTAGTGCTCACTCACTTAGTTATAATCCTGACACTTGTATATAATGTTCATTTCTCTTGTACTATTTACAGCTTTCTATATTCTGTATATTTCATGTTCATGCTATATTTATCTTGTATATTCTCTCTATTTACTGTCACATAGTCTTTATCATTTATTTGGAACTGCTGTTAGAGGTGTGCTTCGCTCCAATCATGACTGGATATATTTTTCAGATGATTTAGATGACTGGTATCCTATACGCTATGGACCTCAGGACATAGTGGGTGTAGAGTTAGAGACGGTGGCTCAAGAGGAGCCGGTACCGGAAGATGATCAGCTAATTGCAGATGTTTAGACTCTTGTATTAGTTATGTCGTAGTTTAGACATTTTTGACATGTATTATATTTGAGACTATTGTGCCAGTCTATTAGACTTGATTGAGTTGTATTGTGACTGTGATTCATTTTTTTCTTCTATTCCATATCGTGATACATTTTCCCTAGTTTTATCGTGATTGAGTATTGACTATCATATTGTTCCTCCATTTGGAGTTGAGATATCTTTACAGGTACATATATATTATGTGAGATGTTTAGTTAGTATTGTTGACCTAGACAGCGTTCTACCGCCAATGTTGCGGCGTAGGCTGGACATACCCACGTTCTCGTACCCTTACACCGGGTGCGGGTCGTGTCAGATGTCATGTTCCTGTAGAGTTTGTTATTCACAAGGATAATGTATGGTGCGATGTGATTAAGATGGATATAGGACATCATTTTAGGAAGAGCTTGGCTATTCGATTTAGACGTCACTCTCTATGGACGTTCCAACTCTTGCACATTCATGTATAAGGGTCAGAAGATTAGGCTCAATCTTGTGCAACCAAAGCCTAATCCAAATATTGAGCAGAGTGGAATCTCCGACAAGAAGAAATGGCTTGCCCTTGTAGGCCCTAAAGAAATAGAAGACGAGATTGCAAAAGGGACTACCGTAGTTGCCTTGGTTGCTAGGAAAGTCAAAGAGGACTACCAAGAGCAAGTACCAAATAAAACAATCCCATCCTTGAAGAGTGTAAGGATATTTTTCTGGGGATCTCTCGAACTATTTTACCACTGATGCGTGACATTCAACACGCTATTGATCATGTCCCGAGAGCAATCGTACCTAATATGCCGCATTATCGACTGAATCCTACCGAGGTGGCTAATAGGAGTTTAGGAAATCATCTACGTTGTTTGGTTGGAAAAAATATCAGAAAATGGATTATCATATTACCTAGGGCCAAATTTGCGTATAATTGTTCAGTTAATAGGTCTATAGGCATGAGTCCATTTTAGATCGTGCATGGTTTCAAACCTAGGAGCCCTATAGATCTCATTTCCATGTCTCGGCATTCTAGGCTCTCTGATTCTGTATCTGCATTTGCCAAACATGTTCATGATTTGCCAAAGTTGTGAAAAGCGCCAGGCGGGTGGGAACCCGCCCCGCCGTCTAGCGCCTAGCCCACTTAGGCATGTCTAGGCGGCGTCTAGATGTAGGCGGTTCAAAAAATATAAAAAATTTAAAAAATTATTGAAAATTGCATAAAAAGTTCATAAAACCGCCATAACATGCATAGTCGGACGTCAGAGGGACTAGGTGGGCGCCTAGATGGGCATCGGACGGACACCAGCTGCCTAGTGCCTAGGCGGCCGCCTTTTAGAACATTGTGATTTGCATAAAGAAATCAACAAAAAAAATTGAATTAAGTAATGCTCCATATAAGTCTTTTGTTGATAAATACAGAAAATTTCTTGAATTCCAAATTAGTGATTATGTTATTGTCTGAATTAGACCGGAACAATTTCCTACAGGATCCGATAAGAAATTACATGCTCGCGATGCAGGACCGTTTAGAATTTTGCAGATAATTGAACCGAATGCGTATGTCATTGACTTACTACCTTAATTCGGGATTAGTTCCATATTTAATATTGAAGATTTGATAGCTTATAAGGGTCCCTCATTTAGTCTAGATAATCCACTTGTGGATTCACATAAGCCTACCCTTGAGCCTTTGCCAGAGAGTTTTCCACCACTACTAGTACTTCCATGGTCCTAATCAGCATATCACATTGATAGAATATTGGATGATCAGATCATCTCTATTAGAGATTGTGTCAACGTTACTTAGTTCGATGGAAATGTCAACCCGATGATTCATGGGTTACACGGGGGGAGCTGCAGCGCCTTGATCCAGTTTTACTGGAGTACTATGACAGTAACCACGGGAGTCATTCGCCAGAGCCGAATTTATTTTACCCCGGGAGAATCAATGAGGATATCATTATTGTTTAGTATTTGAATTTTGAATTTAGATTTCATTTTTTATTTTATTCTGTGTTTTCATTTTTCACCTAGTCTTTAGGGGAGGATTGTTTGGCAGTTGTTACTTGCCTATTCCTTAGGAATTGATTAGTTTGTTGGTTGTTTGTTTAGCTGGGTCTATTTATATGCTTGTTTGTCAAGATGGGAATGAATGGAATAAAATAAAAACTCACTATTGATGAGCTCCACTTTCCTCTTGGCTGTGATGGCCTAATATCTCTCTCCTACCCCTCTCTTATTCCTGACCCCCCTTTGCCACTCTACTCCGGACAACAGTGCAAAAGCAGCAATAGAAGCAGCAGCAGAAAACAAAAACAAAAGCAATCAGAAGCAAAAGCAGAAGCAGAAAGCATAAGCAGAAGCAGCAATTCCCCTTCCTCCCGGTAACCATTCGACATTCCGATTCTAGCCTCCTTCTCCATTTTAAATCAAGTAATTAAGATAACTGCATCTACATTTAATACACTAACAATAGGCTGGTGATCCACAAATAACTTGAGTGCTTCTAAAAAATGGAACTTGTTGTTATCAACCTACGTATTAAATAGATAAGTATCCTGATTTATGTGGTAACTTGATTCAATTTTCTACAAAATCTAAGGTTTGTATGATAGCTTGTGATCTCTTGGTTTATACAATCATTAATTTTGGCAACCTAAAAATTATTTTTTAATTAGCAAAGAGTTAAATGAAACTTACTTTAATTCAATTTAATTTGCTGGTTTTAAGTCTCGCATCCATTCCGCATCAACAAGACATCTCGGTTTTATGGCATAGCCCTCTCATGATCATAGCTATCTTGGCTAGGAATTATGTACCAACATTGAAGGTTAATGTCGGGTCAACAAGCGTCATAAATTTTTTGTCGTTCTTTAATGGAGTTTTCTTATGCTCCATACTCGACCCCACAGAAAAGGAGAATGCTTGGATTATACAACAAATAATTATTTTATCTTAACTTATTGGAGTTGTCTATTTGAGTCATTTTCTTCTATTTAGCACTATTAAGGGTCATGTTTGCTATGACATTACAAAAAACCATATACATTGTAATATACTTGATCCAAGTTTATTTAGGTATGCCCAGTGTTCTAACCGCCTAGGCGTTAGGCATCCATTGGCCGAAGTGAAAAATTCCTATTCGGAGGTAGAATCTAGAATGTTGTGTCTTTGTGCGGTCATGTTCCGGACCTGTTCGACGCCTAAGCACCTTGTGCGTTTTTGTGCGGCTTGTGTTGGAAGACTATTGAGAGAAAGAGTTTGATGCTTAAGAGTTAGGATATTCTTTATGTTTTGCCATGTTATGTTTTGGATATGCTTACTATATCATGGATATGTCTTATTGTTCATACAAAAGTGAACAAATATAATGAAATTGTCTTATTGTTTATACAAAATAATAGTTTGATCCAATGTGTTCAGTGGTACAGCCTTGTAGAAGTGTTTGAATCATGTAATACATAACAAAAGACGTTTAGAAATGAGAGAAATAGTAAATAGAACCAAAAATTAGTTTAAAAACACTAATATAAACTGTTATAAGGGAGTATGATAAGAAAAAACAAAAAAATTGCCTGATACATGTTCAGCGCCTAGACAACGTCTATGCGACCTGGGCGCTAGGCACCCCTCCTCCGCACCGAAACCGCACAACGAACTTTAGAACACTAGACATGCCCTAATTCTTGGGGTCCTAACTCAAGCATCTATTATCTACGTTTTGCACATGACCGAACCACCTAAGGCTGAGACGAATTATCCTCATCTTATCCTCAATTGGTGTCACCTCCAACTTTCCACATATTTTCTCATTTCCTATCCTATCTTTCAATGTATGCCACTCAATCTTTCAATGTATGCCACTCAACCATCTTAGCTTCTCATTTCAGTTGTGCTCATTTTCCAAACGTCTTTTAATTGCCTAACTCTTTGATTCATAAGGCATGGATGGTCTTATAGATGTCCTAGAATTTTTCTTTCAACTTCAATGATATCTTGTGATTTTATATGGTTGTTACTTATACTCCACACTTACACACCTGACCCCATTCTAATGGAAGAAAGCTTGAATGGTGACGATGATTTTTTTTCCTCAAAGATGAGTTTAAAATAGAAGACATCTAGGTGATGACAATTGATCCAAGTATACTGAACAGAAAACCAGAGACAACGCAAAATAGCAAGAGGATAGGAAGTATGATAGCATGTACCATACCAGGTCAGCTAAAATAGACATTTTTTGTTAGTCAATCATGAGGTGAAACTTCTCTCAGGCTAATATAATTTACAAGCTATCTTGAAGACGAGCCTGAAGCCAAGACCATGTACTTAGGCTGGGTTTGATATTGCTGTTGCTTTTCAAAAAGCAGAAGCAGCTTTTGAGAGAGGTCTCCCATCTGCTCTCAAATGCTGCCCCTGAAGTGAATTAGATTGTCAAAACAATAAACAGAAGCTGTGTTACCAAACACATGTTGATGTTGCTTCTCAAAAAATAAGCAAAATCAGCCCAAATAAGTTGTACCAAACCCAACTTTAGTACAACAACAAGAAAGCCTTTATCCCAAATCCAACCAAATGAAACCTTAGTACGGTAAGCAAACAATTTCACAATTTTCCCACAGCTTAATATGATAAACAGACACTGTGGTTTCATATGGTTTGCATATACTGCTATGACTATTCATTTTTTACACAAAAATAATCAATCAAGAAGAAACAAGCATGTGGCCACAAACATTGAAGGAGGAGATTAAATAGCCAATATTTAAGGTAGCGCTGATGTTACTGAAGGCACTGAGATTAGAACTTAGAAGTCGGCCAAGTATAGAAACTCATCTCCTCAATCAATCAGATGCACCAGCATATTTGGCTTCAAGACGTTAATGAGCAAAATTGGGGATCATAGGCTCGAAACCTCGGGAATTATGGGGCACTCACAATATCAAACAAACATATGAAATTTGTAGGAATGCATTGATTGTCGGCCAAATTCTTGGAGAGATACATCAGCTGAAAAGTAGGATATATAAGCTAGTTTTGAAATACTAGAAGGATCTTTTCATAATCGAAATTTTTCTCTATTTTGGAGTTATCTAGAATCTCACTTTTTGCAACCAACAATAGGCGCGGGGAATGGGGAAAAGGTCTCCCTTTTTACTTCTTATTTCTACTATAGAGATTTTACTTTCTTAGGTGATTTGGGTCCCATCTGTGTATTGATATTTCTAGATATGTGGACCTTGTGAAACACAATCCTTGGATAAGAATCCACATCCAGATTAGAAAGACGTTTCTTTGTTGGTCACCTTAATTAGGAAACAAAAGGTTGACTGTGGATGTTGATGAAAGGTCGTCATTTATTACGTGAGAAATCTGATTGTTTAATGCCAACAAAGACTCTAAATAAATCATCCTAGGAGCATCATTGTGTCACAGACTAATAGATCAATGTGGAGAATCAGTAGGCTAGAGTTTAAAGATAATCATTCAAATTTCCAAGATGAATGGTTCCATGTTTGTTATACATCTTCTCTAGGTCCAACTACTTAGCTCTGTGTTGAAGGCAACCAAATTTTCCATGACCTGCAATTATGAGTCTGACAATACTTAAACCCACATTTAAAAAATTGCATCACCGAAATATTTTTTTGCTAGGTAAATATACTAGAAGAAAATGGTCACTCTAGACTATTCGAAGAGAATCTTCCATCCTATCATCAGCCACAAGATTACCAACAAATATGATCTAATATTCTGTTGGCCTTATCTGTATTTGATGGTGAATCAAGATTTTACAGTTGAAACCGAAATTGACACCAAAACCCACCGAATCAAACCTGTCGAAACCCTACGAAACTGCCAAAACTGATACACATAGGAAGGTCGGAAATTGAGCTTTTGAACCTTGTGGTGAATAATATTTCTTTTGAAATAGGTTTTGGTTCCTGTATTAGACTTGATCTCAGGGATAGGAAGTTTGCATCTCCAGATTACTGAGTAGAAGGAGAAGGATTTCAAATGAGAATCACGTCAGGTTCTTTAGAGAGGAGTTTTATATAAAGGTACTAACCGTACTATGTAGAAGTTTGAAGTTCTCTTTCGGAAGGTGCTGAAGATCAAATCACAAACACTAATGGAATGGGCAACTTCTATGTTGGCTATCCTTCCTGACGCCCCAACCTCGGTGCTTTCTTATTGCCTGGCTCGTGCTTGTTCGCTGGTCAACCAAAGCAGCATCTTTCATAATCCTGTGGTACGTTCTTTGGATCTCTTACATGATCATGGTCCATTCAGGCCATTACTGTTTTCCTTTCGTGCTGTAACAATTATGGGACTGAGAAACATTGCATTTGAGAGTTTCCACTAGGCTCAGGTCACAATACGTTTAGATGAAAAATGATGATTAGATGTTTTGAGGTGTCGTCTCGGTTCCATTTTTGGTGACCATCATATGACAACTTAACAAAATTCAACATAAAGCTTTTACAACAATTTTATGTATGTAATATGAAACCTGTCCAGTTATTCATAGCAAGAAAACTCATAACCTGCACATATAATGGTGCAAGCTAACCATCCCTTGTTTTACACAAGATAATGTTTATTGATGAAAATGTAATACAATACTAGGTCCATCTTACATTGACACAGAAGAGATAAAGCACGTGTACCTGTCTGAAATGCCATGCTCCTTTTAGTGCAAGAGTCAATATACCAAGTATAATAAAATTCGTACTACCTGCAGAAAGCATTATTAAAGGATGAAGCAACATAGAACAATTATTTTGTTGCACGAATCCAAATTTGATTAACAAATAAAAGACAAATTGCAAAGTTATCTCATTTTTTGATAGAATATAACCATTAAAGAGTGTGCACTACGTAAACTTAGTATAAAAACATAAAAGATCGTATTCAAGGTACTCCATAATGTCAAAGTTCATCGTGCTATTAGAATATAGTCATGTTGAATATACCCTACTGCTTGAACATGAGAACCTCATGTTGAACCATCAACACAAGTTTTGAGCGAGACCAATATGTATCAGCCATCAGGCCATATTCTGAAAATGGAGCAGAATATATCAGTTTTAGGCCATGACCGGAAAACTGAAAATACCAGTGACAACTAGTAAAAGTCTATTCCTAACTTTAATATGCTCCCAATGGTTCAAAAAGTGAGAGGAAAAGAGAGAACGACTTCAAACTTTTCTACAACTGCAGAATGCAGACTCACGGCTTATGAATTTTAACGATATGCTTGGGTTCCAATAGCATGGGCCCTTGGAATAGAAAATGGTACTCAACTCTAAAAGGGAGGGCAGCAAGTTTCAAACCCTTCGATAGTAACTAAGCTATCCAAACTATCTGAATAAAAGAACAACCGCAATCCCAGATCTGCTCGTGAATCCTTTTTCATCCACTATGCTCCACTAAGGGCCGTCAGCTCTCTAACATTCGCAGCAGTCCATACCCTTCTCAATAACAAATCCAGGAGGATCGAACGATCAAAGGGCATGTGGCACCCCGCCAACACGTACGAATAGGAGCGCCAACAACAACACATGGAGGTTGGGGGTCTGGGGTCAGGAACTATAATGAAAGGGACAACTACACGGCACGAGGATCGGGCCCAACGGGACCAGCGGCACGGCGAATGCCGATGTCTCTCTGGCTAAGTTTTGCCATGTTCGACCAGCTAAGCTGGTCTACAGACAACAACAAGGGAGGGCAGTACTTTTGCGGGTCCGAGTGCATTTTTTGGGTTGGGAATTTTTTGTTTTCTCCCCTTCTTGTGGGTTTTAAGCTAAATCCTAAGTTTGTGGTTTCCCTGGGCGTAATCTAAGAGCATTGTATTATAACAAGGAATAGACAAACCAAATTGAACATTTAAAAAGAAGAAAAGAGAGAGGAAAAAAATCAACAAATAATTACCAGCGAAATCGGTGACCTTGTCGAACTTGAAGAGGGCAGTGACGATGAAAAATAGCATCTGATATCCAACCTAACATAGACAAATGGAACAGACAGATAAATACAAACTATAAATAAATAAATAAATAAATAAATAAATAAATAAATAAGAGAAAATTAGGATAGATTACTGTGATGATGGCAGTGAGTGCTAAGAAATGGGATTCGAGCACTGTCCCCATTTTCTTTCTTTCTTTCTTTCTTCCTTCAATTCTAGTTCCAAAAGGTTGCAGCTATGGAACTATGGAAGAACCGGAGACGTGACAATATGTTCTATTCTTGTGGTTGGATTTTGTACACCGGGATGAGGGTGACTTTTTATTGTCGCTCTCGCTCTCTACGAATTTAGCAAAGAATATTCAAACGGGGTTCTTACTGCCTGCCGAGTAGTGCCGTCAAGTGGACCGTCCGGACTAGACCGACACTAAATTTGAGTGGGCCTGATAGAACCTCTCTGGTTCATGTACTGTAGCGGGTCGGGCCGAACCTAAAGGTCAAAAATCTCAGCCCAAGCAGGTACGGTGGGCTTCGGATCGGATACTGGCCAGTGGCCAGCTAAAATAAAATTATCAAATACAAAAAATCGATTTTTTATTGTAGCTTGAAAAAGTCCATTTTCCAGTTATTAATTAGTTTTTATCAGACAAAAAATAATTTAACTTTGTAAAATAGTTTTTCACTATATCTAGATGATTAATTGACCAATATAAAAAAAAAAAAACTATTTTTCACTATATCTAGGTAACTAATTAGCCAACCTTCAACTTCGAACCGGACTAGGCCTCTGGTGGAAACAGGTCAGGCCTGGACTTCGAACCGAACCTCTCTTATGAACCGAGATATGAGATCCAACACATTCCGATATATTGGGTCGAGCCATCCCGCGCCCACGATTAATTCGATTGGGCCAACACATGAGCTAATTCTTCGAGCCGAACTGAACCGGTCCGACCCAATTGCCAGACCTACTTTTGAATGTTCTTTTACTTTGTTAAAGGTACCATAAAAAAACGATCCGGACACCTCCAATTTTAGCAGACATTTGTATAAGAAGGACTATCAAATTGTGTACCGTAATTATTTTCTGTGGTGCCTTTAACATATAAATCTTTCCAAAACATATGTTTTGTATGCTTTCCAAGAATAGACCATAATAAAATGTTATATATGATTTGGTATTGCAAGTTATAGGTATTCTGGCCAAATTCTTAATCAAGAAAAGCGGATGTATCAAATACCACCTTCTCTAATCCACCATCTCATGTTAGCCAAAAGAGAGAAGTGTTCTAGTTTTTGGCACCTCCATTAAAAACTCCAAACCATACTAATAATAAGAAAAATAAAACAAGTTGTCATGTCTAGGTGTCGAAATTTATTTCACTAACACTATACTTGGTTCAGGCCTGGTTGAGTCCGAAACTGGATTATACATGTTTTGTGGACCTGGGTCAGTATCAGCTTGATGCGGAGTTCCAAGTCTAGTTCGGATGAAACCGGGCCGAGCCAGGGCTCGGATCAAAATAATAGCACGCATCAAACTATATGTTGAGGTCAGGCTCGGCCTTGATATAAGACCTATGGGATTGCTGTCTCAACCCAAAATATTAATAGCACAAATTTTTTTATACTATTTAATGTGTGTAAGTCTAATTCTAAACAAAAGGTCAGATGACTCATTATAATCTTTTTAATCAGTCTAAAAGACTTTTTTTTGTTATAGGATATCTAAAAATATATAATAGGATACCAAGAAACAAGCAGTGACTCAGATTAAAGAAAAATTTTGATACAGTTTCAATCATAATCTTCTACCCCTTCCCAAGACTTATAAACTCGTCCCGAAGGTCAAATTCAATACTTTAATTGGTTAATTTCTCTCTATAAATTATTGTGTATTGATGATACTATTGCATCATTCTTGATGGGGAAAAATATATATATAAATATTAAACTTTGATGGCACAATTTTTAAAGTTCGGCTCATGTTTTCCATTTTAAAGTCCGTGAGTGACTGGGTGAAACTATAGTAAAATGGAGACTTACACATACTCAGGGACGGATCCACACATGCTGCACCGGAGGCCTAGGTCTCCAGTGATTTTTTTTATTTAGCAAGTACCAGTAGCTATAGCTAGTAGCTGCAGTACCATCATTGATATTCAGAAACTAGTTAGATCCATTTAGCAAATATTAACCGTCCTCAACTATGCGTCACCCTCTTCTTTTTATATGGACGGAAGCTCTCTCGTGGACTGAGTCCGTGACTTCTTTGTATAAAAATAATATATTTAATATAATTTTAGATTATTATATTTCAAACAAAAAAAATCCGAAGATATTGTCTTCAAATTCTATTTTAATTATTTCCAGTAGATTATAATCTTGAATTCGCCACTGACACGAGATACTACAACCAGCACCCTCTCTACTGGATGGAAGTAACCTCAGCTGCCAACAAAGGTGAACAGAGAGAGGACAGTAACTAGGCTTGACCAAATTGTACAAACTAATGGGGAAAGAAAGTACAAGCCAGGCCCAAACGTGAAGAATGTACTGATATGCCACTTTTAGAATCAATTTGGTGCACTAAAACCATAATCCACATAGAAATGGAGGTCCTGAAGAAGATTACTTTTGTTGTATAGCTTCTTGTTGTTGGCGTTCTCCGAGAAAACCATGACCCATATAAATAGTACCAGCACTGGCGACAAACTCTTATAAAATAGTAGTAATATTAGGGGTGTTTGGTACACTGATTTAAATTCGAATTTAGTCTAAGAGAGAGCCACTTCTTCTGTTTGGTTTCATACGAGAAAAATATGAAAAGTCACATGAACTGATATTTTCTAACTTTTAGAGAGAGTTTTCTCTGAAATGGGCTTGCTTTGATATGAAAATTTAAGAGAGAATTTACTACCATTTCCTTACAAAAAATATATATATATAAAAAACTAAAAAAAGTTTTACTTTCCAACTCACTTCAACAACCATACAAATAATAGATTTTTTGATTTTTCATTTATAACATCCGCTTTACCAAAGCACCCAAATGAACATGATATGCATATGCAATACGTACGCAAAATGATACCGAGATTCTCCACTTCAACGCGCTCGCATAACCAAACAGGTCGCCGGACACATGCATTCACAAGACGCAGAACATGAATGCTGTGAAAGAAATTAGTACAAGTTTTAATGTTTATTAACAGAGGTAAACTTCAATTTACAATTTAGATCAGTAAAACATTACACAGTTAGGAGGGAGATATCCAAAGCCTGAAGATAAAATGAATATTAACAGCGACTTGAATGTTTCTACCGGTAGGAAAGAACACAAAGAAAAATAAAAGTAGAGAATAAAATAAAAAAATACATAATAAAGCATACCTGTGTAATTGAAGCTTCTAATTAAGAACATTTAGTTTTGTAATTAACTCCAAGAGGGCAACACTCCTGTTTCCAATAGCATTATAAGGGGTTCATTCCAGAGCTACGCCTTATAGTTTACTAAGTTTTAAGTGATTGGGATTCAATACTAATTTCAAAATCAGTTTTTAATTTATCTTGCTTTTAAAGTCACACTTAGATATGGATATTGGAGTCACATCCAATCTATTTCCAATGTTTTAAAAGGCGTCTGCCTCACTATATATCGATTGGGATTCAATACTAATTTTAAAATCAGTTTTTAAACTATCTTGCTTTTAAAGTCGTTCTCGATATATGTATTGGGGTTGCAACCATTCTATTTTCAAGAATTAAAAGGTGTCTGCGTCGCTGCCTTAGGTCTCCGTTTAGATTTTTCAATTGTCCTGATGTCTAGGTAACTAGTATTTAGACAATGATATTTGTGGTGCCAACTTTGGAATAGGAGGCACATGTTTTGAACCATCTTAATCCGTCTTTGAACGTCTTAAACGTCTTGATCTGCATTAACTTAAATATAACTCGAACTAAGTCATTTTTTTTAATTTAGAATATGACTCAAAAGTCAAAAAAAGTTAGAGATATTGTAAGGTTAAATTTTACGTTTCCATTATGGGTTTGGACTTGGCCCAACGAATGATTAATCAGATTATGCATAGATTAATAGGATTACCCAATAAAAGACTACTTTCTTGCAAAAAAATTAGAAAAATAGCTTAAACATATATGGTATATCCAATAGTCATAGAATAAACACAACTAGTTCACACATCATAGAGTTAATCAAAAGCTACAAATAACAACTCAAAACAACAAATAGTTGTAATCAAGGGATGATATAGTAGTAACATTAGTAAGGGAGGATGGTGGACACAGATTCGAATTTCAACTAGAATAAAATAAAATGGAAGAAGATCTTGATTCTAGTAATCAATGATCCAGTCATTCATGACGAACCTTATCTCAAGAGATAATAATAATAATAATAATAATAATAATAATAATAATACAACTATATACAGTTTATCTCTCGAAATTATCTCGAAATTGTTATATATGTTGCAGATATGGAATGCAAATATTTTATGAATGACTGGATATTATATGAATCAAGATTTGTAATATCGATATCAAACATTTTCTATGAGTATCAAAAGATCGACGATTTTATCAGTAGGATTGGAGTATCGAATATTTTGTTATCTAAAAAAGAAATTTATTAATAACTTATTAAAATTTTAGAAAAAAAATATTTTGTACATTTAGACATAATTTTAACTATTCTCAGTATCGTTTCTTAGTAGCTTTGAAATTGAACGAAACAGTAGTCACCATTGCCGATTGGTTTACCTGTGATATATAAGCTTTCTTCTTTTACATGCAATTGTAGTTTTACACCTTTGCTGATTGATTTTTTTCGTTTAATTTTCTTTGTCGAATTGAATAAAAAAGATATTTCTAATGTCAGTATCGATATCCGTCGGTATCAGATCGGAATATGCCAAACCGTATTGGCATCGGTCGTATCAAATAGGTATCGACCTAAACTATGATATGAATATCATTTGCCTATCTTCGTTCATCAATATGATCTAATATCGTTTCTAATTAATGGTCGTGTACATAAAAGTAACATGTAAGCTAATCCGATAATTGATTAATCAAAAATTTATCATTAAATGTCTGATTGATCGGTACACTTAGCAAGTAAGAGATCGGTTGCTTATCATTAAGTGTCTTTGTACCATTGGACGGACTTAGCCCTCGTTTGGTTTACGGAAAGAAAAAAAAATTTATTTCTTTGTTTGTTTTTTTGTTTTTTTTTTTTAAAAATTGTAAGTTCCTTCAATTTTTTTTTAGCTATTTGAAAAAGTAAAAAAAAAAATGAAAGAAAAACTGAATTCTTATATATATAGGAAAGTAAATATACTTAAGGTGGATGGAAGAACTATTTCCTCTCATATTTTTTTCTTTTTAGGAATTTTTTTTTTTTTTTTTCATTTCTATTCGCATCCAAACACAGAAAAAAATATTTTTTCTTTTTCAACATCATGATTCCGCGAAGGAATATTTTAGCAAATGTCCTTACTAAAAATATAGAAATCAGCATATACCCTAACTTATTTAAAAAATTAACAAAATGTCCCTATTATGAGTAAAATAATCAAAATTTTAATTAAATAGTAGAGGTATATCTTATACTTTTAAATATTGTATACAAATAAATGAGAACATTTATTAGTTTTTAAAATAAGTAAAATTTTATACTAATTTTTATATTTGTAATTTAGGTAGTTACTAAAATATCCCTTCCGCGAACCACATTACTATTCACCATCACAAGTGGTGAACCCGTTAGTTTCTCAAGATGAAGGTTCATTTGCGGCACTGACTTTTCCAATTTTTACTGGTTACGGTTGCCTGTCTCTTATGGCTCACTGTTGCAGGACCAATCACCGGAAAGGTGTGTGACATGAAAGGTCGTTTGGCCCTTGCGGTGATAGGGGTCTCTGACTAATCAAAGATTCCATGGCATGTCAGTTTACTGCTACCGCTACATTTTTATTTTTATTTTTTTTATAACTTTATCGTCTCACTTAATAATAAAATTTTAGACTTACGTTCCATTTTTTATATTTATTAGATATTTATTTTATTTTTTTAGCACGAAAAAATTTTATTTTGTCAAAAAAAACTGTCGTAAAATATTTTACATAACAAAAAATGAGAAGTAAGTCTAATAAACACAAAAAATGGAATATAAGTCAAAAACTATATTATTAAGTGGGACGAAAGTCAAAAAAATAACTTTTTTTAAGATGTCCGACGATAAGTATGTAACTTTTTGCACGTTGTGTTGTATGTCATTTTGGTCCACTGTTCCACACCTCCCATGCGGTTTGATCCTGAGACCGTCCGTCTAGCCAGGAAGGTTATACCTCTTTTCACTGCTGCAGCTACATTAACACTCAGAAACGACTTCCGATGGATTCATAGGACTGTTGCCACTTCACATTTGTTGGAGAATTTGCTGATAAATTTTGCTATAACTTGATATAAACAGTAAATATTATCTGTCACGAAATTAGAGTTTTGACATTGATATTTTTTTTTTTTTTAGTGGAGCATGGAAATGAAAAATCTTCATTTTCACTTCGCTTGTTTGGTTGGATGACCACTTTTCCACTATTTTAAAAAAAATGAAAATGACTATTCATGCTTCTTTAACAAAAAAGTACACTTTCTCATTCACTTCAAAAATCAACCAAACACTTAACTTTAAAAAATTTAAATTCTAACCTCCACTTTTTTAAAGCACCAAAATGAATTATTTTTTTACTTTGCTCCACTTTACCACAATGCGTGCGTAAAATATCGATATCCTGATTCTCCACTTCACCGAACCAAACAGCCCTACATATGATTATCTCCCGAATCTGAAGCTTTGAAGGAGCAGTTGGAGAAGGGTTTTACAGTGACAAACTAAGTTTCCTACTCCATAGGGTTTAAAGAAAATAATAAGCTCAAGGAACGAACAAATTGGTACTAGGGAGGTACCATTCTCGCTAGAATCGTTTCTGAGCATGCACAAGTTCCGACATAACAGAACCCCAAAATTTGGATGGTTCCAAAAGTTATAACCTCCGTGTATATTACTAATGTAATTTTTTTTAGATTTAGGTCTTCCTATTTTTTTATATAAGGCTTAATTTCAACTTGATACCCTATTCCAGTTTTTGAACTTGATACCCTAAAATTTGATATGCATCAATTTAATACCATCAACTATTGGCAATTTTTAAATTGATACCCTCAATTCGTCGACTGTTAGTTTTTTCGTTACAAATTAAAATATAAAAAACACACTACCCCTCCCTCTCCCACCCCAACCCCCTACCCACTGCATCCCTCTAGCTCCGCAACAACACCCCCCCACCCCACCCCCACCCCCTGCCCCTGCCGTATGCGACCCGACCCAGCTGCCGCTTGCGTTCATGTGAGACCCGTCTCACTATTTTTGTATTCTCGTATTTGTAATCTAGTATATGTGTGCTATTGTTGTATAATTGCTTCCGGTATATTTTCTGGATTTTCTAGCTGCTTTTGTGCAGTTTTCTAGAATTGTGAATAGTGTAAGTCACCCTTACTATATATACCTCTATCTTTCTCTCTCTTCCTTATTTTCTCAATTTTCTACTTCTTAATTTTCTTCTTCCCTCTCCTCTCCCCTTGGCCGAACCCTAGAGCACCCCCTATAGCCGTGAACCCTTTCCCCCTTTGTGGTAGTAGTAGTTTAGTAGTAGAATTAGGCAAGTACATCTAGCCAATGAGGAAGAACTTGCTATATTTTATTTACTTAGTTTCATTGCATTTTATTGCTCTATATTGTTTTCTATAGGTTTCTTCACGTGTTTAATTCTTGGTATTTTCGAATTGGAGGACTTGGTAGGTGTAGATCTGAAAGTTTTTGGGTGTTATTGAGTTTTCATGAATTTGATATAGTAAAACTTGATGTTTTCAAAATCTAGTAGTTCATGTTGATAGCATTCAATTTCTAGTATTTTAGAACTTTACTTTGTTGGGTTCTGACTTGAAATTAGGGTTTTACCAAGAAAAGAAAATTTTGAAATATTGCAGCATTCCATGGCCGAAGTTTGCTGTTGGGACGACGAAGACTTCATGCAGCCAGGACAATATGCGACCGAGAGAGCTATGCGGCCAGCTTATTGTATGCGGCCTGCACTCTCCGCTTCATTCCTTTGCAGCATGTGCCTATCTTGTTAGGCACATGACTGTTTCACACTGGAGTTTTGAAAACTAAGTGCTTGAAAAAAGTCTAAGTGACATAACTCTTGTGCATGCGGCTGAAGTATTCATGCGGCCAAACAAGTGTGCGGCCTACCTGAGCATGCGGCCTCGATGCATGCGGTTGGAGAAAAATGTTCTCTTTTTCTAGGTGCATGAATCGACACTGGCTTTGCACTCATTTTTATGGCTGTCTTTTCTTCTGATACACCTTTATTGGCTAGTCACATCGGTCACTTCCTTGACACGGCTACTCTCCTCAGTCACATCAGTCACGTTCCTGACATGCATTTAATGACCCATCACTCAGAACTTTAACCGAGGAGTGGACTTTGCATCTTGCATGCGGCCATGCTTCTTGTATGCGGCCAACTTGTTGTATGCGGCCAGCTTCTTGCATGCGACCAACTTATTGTATGCGGCCAAATAATCTCATGCGCCTATAGCACTTGTAGTAGTTTAACTTCTTCTAATATATTTTTTAGTGATTTAATTACTTCCCTTGTTTAGCCTATTATGCCTAATTATGCAATATTTCTCTAAATTGCTTATAACCTGGCTGTGACAACTTGCTAGAACATGGAATTCTCTGAACATGGATTACAGTTACACTGATAATCTAGGACTCCTGACACCATACTTGTACTGATATTCCTGATAATAGCTCGCCGTATCGAGTTAACTTGACAGGTATTGCTATTCCTGATAGTGGCTCGCCGAAGCGCACCCCTGACATGTTAGAATTTTCTGGCCTTAATTGCTTGAACTGATAAAATAACTTCTCGTGGTTGATCGTTTGTTCTTGTCCTGAATATACTTGTCAAGCTACTGTCATATCCTGTCTAAGATAGATTCCTGAACACTACGGCCAGGAACTCTCGATAACTTGTCTAAGTTGATAACTAGAGTAATAATCTAGAAAGCATATAGAAATAAAATCTGGCTACATGCAATTCCGGTATCCCAGCGACATCTGATGGATTTAGAGCTCTTTGTCGTGAAGGGCACACTTGTCAAGACCCGCACCAAAAAATTGGGTATGAGTCATGGGTACATCCAACCTACACTGTAGCATCAGCGGTAGAACGCTATCTAGGTCAAATAGCTATATATCAATGATATCAATAACTGTCAACATGTCTCAACTCCAAACGGAGGACAATGAATACCAACTCCAAACGGCGGTAGAACGCTAACCCAGGGATATACAACACCCCACAATACTGAACACTACTCATGCATACTGCTACACCACACTGTCACAGACACTACACCTATACATTTCAATAACACTCTCACCCACTGTCACATACACACTTCCATGTGCACTGTCTCTCTGTTGCAGAGGTTTACAATAATGATACCAACTTGTATTAGTACATTAGTATCCTCTACCTTCAGTTCTCACCTGGACAATACCTAACATCACCTCACAGCACAACAACAACACCAACAACAAGCTTACCTACTAACACTCAAAGACAGTGATTTCAGCATAGTGTTAATGGACTGCATCCCCCCCATAACACTAGAACCTGAGCTTACACTCCATGTACCATAGCCTCTAACTCACCCCCTATTTACTGCCAATTGTAGATGTTCACCTACTACCAACTGCGCCTTCATACAGAACTTCACAACCATACCGTAAACTGAAACCACATCGGGCCTATCCCTGCAGTGTATAAGTGTGCACTGCCTGAATACTTGCCCCTTTATCACAGCAATACACCACATCCTCTGCCTTACTGCAAATGCAGTTCACATAATCTTCCACTGCAACTGGCCTGCACACAGATAGAGCATCCATCTACACCTCCATCTCGATGTAATCCTACTATAGGTTACCCGACTCATCACAGTCTCCACACTATAACCCGAAGTAACAGACTGAAACACCATTGTCAACTTCTCATCTACACATTTAAAAATCTATAAACACTATTATATATATAAATTATATATATATATATATATATATATATATATATATATATATATATATACAAGCATAATATCATGTAGACAACACACTCTAAATAAATACACCTTTACTAGTCAATTCATCATACACTTTGATTGCACTAATGTGATATTCTATGATACACCACCAATCTTCATGCCAAAACCCCCAATACTCTATTAACAATACAAATGCATATTAAAAACATCTATTTATATCTAAAGAAATTAGTTGTAATGAAGAATAGAGAAAACATACCTCATGAACCCCAAAACCCCTCATACAACACAACTTCATGAAGAAAACCCTATGGAACCAATAGAGACTCATTCTCTCCCCTTGTGGGTGAATCCTAAACCAAGGGTGGGCTCCTAATGGTCTAGAAAATAATGAAAATAAAAATTAAAAGAGAGATTTCAGAATTTTATATCTTGGGAGATGGATTCCCAATGCAAAACCAATGAAGCTTCTTCTTCTCCAATGTTCCTTGAAACCTAAGCTTTTAGGATTCTTAGATGAAGAAAATGAAAGGGATTTAGGATTTATTCACTGAAATTTGGTGGATGAATGAAAGGGTTTGGGGAAGAACTCAACTTAGGGTTTCATGACCAATAAATGAACTTGAGGGAGGCTTCCCCCTCCTATATAGGGCCGACCAAATGGAAACATAGAGGTGACTAAGGCACAATATCCAATATACCCTCTAGGATTGTCATAAAGAGTTTTCCAATTAGTAGAATTTTCATCCCTAATGGAAACTTAATCTAATTTCGAATTCAATAAAGGGGATTGACTAGTTAGGTCCCAAAAGTGACTAGTTTAGTGTTGAGTCTAATGGTCACATCAAGTCTAGCCCGCTAACCCATATTATTGCTAATTATAATATATATAAACACATTATATAAACTATAAACAATATATAAATTCACATTGCAAATGACAAAAATGCTCCTATTCTAGAAATATGGTAGTGACAAGTATACCCTCCATAAAATAATTTTGTCCTCAAAATTAAACTAAACTAGCACAAAAATATAATCAGAACAATACCTCAAGGCTTGAAGAGATACGGGTATTCATCCTCCCTCTCCAAGCGACACGAACCAAAGGAATAGTCTGGTTCCGCAATACCTTCTTCCTGCGATTCAAAATCTCTACTGGCTGCTCTGGATAGCTAAGAGTCGGACCAACCTCTATCTCTGAGTGATATAGTACGTGACTAGGGTCTGCCGCGTACCGTCTCAGTTGCAACACATATAACACGCCATGTACTCCCTCTAGTAAAGGCGGCAAGTCTAGTCTTTAGGTCACTGCACCATCCCTAGCAAGAATACCGAAAGGCCCGATATACTGTGGACTAAGCTTTTTGCCTCCACTAAAGCAAATCGTGCCCTGTGTTGGAGAAATCCACAAGAACTCCAAATTGTCAACCTATAACAAAATAAAGCCTTAACATGCAATCTAAAATAAAGTAATCACAAGCAATTACAACAAAACCTATACCTCAAACAACAAGGGTCTACGGCGGATGTCGTCCCAATGCCATTGTCTGTCATGCGCCACTCGAAGTTTATCACTGATTAGCTTCACCTTCTCAGCTGTATCCACGACCATCTCGGGTCCCAACAAGGCTCTCTCATCGACATCATCCCAAGATAATGGAGTGTGACATCTCCATCGATATAGAGCCTTGAATGGTGACATCTCAATGCTGGCCTGGTAACTGTTGTTGTAAGCAAACTCTACCAGGTGCAGATGAGCCTCCCAAGAACCTCTGAGATCCAGAACACAAGTGCGAAGTATATGCTCGAGAGTCTGAATAGTCCTCTCCGACTGTCCGTCTGTTTGGGGGTGATATGTGGTACTGAACTTGAGTTGGGTGCCCAAGCTAGCCTGCAAACTCCTCCATAAGTGAGAAGTAAAACGACTATTTTTATCCGAGACAATGCTCACAGAAACTCCATGTAATATGATAATATGTCGCACGTACATCTCCGCTATCTATCCCGTAGACACTTTGAATGTTAAGAAGTTGGCTGATTTGGTCAACCTTTCTACGATGACCCAAATCGCGTCTTTCCCTCCTGGAGAACGCCAAAGCCCTAAAACAAAATCCATAGTCACATGCTCCCACTTCCACTCCGGGTTGGGTAAAGGCTGAAGCAATCCACTTGGCCTCTGTCTGTCCGTCGTTGCCTGCTGGCATACTAAACACCTGGATACGAAGCGTGTTATCTCACGCTTTATACCATACCACCATACGTGCTCCCTCAGGTCTTGATACATCTTCTTGGCATCCAGATGCATCGAGTACTGAGAGCGATGTGCCTCTTGCAAAATCTCCTCGCGCAGCTCCCCACTCGACACACATATGTGTCACAACGATCCATCATCAGTATAGTGAATTCCTCTGATAATCATGTCCGAACCAGTGCCATGATACTCCTCAGAGCCTCATCATCATACTGCGTGACTCTGATTATGTCAATCAGCTCGAACTGTATCTGCAATCCCCACATCTGAATCTCGATACCAGGAACTAGCACCTCAATTCTCAAGCTCTCAAGATTGCCATCAAATGTTTGTCTGTTGTCAAGTACATAGCCATCGGATACCTACTCAAGGCATCAGCGACTATGTTGGCCTTCCCTGGGTTGTATTGCAATAAAATATCGAATTCCTTTATCAAATCCAACAATCTCCTATGTCTCGTGTTCAACTCTTTCTACGCAAATGCATACTTCAAGCTCTTGTGGTCTGTGAAGATCTCCACATGCTCTCCGTACAGATAGTATTTCCACAACTTTAGAGAAAAGATGACCTTTGACAACTCCAAATCATGGGTAGGATAATTTTTCTCATAAGGACGTAATTGTCACGACCCGCACCCGGTTATTCGGGCACGAGTGCGTGGGTACGTCCAGCCTACGCCGCAGTGTCGGCGGTAGTACGCTGTCTAGGTCATTTTCTGGGATCAATAAATATCTATCTCATCCACAATATGTAAGAATAATCAGAGGAAATAGGAATGCTAAGATTTCATAATATTTAATCTGTGACAACCAATCCACAGTTAATACAAGCCAGAAGATAAATCGGGGACAAACCCGAGTACTGTGCTGAAGGAAATACTAGCTAACTGGCTGCTACTCCTCAAGGGTAGTCTCCTGAGTAGGAACAGGCTCCTCAGAAGTATCACCTGCTACGCCATATGGGACCAATATGTAGGGGCAAGGTTCTCATCATCGCCTAAAACAACGGATCCAGTCAGGAAAGGAGCAAAGTACACAACGCACAACACAGATTAAACTAAATATTTATGACAATTAAACTGAGTATCATATTGAGAACATTGCATAAAAGAAACATCAATATCTCAGAGTTTATGCTGTAAACAGGAATATGAGAAAGCAGAAAATAAACGAGACAGAAAATGAAACTACAACAGTCAGCAAGAAAGATAACAAGACTAGAGACTATCTGTATGAAACTTGTGTTTGTTTTAGAATACATAGTTGGCATGTAGGGGTTTATAAGGCTAATCCGGCCGTCACAGACGGCTATTATTCACGAATAATTAAGATCCGGCTGATGGACAGTCGTGTACCAACAGCTATTATTCACGAAAAAGGGGAAGGGTAAACTACATGCCTTCTAGTATTCTCCCACCCGTCATGAAAACAAGATATGAATATCCAGTATTCAAGACATGAAATACAGTATTCTAACACTACGTGTAATCAGCAAGAGTACTAGTAGAGCAGGGAATTTAATTATCACAATATAAAGATTAACTTGAAGTGCAGGTACTTGCCTGTTGTTAGGATTCGATTAATAGTTCTTCGGGGAAATATCCAAAGATGAGTCCAAATGCTGAAATAGACATTACCATCACGCTCAGAAGATGTCAAATAGCTAGAAACGCCTGTCCTTGGGTCCAATTTGGAGATAAGGGCAAAAACGGCAGTTTCGGGTCAAAACGGGGTCCGCCGTTGGGCTCGCTTTGCACCGAAAAACGTGTCCGGGTCAAAGGTCTCCAAATTCACCAAACTTAGTGTCAATAGGTCAGGAATGCTGATACGAACCCAACGAAACTTCCAGATTTGGATTTCGATGAGCCGAACACAAAATCGCCCGTCGAGCGGGGCCTGTGGGGCCCACGACACGCGATTTCGTCAACGTTCTCAGAATCGAACCAAACTTGACCCACAGGACCAGCGTATTGCTACGAGTCCGATGGCGCAAGTTTCGTCTCGATCCGACGTGTGTGCACGAAGTTAGGGTGAATTGCCGAAAAGGCGGATACGGGGCGGTGTCCGCGGATACGCGTTGATTTCGGTGTGCACGCACACCCGAATCAGCTTCCATGAAAACTCACACGTCCGTATCGACGATGCGTACGTATCTGTGAAGACCGCACGCGACTAAGTCGTCCCGTTTGGCGGGGCGGACTCAGTTCCGGGGTGAAACAGGGTCTGGTTTTTCCTATTTTTGGATCGCGGTGTGCGATCACCACAGGACGCGATGTCCCGAACAGTTTATCCAAACACCGAGAGGGTCGTACAGGCTTCACAACGTAATTTACGGAATTGGAAACGGAGCTACGAGACGAAAGTTACGCGTACCTGAAGGGGGACCCGAAAATCGAGTCTAAACCGTGTCCGTGTCGTGTCCGACACGGAATCCGAAATTAGGGCTAGGGTTAGGGTTCCGAGAGGAAAACGACCGTGGACGGCGGAGGGCGGCTGCTGGGCGGCCGGCGAGGGCGGGGGACGGCTCACCGAGGGGCGGCGCGGCGTCCGCGGGCGGAGCGGCGGCTCAGGGCGGCCGCTGGCGGTGGTGGGGAGCTGCTTGCTGCGGCTGAAGCTGTTCCTTGCCGCTGCTGCAGCGGCGTCCGGTGGCGAGGGTGGCTGGGGGACGGTGCTGCGGGGGAGGAGACGGCGGTGGCGAGTGGGGCTACGGCGGAGAGGCGCGGCGGAGGGGGGATAGCTGACGGGGCTCGACGAGAGGGGGGGTTTAAATAGAGGGGTGAGGCGGTTAGGGGAGCCGGCCAAGGCGGAGCGGGGCGACGTGGCCGCGGGGAGCGGCGCAGCGCGCGGAGGGCGGCGCGCGGAGGGGAGGCGCGGTCGCGGCGGCCGGGAATCGCGGCGGGCGGTGGCTGACCCGATCGTGGGGGAGAACGGGTCAGCGGGTCGGAGGCGGGTTGGCGGGTCGGGGGCTGACCCGACCCGACCCGGATGGGTTTGGGTCTGGGCCGGCTAGCGGGCTGGGCCGCGGCCCAATGGGCCAGGGCGGCCCGCGGGAGAAAAAGAAAAAGAAAAATAATAATAATAAATAAATAAATGAATAAATAAATAGATAATTAATTTAAATAATTAATTAATTAGTTTTCAGGCATTTAAAAATATGTCTGAGGCCCAGAAAAATCCAGAAAAATTACCCTAAGTTCAATTTTCCATTTTACACCCAAAAATATTATTTTCATAATATTTTAATGTTGGTTAATATCAATTAAAAATTATGTAATAATTCAAAACCCTGATTTTAATTTCAGAAAATTCCCAGAAAATTCCAGAAAATTGCTAAAAATCCAATTTTAATATTTTTTGAAAAATCAGGGGCTTACAGTAATTTTCTGGAAGCATAGGCAATCATCTTTTCGTGCTGCTGAAAAACGCAATCCAAACCCTTCCCTGAAAAATTACTATAGATAGTGAATCCACATGTCCCCGATGGAGCTTTCGTCATTCTCTTCTTCAACTCATCAAATGCGGCCTAACAATCCTTCGCTCAGACAAAATCCACATCTTTCTTGGTCAGCTTAGTCATCAGTTACATAATTTTGGAGAAGTCTTGTACAAATATTATGTAGTAACCTGCTAATCCGAGAAAACTCCTGATCTCAGCCACTGAAATGGGAGTAATCCACGAATCTACTGCCACTATCTTCTTCGGGTTAACCAAGATCTTGTCACCTGTCACTACATGCCCAAGGAATTCAACCTTGTCATGGAAGAACTCGCACTTTCAAAGCTTCCCGTAAAGTACCTCCTTCTTGAGAGTCTCCAAAACCATGCTCAGGTGCTCCACATGCTCCTTCAGTATCTTCGATTACACAAGAATATCATCGATGAACACTACCACGAACTTGTCAAGGTACTGGTGGAATACCTTGTTCATCAGTTTCATGAATACTGTCGGGGCATTGGTCAACCCAAACGGTATTACTATGAACTCAAACTGGCCATACCGAGTCCTAAAAGTCATCTTCGAAATATCTTCCTTCTTCACCTTCATCTGGTGGTAGCCTGACCTCAAGTCTATCTTCGAGAATAGCTTCGCTCCGCTCAACTGATCGAAGAGATCATCTATCCTCAGCAGCGGATATTTGTTCTTGATAGTGAGGTTATTCAGAGCTATGTTGTCAATACACATGAGTACCGACCCATCCTTCTTCGGTACAAATAATATCGGAGCACCCTACGGTGATGAACTGAATTTGATGAAGCCCTTGTCCTTGTAGAAGTATGAAAAAATCATGCACGTTGCATAAAGGTCATGCCCCTTAACAAACTGAAGAGAAGCCATATACGTCCTGAACAGTCAAGCCGCAGAAGAGCCACATGCGGCCTGATCAACCAAATCACATAAAAGCCACATAGTATACTATATGCAGCCTGAACGACCACTGAGGAGGGAGGCCGCATAAAATATCCCTGACACAGATTCTGATGTCTGTCAGAAGCTATGACACATCACTCGTCACTCTGAGATGCTTCAAGACTCGTGAAGACAATGACTCAGGAAAAGACAACAAGTCATAACAGTACATTAATTGCTTCGACAAGCGGGCCATGCCACATGTTCCCTCGTATGCGGCTATGCCCTATGCGGCCTCGCCAATATGCGGCCAGAGAGTCCATTCGAATAAGCCCAAAGGAGGGCACGTACGCAGCTACAAAACCCATGCGGCCTTGCCACCATGCTGCCAGAGTGTCCATTCGACCAAGGCCTAAACGAGAGCACGTATGCAGCTACAAGACCCCTGAGAACTCGCCATCATGCGACCAAGTTGCTATGTGGCCTCTAGATAATAAGATCTTCCCATTACAACTGTAGAGATCTTCGCACAGTTGGTGCTGACTACGTGTCCAGCTGACCAAGTCACGCACACAGCAGATTAAAAATAATCCCGAGATCTCTTTAACAACATATCTCAACCAAGACCACATGGCAATATGTCCATGACATACGACTATAGTTGCGATCATATTCTGTTAAAGGAGCCTTATGCAGCCAACAAACAGAGGCATATGCAGCATCCATAGCCCATCAGCACGATGGCTAAAAATGTGAGCAACTGGAACGTTCTAAGTGAGCTTCTTTTTCTTTTGCTTCAAAGAGAAAGCATACCACTCCCGGCCAATATAGAGAGAGAGCATACCGAGACGAGTGAAAAGAGGATGTAAGCTTACTCACCCTACAGCAGATTGTCCACGGAGTAAAGGATACGACATAGCACTCCTTGTCCATTGCCACACCCCAGATCAAAAAAATATTATACTTAGACTGTCCGCCCAGGACCTCTTTGTACTTTCTTTCGTTTGTTAATTAAATCAAGCTCTTCTAGAACCTTCAAATTTAATGGCGAACAAGATGACAACTCTGGTAGGGATGTCTTTCTCCTTTGATGAGAAAGTTATGGCGTAATCCGATGCAGCCAAGCTCAGGTCCAATCAAAGGATACTGGTGGTCCACTTCGACGAGCAGGCCTTCGAGGACATGCTCTCCGGGGATAGCGCGAGTCCTTCTTCAAGGAAAGGAAATCCCAAGAAGACCCGCAGAACGTGGGTAACAAGGGAAACTATGCCTCACCCCACTGTGGAGCAGGCGCTTTATATCTCTCTCTTTGTCGTAGGCATCGCTCATCATGTATCAACTAATTATGCGGCAGCCTCTTCCAATCAGAAGGATACTCACCACTCGAAGTCCCATAGGACGTGGGTAGCAAAGTCCACCATGCCTCATCCAACTGCGGAGCTCACGCTCCTCGTCTCTCTCCCTGTTGTTGAAGGCGCTCGCCAGGCGTCCCTTCAGGCTGTCCATGCGGTATCTCGCCTGATACAGAAAATACTCAGTCCCCAAACTCTGATAGAGAAAAATATTACGATATTGGACGTTCGGGCACTAATGCAAGCTCTATGCGGCCAAGGAGGAGGCCGCATAAGACTCACTATACGGCATCAGTTAATAGCTACCGGCAGATGGCTGCGTACGACTCTGGCAGCAGTCGAACCTCTATTTTTGACTGAATCTCACACTGTGATGACCCTATACGCCATGCTGAGAATGGTAAAAACAAAACTTGGACTCTTCGTACTATGCGCCTACGGGTGCTAAGTCGAAGAAGTCTTGGGCAATGTGAGCTCGTCATACGCAAACAACTGTCCATTTGGCTGACCATCGGAGGGTACAACTAACTATTATGAGGGCCTCTGATGGAAAGATATATAAGGTCGACCCGTACGTCCATCCCTCAGTGGCAAATGGACAGGGTCTATCTCAAAAGTCTTCCACTGATGATCTGAGGAAAGTTCTTGTACAAACCCTAGATCAGGGAGCAAAAATAACACCCACGCACCCGTGCACTCGGTCTACCCATGCTAAAAAAAGGGTGCAAAGGTGAGTCATCTCTTACCTGAATTGCGCAATAGGATCAATCACAAGCGTAAGGCGAGTGAAGTGTCCTCCCCAGGACCTCACTGTGCCAAAATTATTATGAACTGCTGCTGCAACAAAGTGGCAGTACCTACAAGGAGGTAGTCGGTATTCCAATAACTGTACCCGATGACACATATCCGACAACAATCCAAGGATCATGTGCAAACACCGGAGGAGGATGAGATACTATTAGCCTCATGTTATTCTGCTCAGAAAGGCCCTTTCACCTTGGGAGAAAAGAAGTCCAGCACCTCCGGTCCGTCAATATCAACTAACGCATTGAGAAGGCGATTACCAGGAGGACCATCAGTGGGACCTGCGGAAGAAGTTTTTTAGGGCACCCGCTCGAAGAAGAAGCTATCAGCTCCTTGGGGTATCTCTTCCTCAGAACCCCTAGGGGTTACACAAGATGGAGGTTGTAATCCCTCAGAACTATACGATAATCCGGCATTTCGAGGAGATGGGAATTCCTAAGGAACGGATACTGAAGTCCCTGTGAGTAGCCACCCTAAAAAATAAGATGCCACCTCCTACGCTGGGGGTAGTATTCCCTCTGAGTCCGAACATGGTGCGATACTGCCAACCTTTTCTAACGACTATTTATTGCAAGAGTCTGAAGCAGAAAGTGCTACGTCTACTATCCCATCCATCTCTCCTCATGCAATAACGACATACATGGCAGGGGACGAGCATGAAGACACTAGTGATCAGTAGTACCTCGAGGTCCTCGAGGCCATGATGCAGACCAAGAGCGAATCAATGCAAGCCTTGACCCAAGCAGTACTAGACATCAAGGCAAGTGTAGCCTCCCAACCAGCAAGGGCTTCTGGACAAGCAAGCTTGGACCCTGGGACCAACGCGGACTCCGACGCAACCGCTCCGCCCATAGTCAGAAATTACCCTATGCCTAGTTCATCTTCTCCTTCCGCGGAAGACAAAGCCAAAGAAGCAATGAGGGAAATTCGGGAACTCCAGGCTTGCCTAGATTTTATGGGCAACCGGGATTCACCGTACGAGCTCGGGATATGACAATTATACCCCTGCTAGTGGAGGGATGTTCCATATCCGCTAAAGTACAAGTCCTTTAACCTGAACCCATTCGGCAGAAAGACTTTTCTCCGTCAATACATGAGCTATTTTGAGACTGCAATGGGGCACCTACCTCATAGTGACGCACTCCTCACTAAGCTCTTCGTAGGAGTATTGTCTGGGGTCGCATTCGACTGGTTTTACAGCTTACAAGACAACTTTATCTCATCGTTTGACAACTTCAAGTATTTTTTCCTCAAAAGATTCTATGATGGAGGGAGCAACATGAAGATGTCTTCCCTGATGGATGTCACCCAAGGAAAAATAGAACTCGTCCAAAATTATATCAATGGCAGTCTCAAAATGGATGGCAGTCTATTCAATGAAGACATGTGCCACAGGAATCTACTGCCGGCAGTCAGCCTCTAGATGGATGGCAGTCTATTCAATGACTGGACATCATTCATCATCAACGCTGTCGGCAGTGAAAAAAAGGTCAAGGATGCCCGGCACCTGGGGATACAGATCCCTGTCGCCAATGGCAGGAGAAAATGTCCTAACAATAACAACAACGACAACACCAACCGCAAGAAAAAAGAAAAGCAGGCCCTTGTGGCCAACTTAACCAACAAGCCCGAGCACAAATCGGCTAAGGTTCTAAAGTCCCAGGAGACTTAATCCTTCGAAGATGACGACGACATGTCCATCTTCGACGTATTGATGAAGGGCGGTAAGCTTCGTATCTCCGACGTCAAGAGCCCTATAGAGGCAGCCGAGATGAACAATCCAAAATAATGCCAATACTATCGCTACGTCCACCATGCGACGAAGGACTGCTACACCCTCAAGCGGTACATCCAGCTCCTGCTTGACACCAAGGCTCTTACCTTATACTTCGATGATAAGCCAGTTGCCGCCAAAATGGTGTCCTTCCAGTTTGGTAACTTCTTCGCGACGGAAGCCCAGGACGGAGTCATTTCAATCCCGAGGGCAACAATGGAGTTAGTCAATCTTCTACCAGCTCGTGACCAAGTAACCGGGCTGATACCTATTACTATACCTCGGGGTGAGATCATGTGGGTCCATCCGAATCTTATCCCAGACTTGATGCAGCAAACAATGCCTTCCGCCTTCAAGTCTAAAGTAAACAAAAATTAAGTCCTGCCACATGGTTTCTCCCTCCGCTGAGGAGGCCTGGGCATGGGCAACCAGGTCGGGCCTTACCTACCAGTGGGATTACGAGGCTTGTCATGCTCCGATCTGGCAGGGGGCATTCGTCCTTGCTTGGGTCCTTGCGGGACCGATTGTCCTTGCATGGACGGTCTCGTCCAAACACTCGATCCTCTAAAAAAGTCATGTTCTCTCTTTGGCCTGAGTTCCAGATCATCCTCAACAATCTGGATAACCATCAGAATGCCCTCAAAGGTAGCAGTGCGATATCCAGACGTACAAAACTTGATCTCTCTCATCAGCCCCTTCTTGAACTTTCAGGCTCGATCTCCTAGGTCCCGAATCATAGATGGTGCAAAATGACTCAAGCAAAAAAACTCTACGACGTACTCGTCTACCAACATATTCCCTTGGACCAAGTCATAAAACTGACTCTCCAAGGCTCACAGGGCCACGTCGGGAAAGAACTTCTCCTTGAAAAGCTCCTTGAAAGCCTTCCAAGTAAGTCCTCTAGCAGTAAGTCTCAGCTCCGTACGATACCAAATGAGCACGATATCGAACATCTGGCTGCCGACGGCATCGATCTGCAGGCTCTCTAGAATCTGAGCCAACTGCAAGTTCCTCTTCATGTCCTCCAACCAGTCGTCGGCGTAGAGTATCCCCTCAATACCTTTGAACTTCCAAGGCGACATCCTCTTGAAGTCCACTATAGTACATAGCCTCTACTGCTACGACTGGCCAGGGTGCTGCTGTACGACTCTCTTCACGGCCTGGAGAGCCACCTGATGAGCATTCTCCATGCTCTCCCTCATTAGTTCATTCTACGCTTGGTGTTCCTCTGCCTGCACCCTCTGCGCCTCAGCCTAAAATCGCTGAGCCTCTGTCGATATCCTCTGAGCATCCACCATGCCATGGATCAATACGAACATATGTACCCCGTCAGCAGGCACACCTCCCAAAAATAGAATCTTTGGCGGTAGTGGAAGGTCCTCCGTAACAGATGGGATAACCCTCCGGACAGGTGGAGGAGGACCCCCGAAGGCTGTGAAAACTCCTATATGAACATGTGAAGTATGAGGATCTACTCCAGCTTTCTGGATGGAAGGTCGAGAGGTGGCAGACCTTTCGGAAGCTGCGGGTCCTGATCTCTGCGATATAGTCTTTGACGGTATCCTGAAGATAGATCAAAACAAAAGAAAGTCAATTAAGAAAAAAGATACGATATCATCAAATAAGGACAATAAAATTTAAATGAAGCAATTATTCAGAATGATAAGGATAGAAAAATCAAATAAATTTGGAAAATTTTCCTAGTTGTGATTGAGGATACTCTCATTCTATATCCTATATCATGCTCGTAATAGTCCTCTAAGTCTGAGCACTACTATGATACCGCACTAGTTGCGACATAATCTTACTCTTCTCGACCTGCATGAGCCACCAATAAAACTTGTCACGGCCCGTACAAAAAAATTTGGCATGAGTCATGGATACGTCTAGCCTATGCCACAGCATCAACGGTAGAACACTTTCTAGGTCAAATAGCTATCTATCAATGATATCAATACCTGTCAACTTGTCTCAACTCCAAACGGAGGACAATGAATATACATATAATCATCATCACAATGTACTCAATTACAATAACTATAAAGAAGGTAAATGACACGATAAAGTTGAAAAGAAATATGATAGGCAAAATAATGTATATCTCAAATAAGACAGAGTCTAAGAGTCTAGCTATCTCAGCATAATAAAAGTCTCAACATAATACAACTCAAGTCTATAAGTTTGGATCAGTCCAATACATAAATAAGCTAAGTACTGACTAAACAACTGCGGGTGGTGCCTCGTCTATATGTAGTGGCTCCTCTGGAATCTCCGGGATATAATCGTTGTCTACTCCTGGACCATAATGGATAGGACAAAAGCCCTCAAGATCCTCTAATTTTTTTTTTTATCTAGTCAAGATTGGAGCGAAGCACAAACACTAATATCAATTTTATTTATATTGATAAAAACTATAAAACAGTGAAAGTAAATACATGATGAAAGAAAATCCTGGAATGTAAGAAAAATATGCGGAGACATGTAATCATCATATAGAAATAACTAGCAGTGAACAGATATATGTGAATACTAGTAGTGAATGTACTAGAGCAAATAATATAAATACTGGCTAAGTGCCGTAAAATATCAGTTTGCTATGTGATCGGCTTGGGATAGATCAGGCTTGTTATATATGATTGGCTATGATACATGTGAGGTCAGGCTAACCATCTGGTTAGCTATGATGCGAGCAATAGTCAAGCTAATCATATATAACAGGCTATGAGGCATGTAAATGGTTAGGCTATACCCTACGTAATATGTGGGATAAGCTATGCTGCATATAAGGTGGGGTATGATCACATAAGTTGCTAATATTTTCATGTCCCCAGCTAGTACGATGGACCCAATCATGACTCCTCATGATAGGTATCTATGATACTAGCCTGTGTATTCACTGTGTCAAAATTAAGTATACACTACAACTAGAATCATAGTAATGATAAAAATAATAAAAATTGTCAGAGAATGTACTCGTATGTAGTTCTGAGGAACGAATGAGGATCAATGTCCAAGATGGAATCACAAAGACATATATATCAAATATTAATGTTAAATTAGTGTTTAGAAGGATAAGAGTGGTTAACTAGATTAAAATATAATTATTAGGCCATTTCTAGGTCCATGCTAAATCTTGGAAGTCAACTAGGTCAATACCTAGGTTTCCAAAGTCCTAACAAGGTTATTTCGTCAAAATATTATATTATCTTCTATAACTAACTCAGGTTTGCAGATTACAACTAATACCTTACTAACTCACTTAGTACTTAACATGCAACTAGACTTCAATATTACCTTAACTTTAGTTACTAACATTTCTCATACCCTCTTGGTATCTTTCTGATAACATAATAGACTGCACTACCCTCACATAAACATACCTATACTTAACCACTAGTCTTCACTTCTTACCTACATAATTCCTCACCTGAGCACTCACGGTGCACTGCCTAGACTTGGCACTTGTTGCTGTTGCACATCCATGTGTGCAGGTTGCAATAGGCTTCCTTCAGATCTCCCCCATCCTCAAATCTGTCTCACTAACTGGCACTACTGAATATCACCCCTACTATAGTATCTTAACTTAGATATTAACCCATATTCAAGTACTCACATACTTGCTTACCCCTCACTGATGTTATTGCTTCTCGTGAGCATCTAACTACTGTGTCAACTTTTTAGTTCAAAACTGAACCATCACACGAACTTGTATCAGTTATCTAACACTAGATTAACAATAACTTACACTAACTCATACTAACTTACCTCATATACTGCTCACTCTGCAGCTGTTGTGCCAAAATTGCACCACTGCAACTGATACCAATGTGGTATCAGTCCAATCTTGCCCCTCCTATTTTCCCCACTGCACACACACTTGCACGGAGGTTATGCTCCCTCCAAACTCAACTTTCATGCCAATACAATAAATACTTCATGTATCAACCGAACACAAGTACCCTCTGCTCATAGGTAATCCCCTCACTGATACACTACTTGGATACATTTGATATCCAACACACACACTTCTCCTAATCCAGGGATACACAACACTCCACAACACTGAATACTACACAGGCACACTACTACACCATACTATCACAGACACTACACCTATATATTTCAATAACACTGTCACATACAGACTCCCATGTGCACTGTCTTACTGTTGCAGAGGTTTGTAACACTGATACCAACTTGTATCAGTAAATTAGTCTCCTCTACCCTCAGTTCTCACCTGGACAATACCTAACATCACCTCATAGCACAACAACAACACCAATAACAAACTTACCTTCTAACACTCAAAGACTGTGATTTTAGCACAGTATTAATGGACTAAATTTTCCCTATGACACTAGAACCTGAGCTTACACTCCATGTATTATTGCCTCTAACTCATCCCCTATTTACTGCCAATTATAGATGTTCACCTACTGCCAACTGCTCCTTCACACAGACCATTACAACCACACCCGAACTGAAACCATAGCAGGCCTATCCCTACAGTGCACAAGTGTACACTACATGCACACTTGCCCCCTTGATCACAGCAGCACACCACATCCTCTGCCTTTCTGCAAATGCACTTCACATATTCTCCCACTGCAACTGGCTGCACACAGATGGAGCATCCATCTACACCTCCATCTCGGTGCAATCCTACTACAGGTTACCCGACTCATCACAGTCTTCACACTACAACCCGAAAGTAACCAACTGAAACATCACTGCCAACTTCTCATCCACACACTTAAAAAAATCTATAAACCCTATTATATATATAAACTATATATATATACATTCACAATATCATGTGGATAATACACTCTAAATAAATGCACCTCTACTAGTCAATTCATCATACACTTTGAGTGCACCAATGTGATACTCTATGATATACCACCAATCTTCCTGCCAAACCTTCCAATACTCTATTAATAATACAAATACATATTAAATATATCTATTTATATCTAAAGAAATTAGTTGTAATGAAGAATAGAGAAAATACACCCCATGAACCCAAAAACCCCAAATTTAACACTTCATGAAGAAAATATTATGGAACCAATAAAGACTCATTCTTTCTCCTTGTGGATATTCCTAAACCATGTGTGGACTCCTAATGGCCCACAAAACAATAAAAACATAAATTAAAAAAAAGATTTTAGAATTTTACCTCTTGGGAGATGGATTCCCAATGCAAAATCAGGAAAGCTTCTTCTTCTCTAATGCTCCTTGAAACCTAAGCTTCTAGACGTCTTAGATGAGGAAAATGGGAGAAATTTGAGACTTACTCATTGAAATTTGGTGGAGGAATGAAATGGTTTGGAAAAAAACTCAACCTAGGGTTTCATGAGTAATAAATGAACTTGAGGGAGGCTCCCCCTCCTATATAGGGCCGACCAAATGGAAACCTAGGGTTGTCTAAGGCACAATGTTTAATATGCCCTATAGGATTGTCATGAAGAGTTTTCCAATTAGTGGAATTTTCATCTCTAATGGAAACTTACTAAAATTTCTAATTCAATGAAGGGGATTGACTAGTTAGGTCCCAAAAGTGACTAGTCTAGTGTTGAGTCTAATAGTTACATCAAGTCTAGTCTACTAACCCATATTATTAATAATTATAATATATATACACATACATTATAAAAACTATAAATAATATATATATTAATATTATAAATGATAAAAATATCTATATTCTAAAAATATGGTAGTGACAATACCTCCAGCATGCCGTCGAGTATTGTATTACCTGTAAATTACTATACCTGATAAAATCTACTATATGTATCCTTATGCTCGGATAACCCGGATAGTCTGGAAGGCATATGGCTGTATGAAATCTCAAACTGCATGTGTTAGTAACTAGGACTGTGATAACCCTAGTTAGTTAATGATAGCAAGTCGTAGGGCATGATTGGCCGTGATTGCTTGATTTCTAGTCTATCCCTGTCCTGTTTCATTCAATTGCTAATATTGAACTGTAGCGTGAGTACTGATTCCAAATATCATTGTTTAAATACTCCAGAGCCGTTTAACTGTTATTTGACCCGATGCATCTAGTTATTCTTTTCCTATGTTATATATTAGTAATTTGTCTGCATGCTGGTTTTAGTTCCTAAGTTGGCTCCCTTGTAGTACTTGCTATTTTGGGGTCTGACCCCACTGGTTTTGTATGGCTAAATTTTGGAGCAGGACCGCATGATCTTTCGTACTTCCTGCCTCAAAATGGTGAACACCAGGAGCACCCGAGGCATTAAGTAGGTTTTCTTCTCCATCACCCACCTCATATTGTAATTATACTTTTGAGGCGTTTAACTGTCACACCTCGCTCTCAGAATATTGAATAAATACGAGGACTGACATAGCCAACCATACCTTGCAGAATATCGAATAAGCCGCAATGTGTTAAGGTTGTCTAGAAGACAAATGGGTGGACTCTAGCATGCTATGAAGTTAGTCCTAACTCTGACAAATCCTAGTATCTAAATCCATCAAAAACAATTTTAAGAGTATATTACACATGAATGTAAAAGGTGTCCCAAAATACATACCACTTATGATCATGAACCTAGTGAATACAAAATGCTCCACTAGCAGAGTATAATTATACGTGATCAAATATACCAGCCATGGTCTAATATATACATCATGTTGACCGTAGTCTAAAAAATATAAGGAGCTAACACTACCCCTTGATAACACCACAAATCGAGAAATTAAAATGAGGGTTGAAGAAGGAAACCCCCTCGCGAACTTCAGGCCACAGTCCTACGATTGTGAGCCATCTTGCTGGAAGTACGAAGGATCCTGGTTCTTTCGAGTAAATCTGGCAAAGAAAAACCAGTGGGGTCAGAACCCCAAGCAACAAGCACCATAAAGGAGCTCAAGGTGGTAGACAATTAGTAGAAAAGAGACCTATATAAAAATAAATACGGTCGAGACTTGTTCGGTACCAATGTAGTTGTCTCGATAAAATAACTATAAGGACTGGTACACTGATAATAATCTATAAAAAATATAAGGCGACGAGCGGCAAAGCGGCAAAGCGGCATAGGAACTACTCTGGATCAGGACCACTGTAATGCCCCGCTTCTAGCAGTTCACTTATTTAACACTTGAAAGTTTGACTCGGTTGAGAATCGAGTCTCGGGAAAACCTTACCGCCATATCAATCACGGACGAAATGTAATAAACCCTTCAAACTGATGGAACGAATTCTATTGAAATGAGTCCAAGAGTTTTTGTTGGTTGTTTTATTGCTTGGTTTTGTATTGCTTTATGTTTTATCTTGCTTTCGATGACTTAGTTTTCATGATTCATTTTTCTCGCTTGTGCATTCATTTCGAATCGTAAGAGAATGAGATCGAAGGATGCTAACCAAGTGTTATTGCAATTTCAGAACGCATAACCAATGAGTGGTCATTGTGTAAGGCTTCTTTATCTCTTATGATTCATTCAATGAGTGGTTTTAACCCTACGATGAATCCTTTTATCTTCACGTCTTAATAAAGAATCTCTAGTTCACTAAATAATTATTGTTTCACTAACAAGGTAAGCTAAAAGAACATTATTGCATGCTTCAAGTATAGAACTGCTACTTTACTAGTTTTTTCATGAATGCTTACCTGTCCCTAGTTGAATGATGCATATTAAGAAACACTGCTGGAAACCATCTGACTTGATCTTGAAACGAGAAAAGAGATAGACTTGATTGTTCATAGTTCAACAGTTGTATAATAGTAATTTTTTTTGATAGAAACTTGCATTCATGCATTTGGTCTGGACAACTTGTGCACAAGGATTATCTCTCGGTCAGTTCCTGGGACACTGGGGATCGTTCAGCCTAGGAAAGATCTAGATACCCTGAGACATGAAGTCCTTAATTTAACAGAAGGGTAAAAAGTCGATTAGCGGATTGAGCTAGCAGTTCTAATTGCTAATCTCGGGGAACCAACACACGGGAATCATCAGGTAGTTAGGTCGCATTATAGGTTTTTCCTTCATGCAAGCCTAACCATTTTATACAAAGATAGATACATGAGTTTTATACATATATACAAATTATGGTTAACTTGTGTGTCCGCTGCAAGAATAATCGCTCGGCCATGGGTAAGATTTAACATATGCGTAGTCTATCTATTGTTTATGTTTGCTTTGCATGAATTGTTAAAAAGAAACTAGACAACTAGAAAAATTACATAATCGTAATGCTAGCTTCATATGTTTAGTTAGTGTAGATTTCTAGGTGAGTTTGGCCATGGTCGCTCACTAGTACATCTTGTTGTACTGACCCACGTTTGTGGAAAAATCTTCAGGTTCTGGTAACGAGAGTTTAGCAAGCATTTTGAAGCTTTAGGAGCATTTTTCCCTCAAGCGGAACCGTGCTCGTGCTGCTTCCCAAAGCTTTCCTCTCCAGTGTGCAAGGTCTACTTCTGCTAGGTGTTTGATTTTGGTCCTACTAAAGCAAGTACTTTGTAATCCAATCTTTAAGTATCCAATAAAGAAAGTATTTTGTGTTCCTATCAAATGTGTTCAACTTTGGTTTTCTGTATTTAAATTTTGTACTTCTATATATGTATATTTTTGTCAAACTTGTATCTTGTGCATGTACTATGTCTTCTACAAGCGTAATTTAGGCTTGTACGGTATCACGCCCAAGCGAGGACGATCGGTTCCGTAAGGACCAAGCGAGGACGATCGACCCTTACGGAATCGGGGCGTGACAAGGTGGTATCAGAGCATGACTTTACGTTCATGGCCTCTTCAAATATCGTACAAAAATGATATAAGTTTTCAAGGAATTTCAAAAGTCCCGGATTTTCAAAATGGTTGCGAATCTATATAAGTAAATTGATGGAATTATATGTCCCAATTCTTAAAAAATAAGAAAAACCAACGTCTCATACAATAAGTCCATAATACGTTATAAGAATAATGCAAGCTACTCTCTTTTATAGCAGGATGACTAAAACAGGTAACCAAGGGACATCGCGCGCAGTGACCATGAGCGATGACCAAGTCGATAAGCTGATTGGTATGTTTGAAAATCATAATGATCGATATGAGGTTCAACAGGAACAGTTCGAAGCTTAGCAGCAACAGGCTGATGCTAGAGCCTTGGCACAAAAATAGTAGCTTGACTCTCTGACTCAAATAGTAACACCACTGGTAGCCATCAGTGGTCATCGGGGACCGTCGCGACACCAGTGATATCCACCACTGCGCCTCGGAGAGCAGGCTTAGCAGAAGATGAAGAGCCTCGATGGAAGACTAGGAAGTCTACCTTTAAGGGTGCTGAATTTCTGAAGTTGAACCCTTCAAAGTTTAAAGGTAGGACCACGTCTGATAAGGTGATGGGCTGGGTCGTCAAGTTGGAGGGCTTGTTTGAGTTTGCTTCGATTCCTGCGAACAAGAGGGTGGCGTATGCAGTCATGCAGCTACGGTTAAGGGTACACGATTGGTGGGAGATCAAGAAGCTAAATCTCGCCACAAGGCATCAGGACGACAGGATCACTTGGAGAATATTCAAGGATGCGTTCTTGGAACAATATCTCCCTCCAGCCGTCAGACAGAGCAAGGAAGATGAGTTCACCGAACTTAAGCAAGGGAGCATGTCCGTCCAAGTCTACGAGTCAGAATTCTCCAAGCTTGCTAATTTTGTTAGCTCATTGATTCCAAATAAGAGGGCCCGTACACATCGGTTCATTAGAGACCTGAATGACGATATGAGAAAAGACATTATGATTTGAGAGTGTACAACATATATTAAGGCCTTTGAGGTAATAGTGTAGAATGAGCAGTTCATACCACAAAGTACCCCCGAGAAGACGTCGACTACTCGAAACCCACCTACTAAAAGGTACCAAGACGGAGGAAGAAAAGCCGATACTGAGAAAAAGGCCAACACTGAGTAGAACAGTGGAATTGAATGCAGTTATTGTGGCACAATTAGCCACACCAAAGATATTTGTCGTTTTGCTAAAGGCGAGTGCTTCCAGTGTGGACAAAAGGGATATCGTTCTTTCTACTGCCAGAACAAGAGGGTTTCGCCCCCGAACCGCAACGAGAATGTTGGACGTGGTAAGGAACAAAGTCCCGCGCCAGCTCTAGCCAATAGACAGACTAATCAGACTGGAAGGCCTAGAGTGTATCAGCTGAATATTGAGCGCGCGACGCGAGCGGACATGATGTTGGTGAGTCTGATTCCTTTGACCTCTTGATGCCTTGATCCTCGACTCCTTGATCTCTTAAGTTTCGAGGACGAAACTTCTTCTCAGTGGGGTATTATGTAATGCCACGTTTCTAGCGGTTCACTTATGGAACACTTACAACTTTGACTCAATTGAGAATCGAGTCTCGTGGAAACCTTACCACCAAATCAATCATGGACAAAATATAATGAACCCTTCGAACTGATGGAACAACTTCTATTAAAAAGAGTCCAAGAGTTTTTATCGGTTGTTTTGCTGCATAGTTTTGTGTTGCTTTGTGTTTTGTCTTGATTTCGATGACTTGGTTTTCATGATTCACTTTTTTTGCTTGTGCATTTATTTTGAATCGTAAGATAATGAGCGAATGATGCTAACCAAGTATTGTTGTAATTTTAGGACACATAATCAAGGAGTGATCATTATGTAAGGCTTCCCTATCTCTCGTGCTGATTTATTCGGTGAGTGGCTTCGGCCCTACGATGAATCATTTTATCTTCACGTCTTAATAAAGAATCTCTAGTTCTCTAAATAATTATTGTTTCACTAACAAGATACGCGAAAGAATATTATTGCATGCTTCAAGTATATAACTGCTAATTTACTAGTTTCTTTATAAATGCTTATATGCCCTTAGTTGTATGTTGTATATTTAGAAACACTGTTGGAAACCTCCTGACTTAATCTTGAAATGAGAAAAGAGATATACTTGCTTGTTCATCATTCAACAGCTGCATGATAGTAATTTTTTTCTGATAGAAACTTGCATTCATGCATTTGGTCTGGACAACTTGTGCACAAGGATTATCTTTCGAGTGGTTCCCGTGGCACTGGAGATCGTTCGGCCTAGGAGAGATCTGGATACCCTGAGGCATAAAGTTATTGATTTATTAGGAGGATAAAATGTCTATTAGCGGACTGGGCTAGCAGTTCCAGTTGCTAATCTCGAGGAACCAACACTCGGGGACCATAATATATTTAGGTCGCATGCTAGATTTTTTTTTTCTTGCAAGCCTACCCATTTGATGCAAAGATAGATACATGAGTTTTATACATATATGCAAATTGTCGTTAACTTGTGTGTCCGCTACAGGAATAACCGCTCGGCCGTGGGTAAGATTTATCATATGCTTAGTTTATTTATTGTTTATGTTTTCTTTGTATGAATTGTTAAAAAAACTAGACAACTAGAAAGATCACACAATAGTAATGCTAGCTTCACATGTTTACTTTATGTGAATTTCTAGGTGAGTTTAGCCACTGTCGCTCACTAGTACATGTTGTAGTATTAACCCATGTTTGTGGGCAAATCTTTATGTTCTGGTAGCGAGAGTTTGGCAAACATTTTGAAGCTTTAGGAGCACGTTTCCTCAAGCGGAACCTTGCTCGTGCTGCTTCCAACGCTTTCCTTCCAGTGTGCAAGCTCTTCTTCTGCTAGGTGTTTAATTTTGGTCCTACTAAAAGGATATGATGTATAGACTTTATGGCTAGTTTTGGGTTTGTAAAAAGAGTTTTAAGCCATCTATGGCATATTTTGTAATCAACCAAGCAAGTACTTTGTATTCCAATCTTCAAGTATCCAATAAAGAAAGTATTTTGTGTTTCTATCAAATATGTTTAACTTTGGTTCTCTATATTTAAATTTCGTGCTTCTATATATGTATATTTTTTATCAAACTTGTGTTTTGTGTAGGTACTATGTCTTGTGCATGCGTAATTTAGGCTTGCACGGCATCACGTCCAAGCGAGAACGATCGATTCTGTAAGGACCAAGCGAGGGCGATCGGCCCTTACGGGATAAGGGCGTGACAACCACCACCCTTAAACCAAATAAGGATCGAGGTTGTAGACCTTCACCAAAGCAAAACTTTGCACTCTATACACGCGGCGAAAGAAAACAAAATATAACAGGGCGAGCTTGTCAGACAAGGAAAATAACATATCACGTCCAAACATGCCTACTACTTTCTATAATTAACTAACTAGGGTTATCACAAACCTAGTTACTAACAAATACATATTTTGAAGAATATCGCTACCACCGACACTGCAGTCAACCCGCATGGCCAAGGGTACGCTTGTAATTGAACTAGTGATATTACACAAGACATAACTTGTAACTTGTCACAGATAAACATAAACTTGATCTTAAAATCATAATTTTATCTAATGGTATAAAATTGAATGTAAACTTATATTATAACAAAATATTGCATATAAACTTATATTGTCAGCATAAACTTATATACAAAATTATTTTGTAAGTGTCGCAGCACATCACAGATCTTGTAACCACATTATGCAACAATCATATTACTACCATGGTACATCACAAAGTCTTGTATGTACCGTGACATGCGTAAACTTTGTAGGTAATGGGGCCCTTGCCTAGCAGGGTTGGCCCATGCCATATGGGGCCTTTGGAGATCGGGGTAGCCGGGTAGCGCAATATTCTTCCCTCTCAATGATCTAGGTGAATCTTATCTTGTCTAATCATTACCAAATTATTTCAAGTTCTCGAGTCGTGGACACTCGATAAACTTTATGGGATGACGAGTTACGGGTATGAGCTATTCACGAGTTATCACTGGCAAAATTATCGTATCCACGGCACGCGATACATTGGGCAATACTCACACTCAATTGCTCGATGCCAAATGCAATAGGTTAACATACACAACAATTTCCACGGTAACTTGAGGGTCAGAACATGTGTTAAATTGTAAGAGCACAAAATCCAACTATATAATACACAAAGAAATATTCCAAGAAAAAATGGAAGGAACGCATGATAAAACCAGGCGCATGAAAAAGTTGTCCGCATATATGATCTGGACGCATGCAGGGAATGCAAGGAATACAGGAGGTAGGGAATACATGACGTAGGAAATACAGGTCGCATGGGATATAGGACGCATGCAGGACGTATGGGATGTAGGGCGCATGCAGGACGCATGGGATGTCGGGCGCATGTGATGAAAGGCGCATGTAATGCAAGGCGTATGCATGACACATGGGATGCAGGGCATATGTGTAGGGACAACCATGGGCCCAACAAGATAGGCGCATATTGAAAGGGCGCATAGAGCTGGGCCGCATGGAACTCCGTCGTCCCAAAACAGTACGAACTCCATGGAAAAAAGCTCCGAAAATTCGAAAACTTATTTTCTTCATAAAATTTTTGTTTTAACTCCAAATCAAGTGAATCAAAAGCCAAAATGCTTGAAATAAAGTGCTCCATCACATGTAATAATAGATTATGAAGATACTAAGTTTTAATAGATCCAAACCAAGAAAACACATATAATTCATCAAAAATCAAAATCTTGAAACTCGGATCTACTCCAAATTATCCATCAAAACCTAAAACTCCAAGAATAAATTAGATGATAACATTAAGGAAAATATTTTCTATCAAACATATTTTAAATTTATATAATATAAATAAAATCCAAAAATGTATGGCTTTATCATTTGAGCAAGATGTACTTGTTTGGAGTGGCTTCTTAGCCTCTACCTCTCACGGTCCAAGTGATCACAAACTCTTTTAGGATTATGGTTCGGTCTAGGGAGAGAGGAAGGAGAAAGAGAAAAAAAAGTAGAAATAAAGAAGAAAGGGGGGAGGAGAGAGAAAACTCTAATATATATACTAAGGGGAAAAGAGAGATGGTTTAGTCATGGGTTCAACCAAAATAAACCGAACTAAGTGTCCATTCTACATGTGGGTACTAAATCGAGTTATGTAAAAAGGAACTGATGTCCAAACAAGTAGGCTAACAAGTGTCGGTGGCTAAACGTCCAAAAAAGAAGAATGTATAAGGCGAGCAGTGATCAAGAAACCCACTCGTGTCCTTCAGCGGCCATCCGTCTGGTGCGCGTCATCGTAAGGGGGATAAGCATGACCTATGGTGCTGGCTCTAAATCTAGCTATTCAAAACCAGTAGAATTAGACCCCAAATAGCAAGTACCAAAAGAAATCACGAATTAAGAAACAAAAACCAGATCAAGCATATAGTGCAAGAGCCAAGAATCATTGGTGCGTGCCCCATCTTTGGGATAGCATGACACTCCTTCACCAAATAAGGACAGAAAATTTTATGCCATCCAAGATAAGGTACGTCCCATGATTATGGTCAAGCAAGAATTCTGTGTCGTAGCTCGGTCCATATTCCATCATAGCATAATGACTCAACCTCCCAACCAAATAAGGACAGAAGTTGAACACCACACTATGACAGTCCATGTCCCTAAGCTACTAGCAGAGTTAGAATCACAAACAAGTCAGGTTAGAACGACCAATCAATGTTACTGCTTGTTATGTGGATTCTGGGGTTATCCCAGGTATAATAATAATAAGCATCCTCAGATCGTGACATATCGAGCTGGGCTAACCGAGCCAATATTATACAGGCAGGAAATTATGATCGCACCAGTCCCTCGTAGAGCCACCGCGCTAATTGTCGTACCAGTCTCCCGTGGGGCCACTATCAGTAATAGTTCCAACCTTCCTATAGGAAAAATATTGTCTTGATCTTAAATATAAAAAGTCGAATATTTTACTCCACTATATGTGGATGATATACAATATCCGTGGCCGCCAGCCTTCTATACCATGAAAATTATCACAGAGCGGCCCATCATGCACGATCTCGGGATGTCGTTCCCTTTCCATGTTCTAATCAACTTTTATGTTACCTAATTAATCCTACAGTGATATGGAATTCCCTGTCGTGACCACATGAATATTCTCCTTAATGATGTCGTACAGAGTACGAGCACATTTGATACGAATCCATTTAATATAAGGAGACAAGTCTGGATTCACCCAAATGTAGATACAACATTCAAACAAGCAATAACCTAGCCACATTATGGTTCTGACCCATTATCATTTTTGTGCCAAGAATTCAGGAATATAATATTATAAACCGAGCAGGAATCATCATGTCACGTTCAGTGTACATATTGGCCAATGTCCCACACTCAGCGTACAATATAGCCGTTATAAACAGGCGAGCAGGACAAGTGTATCAGCACAAATATAATAACCAAGTCAGGATACCAAACCTATCAGTTGATCACATGAATCATGTTTTGATCAAGTCAGGAGTTATAATTAATTAGGAATCTAATATCTCATATGATCGAGTCACGGTCATGAATGTCTCATTAATTCCTCAAATTTTGGGATCATTAATCATCAATCATGGTCAAGCTCAACTAATCTAGAATAGGCATCAAGTGCACAACAGGACCCATGCATGCACAATCAATCATAAGAAGTCCTGGGTCGTACTTTGCAAGTGCCAATATAGGCTAGTCAGGAATAGTGGGGCACTTTACGCGAGCAAGCAACTATATGACGCACAAACCTATAACACTAGGTCACAGAAGTCATGGCACAGAAGTCTATAACATGGCGCACAAAATCGATAATAAAGCAGAAGAAAGATGTGACGCACAAATCAAGAATTACGAGAATAGGCCCATTCTACATATGCAAGAAAACTGGAGCACAAATAAAGTATTACGAGTAAGAGAAGTGGCGCACTTTGCAAGTGCAAAATAATTACAAGACAAAATATGAGTCCCCAAGCGGCACGACAGTCGAGGGCATGACAGTCGAGGTCCTCAGGAATCGAGATGTGCCAAAGTCAAGGCTCGCTTATCGAGGCTAAACCGAGCATAAGTGTGCCAAGAGTTAACAAGTGCGCCGGGTTATTAATCCATCAAAAGTGTGTCAACTGTTGAGCGTCCAGAAGTGCACCAAGGGTTATATGTATAAGAGCGACACACTTTTGATAGTTAATGCATAATATGTCAATTGTGCGTTGGTATGTTAATTTGGTTAAAAGTGCACCAAACAATAGGAAGTTGGTCAGAAGTGCGCTGAAAGGTATACTGGCGCACTTTTGCTTGGTTCGTTCGTTCGTTAGTACATCAATTGTGCGCCAGAGGCTGAAGTCTTTCAAAAATGCGCCAAGAAGGATTTTTTCAAAAATTTATCCCCTTGACATACTTTTGGAAGAAATTGGCAGTAATCTTAAAGTATGCACGAGTATGGAAGAAGGAAACCCACTCGCGAACTTCAGGCCGCAGTCCTATGAGTGCGAGCCACCTTGCTCGAAGTACGGAGGATCCTGGTTCTCTTTGGGTAAATTTGACCAAGCAAAACCAGTAGGGTCAGAACTCCAAGTAACAAGTACGACAAAGGAACTCAAGGTGGTAGATAAAACACATCATAACAGTAGCAGAAAGAGACCTATATAAAAATAAATGTGGGTCAAGACTTATACGGTACCAATATACTTGTCTCAATAAAATAACTATAAAGACTGGTACACTGATAACAAACTAACTATAAAAAAGGTAAGACGACGAGCAGCAAAAGGACATAGGAACTACTCTAGATCAGGACTACAACCCTTAAACCAAATAAGGACTGGGGTTGCAGACTTTCACCCAAGCAGAACTTTATACTCTAACCACGTATCGAAAGAAAATAGAATATAACAGAACGAGCTTGTCAGACAAGGCAAACATTATATCACGGCCAAACATGCCTATGGCTCGTTATAATTAACTAACTAGGGTTATCACAAATCTAGTTACTAACAAATGCATGTTTTGAAGAATATCACTACCTGTAATTTGGCATAGGTAAACATAAACTTGATCTTAAAATCATAAATTTATTTAATGGCATAAAATTGAATGTAAACTTATATTATAACAGAATATTGCATATAAACTTGTATAGTGGACATAAACTTATATATAAAATTATTTTGTAAGTACCGCAGCACATCACAGATCTTGTAACCATATTATACAATAAATCATATGACTACCACGGTACATCACAAAGTCTTGTATGTACCGTGGCATGCGTAAACTTAGTAGGTCATGGAGCCCTTGCCTAGCAGGGTTGGTCCATGCCTCATGGGGCCCTTGTAGATCAGGGTAGCCGGTAGCACAATACTCTTTCCTTCCAATGATCTAGGTGAATCTTATCTTATCTAATCATTACCAAATTATTTTAAGTTCTTGAGTCGTGGACACTCGAGAAACTTTCTGGCATGACGAGTTACGGGTACGAGCTATTCACGAGTTATCAATGGCGAACTTATCGTATTCGCGACACACGATACATTGGAAAATTCTCACACTTGATTGTCCGATGCTAAATGTAATAGGTTACCGTTAATATACACAACAATTTTCACATTATCTTGAGGGTCAGAACATGTGTTAAATTGTAAGAGCACAACATCCAACCGATACACAAAGAAACATCCCAAGAAAAAATAGAAGGAACGCATGATAAAACCAGGCGCATGAAAAAGTTGGCCGTATATGCGATCTGGACGCATGCAGGGAATTCAAGGAATGTAGGACGCAGGGAATGCAGGCGCATGCAGGATGCTTGGGATGTAGGGCACATGCAGGACGCATGGGATGCAGGGGGCATGGAATGCAGGGCGCATTCATGACTCATGGGATGCAGGATGCATGTGCTGGGACAGTCATACGCCCAACAAGATAGGCGCATGCTGGAAGGGAATATAAAGTTGGGTCACACGGAACTCCTTCGTCCCAAAACAGCACGAACTCCATGAAAAAAGCTCCAAAAAATTGAAAACTTATTTTCTTCATAAAATTTTTGTTTTAACTCCAAATCAAGTAAACCAAAAGCCAAAGTGCTCAAAATAAAGTACTCTATCACATAGAATGACTAGATTTTGAAGATTCTAGTTATTGCCAAGTGAACAAAAACTAAAATCTTCATTTTCGGCACCTGAGAGAGAGGAGGGGCTACCAGATAGAGTGGGGGGGAGAGAACATGGGGTAGTTTTGTCATTTTTAATTTTATGTTAACACTAGTAGGATATTAAGTTGTAAAATTATAGTTGAGGTATCAAGTTGATGCTTGCCAAAGTTTAGGATATCAAGTTAGACTGGAATAGTTAAGGGTATCAAGTTGTAATTAAACATTTTTATAAATTATAGTAACAAGGACCTTGGAATGTTAGAAAAATGTTATTTTTAGTATTTGTACAGGATCCTTGTAATGTCATAAATCGTACTAGTGTTGGCTATCGAATGACCCAAGCGAACTAACGTTTCGATTGCTGATTGTTTCCAGTATTAGGTGTGAAAAATCTAATTCCTTACACAAACTATTCCATGGTTATTGGCTTTTGTTAACATGTGCCCTAAGGGCACATGATAATACCTTGATAAATGTACATTTTAGATGAATATTTCCACCAGCACATTTATCAATGAACATTTTACATTTATCAATATACATTTTAAGTGAAAGGTGCATTAAAAAAATGTGCTAGTGGGAGTACACATGTAAATTACACATTTATCAATGTATTAACATGTGTTCCTAGGGCACATGTTAAGAAAACTCATTTTTTAGATGAAGCTAGTATTGAGTGGGTTTTACTCAAACACAAATTTATTTAATGTCACTACCATTGTAGTTAATTGATTCATCTTGTCTTCTGTGTGAAGCTTAGGTATATATATACATATAGTGTAATTATCGGGGTACTACACAAGTTACTCGGGGTTAGCCCAGTATCGAAATGAACTTTTTTGTATATTTCCAACATAACCAAATATAGATATGAGACGTTAAATTCATTTTCCATGAAAAAAATAATGAAAGTGAATTCCTAGACATAACAAACCGTTATCCAAATACATAAGATTAATAGCCATTATAACAAAGCAATAGACTATTGCATCCAAAAAGCTTTTGCTCTCAGAAGGGCAAAATGTAAAAAAGTATTTATCCTTTTTTTTAGTAATATTATTAATCCTTACAAATCATTCTTGCTGATGTGACATATTAAATAACATTAGGTAACATTTAATATGATAGATGACATGACAACTTTAAAAAAAAATTTAATTATTCAATTTTTAATATTAATTGTTAATATTAATTTTAATTTTAAAATTTGTTATGTTAGCTGTCACATTAACCGTTACGTCAGTTGTCAGGAGTAACAGTTTCAAGAGATATTTCGAAAAGAACAATATCAAAATTTTTTTTTTATGGAGAAACTGTTTGACAACTTAAAGTTGTAACCAACTTTACCACGTTTATATTCTATGAAACTGTCATACAAAAAGAAAAAGAAAAAGAAAAAGAGAAAGAGGAAAGCCAATACTCTCAAAGGTTTTGAGGTTGCAAGCGCTAAACCTTATCATCGCACCAAGTTGCACCTTCGGATTAAACAAGTGACGCCATTGGATTAAGAAAACACGATACAACACTGTTCTTCACAACTTTGGGAAAGTCACGATCGACCACACTAGAAAGAAAAAAAACAACTTTGCCCCCACAAACATCAAATCTGAGTGTTAAATATGCACAATTGCCCCCACAAACATCAAATCTAAGTGTTAAATATGCACAATTTCTCACCAAATTATTGAATTGTGACTTGATAAACGAAGTGCAGGCACCAATTTCATACCGAGGGCTAACCTAACCCCACATAATATAGAGAAAATATGTCACACATACATATCTAAATAAATATTTGTTGCCTGAATTAGAACTCATGAGCATCTATACAAGCCATGTCCTCTCAGAGTGGTTGTTCCTTGGTGGACACTTAAAATTAAAACAATTAGATGGTTATTTCTGCTAGGGAATCTATTGGGAGTGGTTATTAGCAATGGCACTTGGAACAATAATGGAGAGAGCATTCACTTGTATCTTCCATTTATAGAAGACCTTCGTGGTTCAAGCTTGAAGAATTATTTATGAGAGCAATCAATTTCAATTTTTACTCCTTTACTTTCAATGGCACTCTCTTATTGTTTATAGATTACAAGGATTCAAGTGGAAGGTCCAATCAGACACCTGACAACTTATTCACGTATTATCGATGTGCTGGCAGGAGTACACATATAAAATATATTTAGACTTAATTGTAACTTGATATTCTTAACTATGCCAAATGTTCAATTTATACCCCTCAACCTTTATAGGCACTAATTTAATATTCTCAACTATTGAATATTTTTAACTTCGTATCCTAAAGAAAAAAAATCTCAAAATACGTCTGTCCCTTACCCCCTCTCTCCTACGAGCCACCCCCCTTCCTCTCCGGTCCCTCTCCGGCGATGCCCTCCCTCCTATCCCTAGCGATACCCCCCTCCTCTCTCTGGCGATGCGATGACAGCGACAACAGCAACGACAGCGATGGTAGCAAAAACGGCAGCGAGACGCGACGGCGGGAAGCAGCGGTGGTAGCAGAAGCGGCAACAACAACAGCGTGGAGTGGCAGAGGAGGGGGCTCGCTAGAGATAGGAGGGGGGTGCCTTGCCGAAGAGAGGAGGAGGGGGGGGGGGGGTGTTGGAGGGGGTGGCTCGCCGGAGAGAGGTGGGCAAGAGAGAGAAAGAGGGGTATATTTGAAGAAAAAAAATTAGGACACAAGTTGACACCTATAAAAGTTGAAAGATACAAATTTAACATTTGGCATATTTATGATATCAAATTACAATTAAGATATTTATTTGTCGATGCGTTATTATATGTTCTTAGAGTACATATTAACGTAACCCATTTATCGATGTGCGACACATATTAACATAACCAACAAAAAGAATACTTTTTTGAGTTCACAACCGTTATGTTTTCTCATGTATATCATTTTTCTTTTTTCTTTTCCAAGGGCTGCTCGTAGAACATAATTGCTAGTTTAAATCGATGTGGTTTCCATTTTAGGATAGTTAGTATTGTTTGTTCCGAGACTTAATCAAAAATGATAGAACCAGAAGTTAAAGTCGAGATCAGGAGATCACACAAGAATTTTCTTCCTGATATATTTCGATCCAACAAGAAGATAATATATATGATCTAATTACAACTATAAACAAGATAATAAAGAATCAGAGAAAACTATCTTCTCGTTCTTTCTTGTAATCGCAGTTGCAAACGGACATAACATAGTTACAACTCACAGAAAAAAGAAGAAAAGAAGAAGAAGAAGAGACTTTGCTGGCTGAAATGATAAAGATCACCGTTGCTCAAAGCAAGATTCGTCCCACACGATCTGCTCCCAGGAACCAGCAAGTTCACGTAAAACTTCTGAAACATTTACTGTCACCTCTGTCTGGACTCACACGAACTCCCTGGACTCCAATGGTGACGGCATCAACAACTCTCTTCGTCGTCTCTTTTTCGAAGTAAGTTCTCAAATAGACACGAAGAGAGTATTTATAGAGAGAGTGTGAAAACCCTAGCTGCCCAACAGTTACGGAAAGATAGGAACAGATGCGCCGATGCAAAGTGCAAAGTGCGCCAACAAAGCGCCATTGAGTCCGAGTCCAAGTCCGAGTCCGAATCGCTAAACCCCTTTGGGACTTAACCCATATGGAATAAATTCTAAGAGAATGACAAAAAACATAAATGCTTTCATTAAGAAGTTTATTCTTCTTCATCCTAATAAAATACCCCCACATGTCATCTAAGTGTCTCACCACATCCCATGTGCACACCTCAACACAAGCAAAATATTATATTGAGATACCCACTTGGTGGTGTAGTCAATGTGAGACTATCTTTCATAGTCCAAAGACAAAAACACCAACAAATATATCATATTTTATGACATAATTGTTTAGGATAATAACTTGTGCAAATTTACAGTCAAGTAAAACTGATACACAATATTAAAAAAGAATTTTTCCCATTGTATGATTGAAACAATGATCTAGAGTACTGTTTAAAATCTTATAATCAATAGGTGAGATTTATCAAAGCTTACTGTAAATTTAGAAATTTAGTTTAGAAACAAAGAGAAAAAAACTTAATAATAATATTAACTTAGAGATGGTTTGTAGAAGATAAAGTGTGTTATTGGCATAATGTAATCTTCTTCACCTTCAAACAAAACACACTTAGTTTATGTGATCCACTACTCCCATTGTTGTTATTGTTGTTTTTTTTGTTGTTGATGTCAGACTTAACGTTCGAAATTTTATGTACGTAGAATATCTTTTGGACTCTACTGTTTTCAACTTCTATCAAATAAATGAAAGAAATAATATATTTCCGTGGCTCGATCTACTAATCTTTCGCTACCTAGTCATGATCTTATACCTCTTTCCGATAATCATAAGAGCCACTCGAGTTCGGTCATTGTTTCTTAAACTCTTAACAGTGATCTTGTATGTTGTATTTAATATATCATCGTCCACTATATGGAATTAGATTAGAGGATGTTTTTTAAACTCTTAAACAATGATCTTGAATTTAATATAGACTTAATAGACCTATATTTATTTAACATTGTTTATTTTTTTATACAGAAAATTTTATATAGAGAAAAAATATTAGGTACATTGCTAAAAATATGAGAGTTTTGTAAAATTTTTAAGAAAATGGAGCTGACGCTAACGTCCTTGGCTAAAAAAAAAAAAAAAATTATTCTGACGCCAAATCCTTTGGCTCCAAACCAAAATAAAATAAAAAACAGTCTGACGTCAACACCCTTGACTCCAAACCAAAATAAAAGAAAAACAGTCCGACGTCAACACCCTTGACTCCAAACAAATAAATAAATAAAAAATGAGTCCACGTGAAAGGAGTTGGATCCAAAAAAAAAAAAAAAAATTCAACACAAACTAATTCCTTCTGGAAAAACAATATGAACTAAAAATAGAAATGGAAAAGAGATTATTTATTTTGTTTGGAGTCAAAGAGATGGCGTCGGACACTTTTTTTTTTTTTGGTTTGTTTGGAGTCAAAATGGTTTGCGTCAGACTGTTTTTTATTTTTATTTTTGGTTTGGAGTTAAGTGGGTAGACGTCCAACATTTTTTTTGAGCCAAGAGAGTTGGCACGAGCTCCATTTTCTTATAATTTTTGCAAAACTTTCATCTTTCCAGCAATTTAATCGATTTTTTTTCCTCAAAATGAAATTTTTTGTTTTTTTATTGTTGGAATCAGACCCATTAATAAATAGTTGAATTAAAAGAAATAGTTGAACGAAAATAGACGTAAATAAAAACATTACTAGTTAAAAGTTGTTTTAATGACTTTAGAAAAGTTTTGTTTATTCGGTGTCAATCAAACCAAAATAGTCAAAACCGAACATAAATTCAAAACTGAAAACGAACCGAAATTAGTCATAACTGAAACCGAACTGATTCTGGTTTATTCGGTTTGTTCGGTTGAACTATTTTTATTGTTTAATATGTCGGACAAAAAATTGAGATTGTAGTTAAATTATATTATAAAAAAAATTATACATATTTTTATTTTATTTCAAAGTTGGACTCAAAGTCGGACTAATTTTTAAATTATCATTGTACTTTAAAACATATACATAAATTATTATTTTCAAAATATACACATTTTAAATCATAAAATTGAGGATATTTGTATAATTGCTAAGTTTTATTCGATTTCCAAAATATACACAAAAATGGACATGACTATTAGAATAATATTATTTTATGTATATTTTAATAGTCACAAAAAAGGATTTCCTTGATAATGACTATTAATAATGACTATTTTATGTATATTTTAATAGTCACAAATTTTATGTATATTCCATCTAGTGACTATTAATAATGTATATTTCCAAAATATACACAAATCCTTGGCTCCAAAATCCTCAAATCCCTTGGCTCCAAACCAAAATTTTCGATTTCCTTGAATAAATTTTTTAATATTTTTAAAATCGAAACGAATTAAATTTTTGTCAAACCGAACATAATCTCATTCGGTTCGGTTCAGTTCTTGGACCAAAATTGAATAATGCTCGTCACTATTAGAAAAGCCATTGCACATGTAACTTATAGAAAAATTCTTGATAAGTCAAACAATGTAAAAGTGATTTTCCTAAAGAATTTACTTTTCAGAAATGGGCAAGACTAACTTTTGTTATGATGACCCAGAAGAGTAACGTATAGTTGTCTATTTACTCTTGAAACAAAAATGATATTACTTTGTTACTATTTGGGCTTTTAAACTTCTTTATAAAGTTCTACATGAAATATTAAATTTAATATTGATAATAGTACTTTTGGCTACTTTAGTCCATTGCATCACAAAACATCTTGCATTATAATATACATGATTGCAGTTAAGTTAACTTTTTTAAAGAGTAAAAACTTTGCTTTTAAGGAGATCCATTCACATGAAATGTTAAAAATATTTCGAAAAATAAGTATAAGACGTGTGAAAGTGATATTTCCAAAACATTACGTAATCAAAGTGTCAGCAGTTGAAACAAATGTCACGTTTTGTTATTGTAATCCAGCTAACTAACTAGCAATCTGTTACAAGGATAGATTTTTTTTTTTTGCTATTTTTACGGATATGATCCGCACAAGTGAATCGGTCATCTGCATGCTTTCTTCAAACAAATAAAAACCAACATTTCTCATATTTGTTATGGTTGTTTACAAGTCGGAGAACTTTGCTATATTTAGACTCAACTTTTTATATATATATATATATATATTTTTTTTTTCTGCTCCTTGTATAAAACCTTAGCTTTTGAGCTAATTTTGAAATTTCACATTTCTTTGTAGAAAAGTACTTTAAAAAACATGACAGCCACACAAATGTTAGGCTCATTGGCATTGATCCAAGAAATGCTATTCCCACCTACCTCCTTCCAATTCAAATGGTTGCATTTGGGATGGGCACATGAGGGGGGTTTGGGGAAAGCATTTTGCCCCTAATTTGTAAAGAGGAGGGATTGGGGGCTTCCACAAAAAAAGAAGCCCTAGTACTTGCAAATAGGATCACAAGTTGCACTTGCTGCAGTGTGGGACCAATACCAACCAACTTGCACTGAAGTTGATGTTGGTTGCTGTAGGTGCACTCATCAGTCTGTCGAGCAATATAAAAAAGAACACGTATCAATTCTTGAGTAGAAGGATGAACATTCTCACTAGTTCTAAACAAAAAATGGACTCCTGTGAAGACGTTCGTCAAGTACAATTCAGGATAGTAGGATTGCACGATGAGAGGACCAAAAACATAAGCATAATAGTTTCGACGGAGAGTGTTGTAACTGTTGTTTAATTGTGTTCATCTACCACAATCGAAGAAACAATGATATTTTGTATAGCAAAAACTCCTGTGGAACTCAATGGATATTAAGGCTTATTTGAAAGATTATTTAGAAGAATAAAAAAAATATGGATGTTAAACCAAGGAGCTTTCCATGCAATTTGGGGCATTTTTTTTAAAATAAATAAATAAATGTAGAATGGGTTAGATTTGTATGTGAATAATAGAAAATGATAAATTGAGCTCCGGTCCCAAAGATTGTGTGGTCAAAAATTAATATAGAAAAAAAAATGTAAAATCTAGAAAGTTGGATTTCAAATTAGAACTTACTATTCTACAAAATGAGTTCCTACAATATATAATCTAGAAATTGGGAGGTCCAACCCTTAGCACCTGTGGGTGGAATGAGACCGAAAAACTACAACTTGGAACTAGGATGAGACTTACTATTCTACAAAATGAGCTCCTATATTTTTAATCTAGAATGTGGGTTCAGCCTTACTAATGATGCTCTAAGGCATTGTTTGGTTCACGTAATCATGTGTTTAAAAAAAAGAAGTACATATGTTTGGTAGCCAAATGAATTAAGGAGAAAAATAAAATGATTCCTAAGAGCATCATTAGTAGTTGGAACTCTCCAATACAATTTGGAGTCTATTTTTTTTTTAAAAAAAATAAATGTAGAATATGGTGGGTTTGTATGAGAATAATAGAAAATGATAAAATGACTCCGGTCTCAAAAATTATATAGTCAAGAATTGATGTTGAAAAAAATAAAATAATAAAATTGACTATTCTACAAAATAAGCTTCTAATTTTTTTTTATTTTTTTTTTCGTAAATCAAACGAGACCTAGGAACTAGATTTGAGTTCTAGATCTAAACTCACCACCAAAGGATGATATTGAATATAGCTTTGCTTTGTATGTTCAATTGACATGTTACCTAACTGCCACTTGGACTCCTAAATTTTATGACATAATTTATATTTAATTTGACACCAATATAAAGAGAAGATCGTACGAGCAATAAAGCAGTCATAAGTACTTTATTAAGTTTTGCCCCTCCTTAACATGTTCTACTGTTGCAGAGACGGAGACATGTACACACACTCTTCTCTGCAATGTGGCAGATTAATAGAGGGAAACAGGTAACAACCAATGATATGGTTAAGGAAGGGCAAAACTTGTGATAACCTGAATCTTAAAACCGAAAGTTTTTTTTTTTCCAAAAAATTTACTGTAACAAAATAAATTTATATTAAATTCATGCAAACTAAATAAGTTTGTAAAATTTTAAAATATAGACAGAGTCCGTCAAAAATATTGACGAAAAACACAACAGACGTACATGTAGATACGAAAAAAATAAAAAAAAATAAAGTGGATCCCACAAGCCAATTTTTGCCAACACTGTTGGCTGAAATGGGGGGGAGGACAATTTCAGCCAACTCTGTTGGCAAAAATTGTGTCGGGGGGCCCACGGGTTCGGTTGGGTTGGTTTGATTGGTTTGGTTTGTTTAGTTTGTTTTATTAGTTCGTTTTAATTAGTTATGTTTTAATTTTATTTATTTAGTTAGTTTATTTTTAATTAGATTTAAGAAAATTTATTTTAACGAAATAAAATTAAAATGTAAAGAAAAATTTAGAAATATTTTTTTCGGAAATTTGCATCCAGAGCATCAAAATTTGTATAAATTTCAACTAAAATATAAAAAATTAAAAAATTACAAAAAAAAAACATTAAAACGTTCTTTAGACGTTTATATTTTTTAATATTATATTCCTATCGTTAATTTTTTTGTCGTTAACAGACGTTAAAAAAATAATAATAATAAAAATCTGTCGTAAGAATATTACGTCTGCCGTCGAGCAGACTTCGAGCGGCCATAACTATTTGTTTTGAAATCGTTTTTTGTTAAACAATAAGTCGATTTGTATGTTTTCGACGAGAGTAACACAAATCGTGTAAAAAAATTTTTATCCGAAGCTTTAAAACTTTAAAATATCATAACTTTTGACTGAGAGATCGAAACAAGGTCTAGTTTGTGTCAAAATGACCGTATCGAAAAGTACTACGGGATAAACCGTTTTACCGTTTGACGGACTTCTAAAAATTTTAGAATTGCAAAAAAATGATGTTTCGACCTCCAAATTTTACTTTCGGTCATTTTATTTTCGAATATTTAAAATTTACAGTAGCGAAATAAATTTATATTGGATGTGGGGGCCCACGAATTTAAAAAGATGTTTCGACCTCCCAAAAAAAAATTCGAAAAAAATTTAACAAAAAAAAATTTAAATTAATTATTTTTGTCCACTATCAAAAAAACTAATAAAACAAGTAAAAAACAAAAATAAAACTAAATAAATTTAAATTAATTGTTTTCATTAAAATAATTTTTCTTAAATCTAATTATAAAACAAAATTAAATAAATAAAACCAAAACATAATTAATTAAACACAAACTAATAAAACAAACCAAGCCAACCAAAGCAAACAAAATCATCCAATCGAACCGTGCCCCCCCCCCCCCCTCCGACCCAATTTTCGTCAACTGTGTCGGCTGAAATTGACCTCCCACCAATTTTAGTCAACATTGTTGACAAAATTTGACTTATGGAATCCACTTTTATTTATTTTTTATTCTTTTTCTGCCTACGTGTTTATTTTTTTGTTTTTCGTCAATATTTTTGGAGAATTTTGTCTCTATTTCAAAATTATTTAAACTTATTTCGTTTGCATGAATTTAATATAAATTTATTTTGCTACAGTAAATTTTATGTTTTTTTCTCCTTTCCAGTTTGAAGAAGTTGGTCATCACTCATTTGTTCGTACAACAAAGTTAGCAAGGCCCCACCAGCCAACACCTCGTCTAAATGGCCTTTGCATGCTTACATTTTCATTGGTTCATCAGGAATATCTGCAATCAGTGTGTGAACCACAGGTATTGCGTTCTTATTATCCATATATTAGTTCGTACATTGCACGCACTTAAAAATAATTATTAAATTTTTTAATATAAATTTATTATAATTACTAGCCTTCATAGAAATTAAACGCAAATAACTAAAAAAAATCTCTCCCCCCTTATCCATTTAAATTTAAATTATTTAATTATAAATAAATTATTTTAGATGATTAAATAATTAATTAAATTTTTATAATAATTTAATATTTATAAACAACTTCGACGGTTTAATTTGAAACCGTTTTTAAACTTCTTATATTAGTGGGACACAGAGATATCGACTCCCCTCTCTAGGTGGTGGTGTTTATTAAACTTCTTATATTAATTTGAAACCGTTGCTATAGGTGGTGGTGTTTATTAAACACATTTTGCAACCCATTCTCTTTCTTTCTTTAATTTTTTTTCCTTAAGAAAAAATAAAATTTTAAGTTTCAACCATTTTCTTACTTCTTTCCCACCAAGGGTCACTATAGAACAGCAGCAATGGAGAAGAGAATTCAGAGAGAGAGAGAGAGAGAGGGGGGGGGGGGGGGGGGGGGAGGAACCATCCCTTGATTTGATTTGACTCGACTTCTTCCGCCAAGTGGCCCGCCAGTCCTTTCCCTCATTTAGTGGTAGACCCCAATGTCCACCATTCTTTGGGCCCACTCCGATCCCATCTCCTGACAGCCTCCTGATCCCGATTGGACATGCTGTGTCTCTCCACAGCGGTGGTCCCCCCCCACGCCCCCACGCCCCTATAATTTCCTTTCACTAATTCCCCCCTTCGAAACCAATAAATAAATAAATAAATAAAAACAGAACCCCCATCACTCTCCGTACTCGGTACCAGACTCCACTGTTGCCCCGACTCCCCCACCAAACAGTAATAAGAAGTAAATTAAAAGTAGTAAAAAAAAAATAGAAAAGTAAAAAAAAAACAGTCGAAAAAATATATAGAAAAACCCCTCCATGTCCTTATTTTATATATATCAGCCACTTACAAAGAGGTAAAAACAAAACAAAATAAAACAACAAAATAAAATTAAACGGACGGACGATTTGAGCTGCAACTCCGCTCGGTTCACAACCCGGTCGGCCGGCCGACCGGAGAAAACCAATCAATTGAACCCCCTTCGGGATCTCTCCTCTCTCAGGACTCTTGACTCAGCAAGCGAGCCGCCACGCCGACGTGGCGATGAGCGGCCTGGTGTGCCACCCTAGCGTGAGGCACCCGTCCTTCTCCTCCACTCTGTAGCCGTCCCCTCCCGAGAAGAGCGCCAGCAGCATGCTCGCCTGCTTGAACGCGTTCGACCCCAGGTGCACCGGCTCGAATCCGGCCCGCCCCATCCTCCCCCTCCACTGCGCCAGCGTCTCGTGCCTCTCCGTCCTCTCCGTCCCCTCGCACGCCACCACGTTGCAGATCTGCCGCCCCAAATAGATCTCCGACATCATCTGGTCCTGCTGTTGCGCCGCCGCGCCGCCACCTCCCGCCGCCGCGTCCGAGTTCCCTCCGTCCCCGCCCCCGCCCCCTTCGAGCGAGTCGAACATCGTCGAGTAGTAGTGCAGCGCCTCCGTGAACCGCTCCCCGAACGTACCCGCGTTGTGGTTCGCCTCCTGCTCCACCACCGTGAATATCTTCGGCTTCAGCGCGCGCACCGTGCCGAAAACCTTCTCCACCGCGCCCGGCCGGGCCAGGAGCCTGTGCAGCTCCAGCACCGAATTCACCGCCACGGCCTCGCCCTCCTGGTCCGGCGAGTTCGCATCCGTTTCGGACTTTGCTTCGAGCAGGTAGGGCTTGAGGTCGGCGAGCGAATTGGCTACGAAGCCGCGGTACTCGAACTCGACGTTGATAGTGTCCGCGAGCTGCGCGAGCTTCCACCCGACCTGCTGCAGAGCGTCGGAGTTGTCGGGCTGGGGCCGACCGATGCCGGTGAGACGGAAGGAGGGAGGCCCGCCAGGGCGGAGCGCGAGCGCCTGCATCAGCGCGGGCCACTGCATCCCCTGCTTCATTCCAAAGTCGATGACGTGGACCCTGCGGTGGCCGGCGAAGGCCTCGAGTATGGCCTGGTTGGCGGTGAAGTGGGCGAACTTGAGGTAGGGGCAGCTCTCGTAGAAGTGCATCTGGAGGATGTCGGAGAAGCTCGAGGCGAAGCCGCAGTCCGGCCGCCGCGTGCTGGACCGGTAGATGCGCCGAGCGAGCGCCTCCGCGAAGTAGCCGGCGACCTTCCGCATCGCGCCGCCCTGCGAGGCGGCGAGGAAGGAGATCTGCTTGACGAGCGCGTCGGCGGCCTTGTAGTTCTCCTGCTGGATCGCGTCGGCGCAGGCCATGAGGGTGTGGACAAGGCGTATGCCGGCTTCCTGGGAGTCGACGACCACCACGGAGGAGACCTCGGCGGGGACGGGGGCGGCCGCGGCGGCTCCGCCGCGGGAGGACGAGGACGAGGACGAAGATGTCCTCATCCGCTTCCGATCTCGAGATGGATCGGCGGAGGAACCGTAGATCGGATTGAGATCGGTTGCGGTTGTAATAGTAGAAGAATCGGCCGGAGCACCCACAGAGGAATCAAACTGAAACTGAGAGTTTGAAGCGGTCGCAGAGGCGTAATTAGAGGGAGGAAGAAGAGGGGGGAGGGGGAGAGGAGGAGGAGGGGCGTTGAGCTCGGAGAGCATGCTCTCGAGCCAGGTCGATAGGTCGGAAGGGTTGTAGTGGACCGTGTCGGAAGCCAGGTGGGAGACGAATGCGTCGTCCAGCGCCGCGCTCGTCCCCATGGCCACCTCCAGCTGCTCCAGCTTCTGCGCGACGTCGGCCATGTCGGAGGAGCGGACCTTGTAGCCGAGCGCGGCCAGCAGCTCGTCGACCCCGGCGTCCTGGCTCTCCTCCTCCATCAACTTCCCCTTGCCTGAATCTCCGCTCTCTTGGTGCTCTCGTTTCATTGCTCAACTAAATTCAGAGGAAATACCTAGCTATGGTGATATGTGAAGGATGATGATGGAGAAGAAGAAGAAGGGAACATCAATAAATCACAGTAGCACCTCTACTCTCTTTATCATAACTACTACTACAGATTCCTCCGTCCAATAAAAATTGGCAGTAAATAATTTTATTTGAGTTTTTATTTTGATTGGGGAAAAAGAACGAAAGAGAGGAGAGCATAAACGAATCAGGGGAAGAAGAGGGGCGGTGTGGAGACGTACTACTTTTTGCCACTGCATTGCAGTTAAAAAAAAGAAAAAAGAAAAAGAAAACAGCTGTACAATGTTGCTACAGCGCGTTATAGTCCTACATCCGTATTAGAAAGAAAAAAAATTATTTTTTTTTTCAACCACAAATAATAGGATGTTTGTTCAAAAAAAAAATCGAAAATTTTCACCGAGAGCATAATATATTATTAAATTTACAATAAAAGCACTAAAGTTTAAAAAATTTCGGTCAAAGCATCAAAACGTCCTTACCAAGGACGTTTTGTATTTTTTCGTCCAAAATTTATAACTCCGTTAACGGAGAAAGAAAAAAAAAAATAATAATATTTAAAACAAAACGTCCTTTGCAAGGACGTTTTGTATTTTTTTATATTTTTTTATTAATATTTTATCCTTTCCATCTGTCTTTTTCTAAAAAAAATTAATATTTAAAAAAAAACGCTCTTAAGAATGGCGTTTTTTTTTTAGAAAAAACGCCCTTCTCAAGAACGTTTTCCTTTAAATATTATTTTTTTTATTTTTTTTTGGGACTTTTTCTCTCTCTCACTTCTCTCAGACTCTCTCTCCCTTCTTCTCAGACTGCTCTCCCTCTCCTCTCTCCCTCTCCGCTCTCCTCTCTCCTCTCCCTCTCGGCGGGGATGAGGCGGCGGAGGATCGGTGGTGGTGCAGGCGGCAGCGGCGGCGGAAGCGGAGGGAATTTCTCCGGCGGAGGGAGCAACATGCTGAGGTTCTACACCGACGATGCTCCGGGGCTGAAGATGTCGCCGACCGTCGATCTCGTGATGAGCTTATGCTTCATCGGCTTCGTCACAGCGCTCCACGTGTTCGGGAAGCTCTACCGCTACCGATCCGCGGCTGCTGGGGCTTCCTGATCCCGAGATCTTGGCCGATACGTAAGCGATCCGAGTCTTCTCGATCTAGTTTTCTTTGTACTTTTTGTTTGAGGAAAACTTTTGGTGCTGGTGATTAGGTTCTCTTCTTCCTGTTGTTTGTAGTAGGTTTGATGATCTAATTTTGGATGTACTGATCTTATTCCCTTTTTGGTACAATTGCATGTGAAATTGGTATTTACTGTATGTGATGATTAGTAGCAACGGATGTTACATACTGAAGGCGTGTCCGTGTCACTTTGTGTCGGGCACGTATTGGACACACGGACACCCCTGAAACACACTGTGTCCTATCTGTGTCGCCACGTCATCACAGGGGAGAGAGGAGAGCGGAGAGCGAAGAGGGAGGGAGAGGGGAGCGGAGAGGGAGAGAGAGAGTCTGAGAGAAGGGAGAGAGAGAGTCTGAGAGAAGGGAGAGAGAGAAGAAGTCTAACAAAAAAAAAAATTAATATTTAAAAGAAAACGTCGTTAAGAAGGACGTGTTTTTTTAAATATTAATTTTTTCGCAGAAAAAGACAGATGGACGGAAAAGATAAAATATTAATATAAAAAATATAAAAAATTACAAAACGACCTGCAAAGGGCATTTTACTTAATTTTTTTTTTTTTCTTTCTCCGTTAACGGAGCTATAAATTTTGGACGGAAAAATACAAAACGTCCTTGGTAAGGACGTTTTGATGCTTTGACCGAATTTTTTTAAACTTTAGTGTTTTTATTGTAAATTTAATAATATATTATGCTCTCGGTGAAAATTTCCGAAAAAAAATTGACTCAGGCGAAAATGAGAGCGCGGTAATTATTGCATGGTGGTGGGAGTAGGACCGGGAGCTGCATCCACGCACGAGGGTGGGAGGCCCAGCTGTCAACGTCGAAGTGAATTGCAGGCCGGGGCCCACAGCATAGTGGGTTGGGGTGGCGGTGGGGAGGAGAACTGTAAGGGCCCACGTGGTCGATTACCTGGATGAAACGAAACGGGATTGGTCCCCCGTTGAAAGGTGGTGACGGCATCCGTAACGCAACGGCCCTTATCTTCTGTTGAGTCCCATTCCTGATGCCATCACCGTATGTCGACATCCGGAGAGAGAAGCTAAGGCCACCTCTAATGGGATTTTTAAAATTGAGTTTCTATTATCCTTTGATATTATATTTTAAGATTTTTTTTTTTATCTTAGTTGATAAAATTCTTCCATAAAAATTATACAAACAAAAACGCTCTTAAATTATTCTCTATTTTTAGACAAAGTGACAGAAAATAAAAAAATCAATTTATGATATAAAATTTAATATTAATTATTATGAGAGATAGAATTTTTTTATAATTTTTACATGTACAAATTTTTATAAAAAATTTCCATCCTGCATCAACGCCAGCTAGAATATAAATTGTGTAGAAATCATGGTTGGAACAACTATTTTCTAAAATAGATTACTAACATATAAATATGGGAGATATAAAATAATTTGGTTTACGGTCAGGAATGACGGGTTGAGGATATGGATTCATTTCTCATGTGGGTCTAACTTTCGGATTGTGAGTATTTCGTTTTCGATCAGATCCAATTTTTGTTTACAGTCGAATTTTCTAACACGTCTACTACTTGGACCAGAACTCATCCTAAGACATGAGTTTTGCTTGTTCAGTGTTCGGTTTTTGAGTTTTCACAAATGGTGTTCGACTCGTGAAAGTAGCTCAAATCATTGAGAAATGGTCGGCTCTTGATTCACAAATGTTCTACCCTACCACGACCAGATAACGGTTCGACCGAATTATTACATAAAAAGATTGTATTATATATGATCGAATGTAAGATTAAGCTTGTTCTGGTTGTTTCAATACAATCTATAAAATATAATTTTAAAACTAAAATTTATTTATTTATTTTTGGGCAAATCTATTTTCAACTAAGATTGTTTTGATCATTTGTCAGAAAGAACAATATGTAACAATATGTAACGGGAACCAGGACCCAAATTCTAACCGTTCATAACCAAGTCTCTTCGGATAAACAATTAAGGAACTGATCTGACTCGACCCCATCTCTATATTTATAGGATTTTGTTAACTAGTACATTGATGAATGTATATTTTAAATGAATAAAATTACTGACAGATTTATCAGTACATCTTTTATTTAAAATATATATTAATAAATATACTTATAGAATTACTTAATATAAAATACATATTTATTATTATGTTAATATTTGTGTTAACAAAGCCGATATTTAGAAGGCTAACAGAATTGATATGCATGAAAATGTGTGATTCATGGTTGTAAATTTATTTACATATTTAATTTTGTGTCCCATTTCCCTATGGGATGAGCTTGGAAAATTCCCAAACCCCAAACAAACACAGTATTAAAATGTAAAAGAGAGCAGAGAAGACGCAGCAGCAGCAGCAGCCTCTGCAGTGACAGATCCGTAGAGCCATTCCCATGTGAGCCTCCCACGTGTACAGATTCTGTTGTACGGTGGTCCCCCACTCTTCTTTTTCCGTTCGGACTATGCTATGACTACAACCAAAAGCTTATAATCCTTTTACAATTGCTAAGTAGCGGCCACGTGACGTCCACGTGGTAGCCGTTCATTGGAGGAGGAGGAAGAGGTGGGATCCAGTGGCTGTCTAGATAAACGTCACATGACAGGAACATCACGTGACAGCAGTTCATTGGAGGAAGATGTGGAGTCGGGTGTGGCCCACATAACAGGAGGTAGAGAGGGTTGTAAGCATTTTGTAGTAAACTTAGCATTATTGTTTTTGTTCTCCGACATTTTTGTTTCATTACTACTACTAAAATAAAAAAAATAAAAAAAATGATAATTTATTGATGTACGAAACCAGAAAATGTGATTTAGGACCCATTTGGATAGACTTTCTGAAATTTTGCCATTCCCATGTGAGCCTCCCACGTGTGCAGATTCTGTTGCACGGTGGTCCCCTCCTCCCTCTCTTTTTCGTTCAGGCTATGCTATGACTACAACCAGATGCCTACAACCCTCTTACAACCGCCACATGACGGCCGCCCATTGGAGAAGGGGAGAGAGGTGGGATCCGGTGGCTGTCTGAGTGGCCGCCACATGACAGAAACGTCACGTGGCAGTCGTTCATTGGATGGAGAGGTGGAGCTGGATGTAGCCCACATAGTAGGGGGGGGGGGGAGAGGGTTGTAAGCATTAGGAAGTAAACTTAGCATTATTGTTTTCGTTCTCCGACATTTTTTTCATTACTACTACTAAAATAAAATAAAAATAAAAATGATATTTTATTGATGTATGAAATCAGAAAATGTGATTTAGGATTCATTTGGATAGACTTTCTGAAATTTTGTTTTAAAAACAGTTTTCTGAAAATAAGTTATAAAAGTATTTTTTTAGTATAAAAATTCTGAATTTATGTTTCGTTACTTTTTATCTGGAAAAATAGTTTTAAAAGAATTTAATTTAATTGTGTTTGGTAAAAAAAAATTATTATTTTTTTTTTGTTCTCTGACTATCAAATTTCTCTGGTATACAATCTTTGTGCAAAATTTTGTAGGAAAATAAAATTTATTCCATGATTTTTATTTCTGTGACAAAATTATTTATAAAATTCTGGAAAAAAAATTTGGGACTCCGCTGCCGCCTCCTTCCCGTCTTCCTGCCCGGATCTGAACACCGCAACCGACGTGCTCTACCCCACCTCGTCGGAGTTCCGGCTCGGCGTCGTCTGAGATCTCCTCTCAAATGAAGACTTAGACCCCGTCTCGGAGCACTGGAGGGACAAGCTCGACAGTCGGTACCACAAGCTCTACAACCTCGCTTCCATCGCGTCAGAGATCTCGCCACCGTGACACCATCATTGACGTCAAGCTTCCGCACAACACGTGGCCGCTAGTCGCGCATCCCCGGAGCCGCCGACCACTCGGCTTCCTTGTCGGCTCTCATCGACCCTCGGCATCGTCGTCGTGGTCGAGTTGTAAACCCCCTGATTTTCAAAAAATTTTAATATGGATTTTTCACAATTTTTTTGGAATTTTTCTGGAAGTTTTTATTAATTAAAACTAAGGTATTTTGAATTTAAAAGATTTTTAAATGATGTTTAATAATATTAAAATATTATAAAAATAATATTTTATGGTGTAAAATGAGAAACTAGACATAGGATAATTTTTCGAGAATTTATTGGACCCCGGATGGATTTTTAAAGGCTTAAAAACTATTGATTAAATAAACCAAATTAATCTGAACCAAACCGAACCCAATATTAACCGAACCGGCCCAAAATCCTTAGCGGGTCGGATCCGGGTCTAACCAGACCCGACCCACTAGCCCGACCCGACCCGTATTGTTTTTGGATCGGGCCGGATCCGCTAGGACCCGACCCGTCCGCCCGAATCCACCCGACCCGTTAACACTTTCTCTCCCTCAAACCGCCCAGACCCCGACTCCTGACCTCCCGCCGCCGCCGCCCGCGTCGCTCCGGCTACCGGAACGTCCGCCGCTGGCTACCCCACTTCCCCAGTCGTTCTGCCTCCCGCACCCTCCACCGGCCGCCCCACCAGCTTCCTCCTCCTCTCTATTAAAGCCCTAGCTTCCTCCTCCCTCTTCTCCTCCTCCGCCCGCTTCTCCGGTGACCACGAACCTCGCCGCTGTGCAAACCCCGCTCGCCTCGCCGTCCCCGACGAGACCAGAAGCCCTCCGCCGCACCTCCAGAACCCCGACCCAACGTCGAGCCCTCCAGCACCGAGCCGGCCGCCCTCGAGAGCACTAGCAGCAGCAGCGGGCCAGAGCTCCGCCGAGCCCCGGCCAGCCTCGACCCGGTCGCCCTAGCGCCGCCCAGGCTCCGCCTCGCCGCCGACGACCTGCCCGAGCCCAGTGCCTTCCCCGGCGAGCTCCTCCGGCGAGTATCCGTCGATGCCCTAACCCTAACCCTAGCTTCTGTGGACACATCACCCTGACACATGTCGGACACGAAGAATTCGATTTCCCGGAGCCCTGTTCAGGTACCCATATCTCTCTCCTCGTTGCCCTATTTTTATTTCCGTCAGTTATGACGCGTAGCCTGCATGACCCCCTCGGTGCCCGTGCAAACCGCTCGGCGCATCGCGTCCTGTGGTGATCGTGAACCGCAATCCAAAAACAGGAAAACCAACGCCCTGTTTCATCCCGGAACTGAGTACGTCCCGCCAAACGGGATGACTTGGTCCCGTACGGTTTTTACCGATACGTGTGCGCCGTCGATACGGACGTGCGAGATTTCGCAGAAGTTGATTCGGATGTGCGTGCACACTGGAATCAACGCGTATCTGCCGACAACGTCCCGTATCCGACCTTTCTGAATTTTGCGGTAACTTAGTGTACACACGTCGGATCGAGACGAAACTTGCACCATCGAACTCGTAGCAATACGCTGGTCCTGTGACTCAAGTTTGGTTCGATTCTGAGAATGTTGACAAAATTACGTGTCATGGGCCCCACGGGCTCCACTTGACGGGCGATTTTGTGATCGGCTCATCGGAATCCAATTCTGTAAGTTCCATTGGGTTTGTATCAACGTTCCTGGCCTGTTGACACTAAGTTGGACAGATTTGGAGACCTTTGACCCTGACACATTTTTCGGTGTAAAGCGGCCCACATTTGGACCCCCGTTTTGCCCTGAAATGGCATTGTCGTCCCTGTGTCCAAATTGGACTCAAGGATAGGCATTTCTAGCTGATTAATATTTTCTGAGTCTGATGGTGATGTCTATTTCAGCAACCGGAGTACTGTCTGCAATTCCCGCTGAAGCCAGAGCTACAATTGGAGCCGGAACCCCATGCAAGTGTACCTTGCCAAATCCTGCAATATTGCCACTTATTTACTTGATTTAATTAATTGTTGTACCTGTTTAAACCTAGGACCGTGTGACCTACTTAGCTTCCGATTAATAGTCGGATGCCAACACTGTACGCAGAGTTGTGTAACGTCACCTAGAGATGGATATCGTGACCCTTTCCATTCTCGTACTTGCCATATCAAGTACATTATACCCAGGACACCTGACACAAATCATGATCAGAATATTTCTGAAATATTCAAGGTGATTCTGTATAGGATACAGGTTTTATGACATATACATTTTACATGCTTAGATTTTATTCTGACTTGCTGCATTAGTTTTGATCCTGCGTGTCATGGACATGAGACGTGAGATTACATTGGGTGGAGAGAGATTTACCATACAAAAGGCTGATTATATATATATAATAATTTAATGGATGTGCCTTAGTCTCTGGCAACAGAACTATGGTACCGTACTGGCCCTTCGAGAAAATACTGCTATGGGTTTCTCCGACACTGATCCTGTAGTAGTCTCAGCCCGAGTATGTCTAAAACTCTCACCTGCATAACACTTAGCTGATTTAATTATTTACCCTATTGTTTTCTTTATTTCTGCACTACATTTATTTTGGCTTGAGCTTTCTTGTACCTTGCTATGTCCCCTGAGGACCTGGATCCGGATTATGTCCCCAGGATTAGCAGATGAGATCGACCCTGAGGTATACGGGACAGGAGCAATAGCAGGAGCAGAAGCAGGACCAGGTGCATACAGTGGAGCAGAACCAGGAACTGAGGACTAGGTGATTGCTATGGATTTTCCTGAGTATATGTTTCTTCCATACTCAGTCTGTGTTGTTATTTTCCTTCTTGTTTAATGAACAATTGTATCAGACTTGATTATCGGGTTGTTCCCCGATTTATTTACTTGTGACTTGATGTTGATGTTTATTTCCTTTTGTTGACTTGTTATATTCATTCTGTGGATGAGATTAGTAGACCCTGATCATTGTAATACAGCTTAAGTATGTCCCGATGGATCCATTAAATTAGGTTAGTCCATCGGTGTGTGCTGCTGGCCATTGCCACGTGTCTAGTCCCTCGATATTTTGGGACTGGGGCGTAACACGAGTCCCTCTGGCCGAGTCGAGGTCGTCGAGGTCGAGTCCCTCCAGTCGTGTTGTTCGTTTCCACCGTCGTTGTCGTGTCCTCGTGTCTTCAAAACCCTAACCCTGGCTTCGAAATCGTCGTCGTGTCGGCGTGGGAGGGAGGGAAAGAGTTGGGGAGCTCCCTTTGTCATGCCTCAAAACCAGAATACTGGAGAGCGGATCTAACAAGGCCAGCTACGTATACTTAGAGCACACCGGTACTCCGCATATGCGGTGAAGCTGTAAGACATGATGGGTCACTACTACAAACCAACAGTCAAGCCTAGGTCCCTAGTGTCTTAATCACAAGAACAACAGTAATAATAACAAAATGTAGATCAACGGAAATATAATAGTAAAGCGTCCCAAACAATAATATACAGATGATCATGAAGCTAGTGAACACAAAATAAATAAACTAGCCAGAATCTAAGTCATACATGATCAACCCTAGGATATGTCAATCATGCTATTGTCCGTAGGCTAACTGATCAAACCAAAACACGATCTAAATACGTGCTCGGTGGCTAAACGCCAACAAAAGTAGAATGTACATCAGAGTGGAGAAAGTAAAAAAACTCACTCAAGTGGTCTGGTACTCCGGGTGGTCACTATCCTCAGGAAAGTACGGAAGATCCTCCGGTGCCACTATTGGATCTGGCCATACAAAACCAGTGGGGTCAGACCCTAAATAACAAGTACCACAAAGGAAGTCATTCTAGGAACTTAAACCAACAACACAAGCAATACAAATACTGAAAGTAAAGACCGAATGTAAATAATCTCAGGATAATAAAAGAAATACTGTAAACCTGCAAATGAGACATATCCTGAATTGATAAGCAAAATAGAATAACAAGTGCAAAAAATAAAGGTATGAACATGTCACGCCCCAGTTCCAAAATACCGAGGGACTACCACGTGGCAATGACCAACAGCATAACTCCAATGGACAAATCCAATTTAATGGATCCGTTAGAGTGCACTTAAGCAGTAATATAGATAAATAAAGTCTACTACTCCTATCACAGTATATAATCTAAACTAATCTCATCCACAGACAGTAATTATAATACAAGGAGATAGAACAGTCAAGAAAATAAATAAAGAAAATTGTCCATCACAAGTCTAAAACTATATAATGTCACGGGGAACAACCCGTCATCAAAACTAAAGAAAAGAAATAAAACTGAGTACATCTATCCAGTGGTCACAGAAATAAGTCTCAATATCTAAAGAACATGAAAAGTAAATGAAATAGTAACCGTGCTCAAGAGAAGTCCTCGAGCACAACCTCGTCCTCTGATGCAAGTACTGCTCCAACGTTATCTCCTGTCCCGTAAACCTCGGGGTAACTCTCCTCAACTATACCTGGGGACATAATCTGGATCCAGGTCCTCAGGGGACATAGCAAGGTACAAGAATAACTCAAGCCAAGTACAGTAAATGATAAAAAATAATGAAAAGAGGTGTGCTTAGGGTATCTAACATAATCCATCTATGTGTATGCAAGTGAAAACGTACTCGTCCGCTAAACCACCGGGTTTCATACATATACTAGGGGTACTAGTGATAGTAGTAATAATAGTAGTAGGTACGTACAAGCCCCATCAAGGTACCTGCAGTACTATAATACTAGTAGAGTTTGGTAGTCCAGCGGTACGGTAAGTTCTTCCCAACCCCATGTATCTCATGCCTCATGTCATGAAACGCAAGTAACTATCTATCTATCAAGTCAAGGTGTAAATAATAGTACTGGTACAAGTCTCCAGCCCTGTCCTAAAACAGAAGTCGGGATCCTCGAATATCTCAAGAGTGGCTCCTGTGTATAAAAATCGAGTACAGTGTCCTATGGTAAATCATGCAAGAGTAGCACGAGTAGGTAAGCGCTGACAATGCAACTAACGATTTCTGAACTCCACATATGGAAGTCGGCACCTGAATGTAATTTGGAAGCTAAGTATCGTGGCGGTCCTAGGTCATAAAAATTACAAGCAATAAAAGAAACATCATGTAAACCCCCTCACCCAATTTTTCTGTATACTTAGCTTTGTGAGAGATTATGGGTCAATTTAGAATTATTTTGGATTAATTAACTAGAGTTATAAATTCATCTATTTATTTTATTCTCTCGTTGCACCTTGGCATTTCTTAATTATTTAGAGCAATGCACTAGCATTTGCCTTCTAACAAATTTTACATCCTTGACCTAGACAAGTCCATCTTTAATCCTGACCTTTGTGTCACTCGTAAATGCACTCTCTTGTGCTTCATTTTAATTTTACAATATTCGTGCACATTTTTTAATTGTAAACCCAAACTTGGCGCCTATGTCCGTTCCAATCGAAATTGGAGACATAATCTCGACCCGTTCCTTGCAACCCAATATTTATCAATAATCTATTCCGAATCTACTACGTCCATGATACTTGTGTTCCATCCAATTTAAATCCTATGCACTTCCAATTAATTATAGAACACCTTTGACACTAATTTTAACTAAATTGGTGCAATGACTCAACCTAACCCAAAACTAGACCCAATACCAACCCAAACCCTCACTCACACCCTCATGGTTCATACAAAATATCACACACCAATTTCTTCCACTACAACACACGAAACATGATATTTTTCACATCCAATCTAATTTT